>CP092871.1:73472287-73621105 GCA_030710605.1 Cordylochernes scorpioides | reverse complement strand
CACCGATCGAGCACCTCCGGGACATTATTGGACGCCGTTTTCATACCTTTCCTCAGCCGCGTTCAGAATGGTTGAAAGGGAATGGAGAGCCATCCTTCAGGACGCCAACCGTAGTCTGATTGACTCTCTACCTAGACATGTTGCTGCGTGCATCGCCGTCCGCGGTGGTCCTACTTGCTACTGAGCTGATGCCGGTCTCGCTCTGTATTATGACTATCATTTAGAAATAAATATCACTTATTGTTCGTTCCTACCTCTGTTTGCCAAGTTTAATCACTTTCTGGCCCCTCTCTTTTGGTGTTCCATTTTCAACGTCACGCAGTGTATTGGTTTTAATATTCATATTTAGGTTTATATGTCCATTTTATTCTAATTATGAATGGTTGTTAATTGGCAGGTAAACTTAATAAGCCATTCCAATCAGCGTAAACTTCATTAGCGAATCAGCATGCAGTGTTTCTATGTTAAAATTCTATGTTAAATGAATATCGCGGATTTACTTTTAGAAAGTTTATATTTATGGAAATATTAAAATATTTATATTGAATTCAAAAGTGTCTCTCGTTAAATAAAAGTATAAATTTATAACGATATTCTGAAATTAACTAGCAATATATTTAAATTGAATTTTGCATATTGAAACCATATCATTTTAAACTTTTTATATCCATTTTCATTTTCAGAAATTTCCGTTTATATTTAGCTCAAAAATATTTAACTTTATTTATAATAAAGTATATATTGACTTATAAGATAGCATAGCATTAAAATTAATGTACTGTAAACGAGTTTCATTAAGTAACGTTACAAAATAGGAAAGTTTCAATAAAAATTTTAATTAAATTTCAGAAATTGTGTTATTTAATATAAAATGTTGTTTTAGATATTTTAAAAACCACAATAATTTACCTTGATATGTTGTTATAAAACTTCAAATATTGTTATTAAGTTTTGAAATTTTGTTGAACTTGGAAATTTTAAAAATGTAAAACCTTTATGAATACACACAAAAATATTTTATGTTTTAAATTAAAATATTGTGTCAATAAAATGAAATAAAAATGTTCTTATACGATAAAACCAAAATGTATATTAGCTATAATGTACATAGTTGTTTTTCAAATATTTTAAGTTAATAAATATAGCACAATCTATAGATTGAAATATAACTAATAACAAATAATTAAATACTAAAATAAAGCTTTATACACAAATATTTTGAAAGATAATGTAACTTTTATCGCTAAAATAAATCTATATGAACTATATTTGATATGAATATTCCTAGAAATAATTAAAAAGAGTATTCAATTTTTAAAAGCTTTTATTTAACTTTCCTCCATGTTTGTCTGTCTGGATGTCTGTCGCCAAATCTTGTAATCAATTCTTAATATACTTATAGGGCACCTAGAAATATGAAATTTGGTACACATGTTCAAACCTGATGACAATGCTAGCTGGCCAAATATCAGACTTATGGGTTGTCAGGTTGGCCAAGAACGGAAATATTTCCAAATTTCCTTTCAAATTTTGTATATTTAATTTTAATATGCTTCCAGACCATATAGAATAATGAAACTCACAATACTCGCTCAGTCCAATTAACAATGCAAGTGTACTAATTTTCAGACTTCTGGGTGGTCGGGAAGGCGGGAAATGAACCATTATCTATATTTCTTTTTTAACATTATGTGTTGCATTATATCTACTCGGAAAATGCTGGAGGTTGCGAAAGGATTTTTTCAATAAGTGTTAAAGACATGGAAGGAATTAGAAATCCAAATATTCAGATTCCTATCTAAAACGTCCTTGGAATTACAAGCAAATAAATGAGAAAAGCCTACAAATATATTTATTTTATCTGTTATAATTTAGTCATCTTATTCCAATATCATCACGCATATATTTATATTCATTATATATATATAGGTGTGTGTGCAACAATATACCACCATACATTTCACGACACCTTTTCAAATAGTTCCCCTTTTTCGATTAGTATGTTGTTATGTATGTTGTTCGGCTTGAAAGGCCGTGTGAAAATTAAAAATGTTTTCAAAAATTTTAAAATGCATCATTTTTCATCAAATTTTTAGGTAGCTTAATAAAATGCATTTATTTGAAGAACTTTTGATGAACTATAATTAAAAATATATATAGATATTTAGATTATATAAATTGGAAATATTTATATAATTATTAATTTTTGACCAGAGTTGGTTGTTGTTATTAGATTTGTCTTGAAGCCCTTTTTTTATAGAACTGTTTGTTTTGTTTATTATATTTCTTTAAATTTAAACATATATAAAATAAGATATGTGTTAAATATCTCTCCCATTGTTTTGTAAGTTAATAAATATAATCATTTGTGCATTCAATTTATCGTATTATTTAATAATAATCCACGCCTTATATAGATTCGACAACAATATGGTAGCAGAGCGTGGCTATTAAATAAAACGTAAATAAAATATTTAGAAATATATAAAACTAAAGAAATAGAAATGGATTTTTTAGCTTCACCAAAAATCGATTTGCTCACAAATAGTAATTATGCGATTTGGAGCATGAAAATAGAAGCCTTGTTAGATTCAAGGGATATTTTTGATGATGTTATTAATAATCCTAAGCCTACAAAAGATGATAAAAATGGCGACGCTTTTAATGAATGGACTAAGAAAAATAAACAAGCTCTTGGAATAATTATTCTTAGTTTGTCATCTGATCAGGCTATCGCCTACAAAGGTATTAAAAATGCACAAGAATTATGGAATGCTATAAAACTCAGATATGAAGGAGAAGCTGAAGATAAATCTATGAATCTTATGCTTGAATTAACTCGACTAAAAAAGAAATATGATGAAAGCATTGAAGGTTACTTGACCAGATGTCAAGGGATTTCAAGACAATTAATTGAAATGGGAAAAGCAATAACAGATAAAGAAATAATTAGATACATCCTCGAGGGATTACCGGATAAATATAACAATGTGATTACATCAATCCTCGCTAATAGAAATATGGACTTTAATGGCATGCGTCAAAATTTATTGGACTTTGAAAAAAGAAATCCAGAAAGAAGACAGGAACATGTCAAAGTATATAAAACCTCCAGTAACCAGAACAAAGTGAAAACATGTTTTTGTTGCGGAAAAACAGGACATTTTCAAAAGGACTGTTGGTTTAAAAATAGAAACAAAGTTGACCATCAAAAAACCAAACAGTTTCCAACCAAGCATTTTACTAAGAATCATGAAGAGAAAGCGAATATTACTAAAGAACATATCCCTAATAAAGACAAACAAGAATTTGCTTTAACAGCTGGAATTGAACAAAGAAAAATGGTAAATGAATGGCAACTTGATTCAGCGTGCACTTCACACATGTCATGTGATAACTCATGGATGATTAATGAGAAAGATGAGGTACGACAAGTTAATCTTGCTGAAACTGGTAGAAGTATCAACTCCATATCAAGGGGAGATATCAAAGCAGTAACTGAATTGGATGATGGACAACATAATAATGTCAAATTAGAAGATGTGTTATTTGTTCCCCAACAAAATGGCAATTTGATGTCTGTACCAAGCCTGGTGAAAAGAGGAAATAGTATCACCTTGAACCAAGAGGGTGCTTTCATTTATGCACCAGATGGACAATTAATCTGTAAGGGTGAATTTGAGGAAGACATGTTTACCAACAGCTTAATCCATGAACTTAGACAGGATGACTCAAAAGAAAAATGCTTTAAAATTGATAAGGACTCTAGGATTTTATGGCATAAAAGATTGGGACATATTAATGACGATTACATGTCAAGAATGAAAAGGGATGGCATGGTCCGAGGACTCCCTGACTTGAGAGGCGAAGTCGGAATATGCCAAGCATGCATAACAGGGAACAGGCAACTTATGATGAAACTGCAAAGGGTACTTTAGAATGCCTACATGTTGATCTATGTGGCCCCATGAAAGAAGAATCCTTAAGTGGAAACAAATATATGACGGTTGCTGTTGATCAATATTCTAGAAATTATTTTGTGAACTTTTTGAGTTTCAAGGATGAAGCATCTGAAAAATTGAAAGATCTGATCAATAGCATGGAAAATGAGTTATATAAAAAGGTCAAAAGAATTAGAACAGATAATGGATTTGAATTTATCAACAGATCATTAGAAGAATATTTTAAAACTGAAGGAATAAAACATGAGAAAACTTGTAATTACTCACCAAGAAGTAATGGCATCGCAGAAAGAGCGAACAGAACATTGCTCGATAAAGCCAGAACCCTCTTATCTGATGGAGGCTTGCCCGTCCAATTTTGGGCAGAAGCAATTTCAACAGCCGAATATCTTCACAATATTACTCCTAACAAGACTCAAAAGCAAGAAACACCAATGGAACTTTGGAATGGCCAGAAACCAACTGTAAAACACTTGAAAGTATTTGGATGCTTAGCCTTTTATAAAGTTAATGCCAACTAAAGACATAAGTTACAACCCAAGGCAGCAAAAGGAATTTTCATTGGATACTCAAGAGAAAGGAAGGCATATAGGATGTATGATGCAAATCAGTGTCAACTACATGAGACAAGAGATGTAAAGTTTGATGAATCCAAAAAGGGTATAGAAGAATCACATGGATGTATAGAACCTTTGACAGATAATTTGGACTACCTACCATTAGATTTTGAAATCACTGATTCTCCAGAAATGACATTTGCACCACAACATTTTGAAGGAGATAATTCAGACTACCCTAATGAAGAAAACCTAATTATTAATCAAGGAGAAGAAACAGGTTCATTACCAGAAGAAACACCACCAGATAATAGAAGACCAGTTAGAGAAAGAAAAATGCCAATCAAGTATAATGACCACATTGTATATCAAGCACATGAGGAGGAAATACCAAATAATTATGAAGAAACCCTCAATTCAAATGACAAAGATCTTTGGTATCAAGCCATGCTTGATGAACTAAACTCAATGAGAGTACATAATGTTTGGGAAATAGTGGATAGACCAAAATATCAGAAAATAATTAAGAGTAACTGGGTATACTCCATAAAGGACACACCAGATAATGTAGAACCAACTTATAAAGCAAGACTTGTTGCTGCTGGCTACAATCAAAAGCAAGGACTTGACTACGATGAAAGCTTTAGTCCTGTAATGAAAATGGGCACATTTAGAACACTCTTGTCATTGGCCACTATTAACAAATACAAGATAAGAATCTTCGACATCAAAACAGCTTACTTAAACGGAACTCTGGAAAGACCAATTTACATGGAAATGCCACCAGGATTTACTGAGAAGGACAAAGTACTTTTGGTAAATAAAAGCATATATGGACTTCCACAATCAGGTCGATGCTGGAATCAAAAATTTGATGAAATCCTGAAAAATATCATTTTTTGACAAATGATAAAACTCCGAGGTTGCGTATCTTTTATAAAACGTTTAATTAGGCTCTAGCTTTCGGGTATGGTGGCCCTTCTACAGGAGCAACGCGAATGGTGGTGAATCGTTAGTAGCTGCTATATATTTATCTAATATATTTACATCTTTACGAATTTATTCATAAAAGAACTATTAATTTATTTATATATGTTAAGTATCCAGACTATTTACATCTTTCTAAACTAAGGTGAAAACTATTATATGATAATTTAACTTATGAGATTTGAATTAGCTATGGAACAGAGTTGTGAAACAAGAGTTACTGTATTAAATATGGGGAAGTGTACGTTTAATTGCTATTTATTAGTTCTGTGTATGATTCTGGAATTTCTATATGCCTATTGATGCTGGCGTGTTTTAATGATAAAAAAGCTTCTAAATACAGTCTTTTCTGTTTGTTGTTTATATTGGTGTAAAAGGTTTTTGGGTTATTTAGGTTGAAGGTGTGACCTGTATTTTGAGTGTGTTGGAATAAAAGGGAATTTTTATCTTTTCTATTTATGGATCTGGTGTGCTCATTTATTCTATCTATTACTTGTCTGCCGGTTTCGCCTATGTACATGCTATTGCATTGGTTGCATTCTATTGAGTATATTGCTTGACTGTTGTATATTGGTGAGTTATGGCTATTGTTTTTTGTTATGGGATTTCTGACTATTGCGCCTATGTTGGGTGTGTTTTCGTAATATGTCTTTATACCATATTTTCTAATTTCTCGGGCTATTGTTACGCTGTTTGGAGAGTACGGTATGATGCAAATAGATTTGTATGTTTGACTCAAAATACAGGTCACACCTTCAACCTAAATAACCCAAAAACCTTTTACACCAATATAAACAACAAACAGAAAAGACTGTATTTAGAAGCTTTTTTTATCATTAAAACACGCCAGCATCAATAGGCATATAGAAATTCCAGAATCATACACAGAACTAAAAAATAGCAATTAAACGTACACTTCCCCATATTTAATACAGTAACTCTTGTTTCACAACTCTGTTCCATAGCTAATTCAAATCTCATAAGTTAAATTATCATATAATAGTTTTCACCTTAGTTTAGAAAGATGTAAATAGTCTGGATACTTAACATATATAAATAAAGTAATAGTTCTTTTATGAATAAATTCGTAAAGATGTAAATATATTAGATAAATATATAGCAGCTACTAACGATTCACCACCATTCGCGTTGCTCCTGTAGAAGGGCCACCATACCCGAAAGCTAGAGCCTAATTAAACGTTTTATAAAAGATACGCAACCTCGGAGTTTTATCATTTGTCAAAAAGATTTCACAGAGGTTAAAATATTGAAAAATATCAATTTGAAAAGATTAATAAGTGATCCATGTGTATATTCAAGGAAGAAAGGGATGCATATTTATGCATAGGAATATATGTGGATGACATTATTGTTATTGCTTCCTCAGAACAATTGATTGATGATTTTCAAACTCAAATCTCAAAATTCCTTACCGTAAGGAAAGTGACTTCTAATACTTTTCTAGGAATCGAGATTCTAGTTAAAGATGAAGATATCACATTGTCTCAATACATTTACATCGATAAGATATTAGACAAATTCAAGATGAGTGATTGCAACGCTTCATTTGTACCCGGAACAATTGGAGAAAACCTTGATGACTTCAAGGATAGCAAGAAATTTTCTCCACAAATATATCAGGAAGCTATTGGCTCATTGATGTATCTGTCTACAGGTACAAGACCAGATTTAGCCTATGCTATAAGCAACCTTTCACAATACTGCAAGGAGCCTTATGAAATACACTGGAAAGCACTGAAGAAAGTTCTAAGATATGTCAAAGGAACTAGAAATGTGTGTCTGAAATTAACATCACAGATGGGACACTTAACTGCATTTACAGATGCTAGCTGGAACAACACCGCAGATGCCAAATCCTTTGGAGGACACATCATAAAGATTGGAGACAATTTGCTGAATTGGAAGAGTGGAAAACAGAGGATTGTCGCTTTGTCTACAATGGAGGCAGAACTGCTGTCATTTTGTGACGGAGTTTGTGACATCAAGTTCTACACCAGCCTATTGGAAGAACTCAATATGAAGCAGCTGATTAAAGAGCCCACACCAATTAAGACTGATAGCAAATCACTTATAGACTGGATAAAGAACCAAAAGCAGAATACCCGAACGCGACACTTTAATAGAAAATACCATTTTATTAAAGATGAATATGTGAAGAAAACAATCTAACCAATCTTTGTGAGGACAGAACAACAGGAGGCTGACCTGTTAACCAAGAACCTCTCCGGTCCCCGCCTAAAGAACCAGACCAAGATGCTGGGAATGGACATGGACTTTACACAGGACTGAATTTTTAATTAAAGGGGGGTTTGATGGACTATAATTAAAAATATATATAGATATTTAGATTATATAAATTGGAAATATTTATATAATTATTAATTTTTGACCAGAGTTGGTTGTTGTTATTAGATTTGTCTTGAAGCCCTTTTTTTATAGAACTGTTTGTTTTGTTTATTATATTTCTTTAAATTTAAACATATATAAAATAAGATATGTGTTAAATATCTCTCCCATTGTTTTGTAAGTTAATAAATATAATCATTTGTGCATTTAATTTATCGTATTATTTAATAATAATCCACGCCTTATATAGTTTCGACAACAACTTTGCATTTCAAGAGAAATCTATTTTGTATATTCCGAGTTATTAAATCAAACGGCCTTTAAAGCCGAGCGCCAGTAATTATGTCACTGGGAATTTTAGCGTTCCTATTATTGGCTGTTTTACTTTTGGTTTTATTGACCTTCAAACGCACCAAATAAGTTGAGCATTCGTTTTTATATTACTCTTGCTTTAATTATCTGCATTCTAAATTGTGTTTTGTGATTGTAATTTTGTATAATATAATAGAAGTTCTGTTCCACCTTTGGTTTTTCAAAAAACAAAACTTTGGTATCCTATGTCCCTAAAATTGGAAAATCTGTTACATTACTCCCCACAATGCATTCGACCCGAACAATTGATCAAGAAACTGCTGAACAACAAAAGCCCGAGATAATCACATTTTATAATAAGACCAAAGGTGGTGTAGATGTAGTTGATCAGAAATGTATTCTGTTGGAAGAAGAACCAAAAGATGGCCCCTGTGTTTATTTTTTAACTTTTTGGATGTGGTTTCAATAAAGTCAGCAGTAATTTATAAGGCTGTCAAGCAAGATGGTGGATGGCTCGAAAATATTTTATAAAGCAGCTTGCTCTACAACTAATGAGAGATGCCTTGAATATAAGATATCAAGCCAAAAATTTGTCAAGAGATCTACAAGTTTTATTTCAGAAGCATGCTGGAACTTTATGACTAGAGGAAGGCAAATATTTATTTGATGTTCATACGAAATATCAATAATGTGTGTTCTCAAGGAATCCACAAGCGGCAGTCCTTGTCCCAAAAAAAATCGCAAAAGATGCTACCTATGTAAAAAAGATCGTCTAACTCAAATGCAATGCAAAAAATGCAAAGAACCAATCTTCAAAGATCATTCCATTGAAATATGCTTGAATTGTGCACCTAATCTTGAATAAAATATTTTAGATAGAATTTATTAGAATATATATATATAATATTTTAGATATTTAGATAGAAATAGTTTCTTGGACATTTTCATTTAATTTTGTTTAGAGCTCTGTTTATTCGATAAAAACAAAATATTTATTCTTAGGAAATTATGTGAATACGTTTAATTTCATTTTAATATTATAATTAACATGGTTTATTATTGATTTTAAAAGTCGGCCTGAGAGAGGCCGAACGCCAGTAATTGTGTGACTAAATTAGGCGCCAGTAACTAAGAGTAAACTATTTAATCAATTGTTTAATTATAATTCAAATTTTATATGTACCAATTATCCCCTAACAATAATCCACTGGGTGTCTCTAACTTTGTAATATAATTCAATAAATTTAGGGTTCCCAAAAGTAAAGAGACGCAGTTCTGTTAATAACGGATTTTGCTTACGTCACTTCCGACCTCACACGAGGAATTGACCAATCTGCTACGAGCAGGCTTGCAGCTATTTAAGGCCAACGTCGTCTCAGTGATAAGGCTTTTTTTTGGACTGGCATATATACGACTAAAAATAGCGTGAATAATTAATTATAAAAAACACTTTTAAAAAAAAAGCTTTTATTTAAAATGCACTAAAAATAACAAAATAAATATTTCTGAAGTATGTTTTTTTTTCTGAAGGTACCATTTAACAAATAAAATAATAGACTTAGAAATAAAAGCGGTGAGGTACAATAATAATAAATTTGACATCAATGTGATTTTATATGAAGCAAATGATTAGCAAGATTATGCCTTTCATAAATTTATACCTATTTTCTGCATAAATGATTATCATCCCCCACCGCTTTTATTTCTAAGTCTATTATTTTATTTGTTAAATGGTATCTTCAGAAAAAAAAAGCAATACTACAGAAATATTTATTTTGTTATTTTTAGTGCATTTTAAATAAAAGCTTTTTTAAAACGTGTTTTTTATAATTAATTATTTTTTTATAATATATGAAAAGTAATTATAAAATAAATAATACAAATATCTTTTCAAAATATATTATGTATATATTATCATTATTACAATATATTTAAAAATAAAAAAATACATATTTATTTTTAAAATATTTTTAAAGAGTATAACTTAATGGATTAAAATATTGCGCTTGGAAACATAGTAAAAATATCTCCAAACGATATTTCCAAGCATCTTCTGATAGCATATAAATATATTCGGCTAAACTTTGAAAAAAAAAAAGGAAACTGGTGCTTTGAGTTGATTGGAGGATTATTGAGGAGGTCTAATCGGATTGGAGAATTGCTGGGATTGGAGGAAAAGATTAAAGTTACCTTAGAAGTAGCCAATATCAGGTGTTGTTCATAGCTCTTCTGCAAAAAAAATATAACTCTTATCTCGGTGATAAATAGGAAACTATAAAATAATCAGAAATCTAGGCTTGCTGAAAAACTATGATTTTCTCAAACAATTATTCATTAATTTCAAAAATATAGAAATTATAGAATATAAAACTATATATATAATATATAACTCTTTTATATGTTAATATATAATATACAGGGAATATAAATATGAAATATTAATATCAAGCAACCAAATAATGTTTTTTTGGATATAAAGTGAATAAATATTTTAAAATTACCCAATTTTCAACAAAAAATAGCAAACTATATTCATTTTTTCTTTTATTTCATATAATTTAATTTAGAAATTATATTAGAAGTTAATAAACCTCGTTAACTATAGCAGAATATATTGATAATAGTATAATTTTATTTAAATAGCAATTTGTCTTCATTTGCTTAAAGTTATTGAGAGTTAATTAAAAAGAATATTATTTGATACGGTAATAATATTTGTCTATTAAAAAATGTTTAAAACGAATTAATTCTTCATATGATATTTTTTTTCACTCTAATATAATTGTGTATTGTCTATAGCATATTTTTATATCAAGAATGTGTTATTTATCACTTATATTTTCATGGAAACTTTAATATTTTATTTAATATACAATAAAATTGATTAAATTTTTTAAGGTTTAATTTAAAATTTAAGTATAATGTTACGCAGACTTTGACTTTATCATCATCGATGCTGACGTCACACTACTTCTACGCTTCATGACCTTTCTGTTTTTGATTTATCGCTCGCTTGTTTTAACAATATTTGTATTGGAACAAGTCGTTCCTTAAATAAATATATATTAGTTTATATTAAAAGGGATGTCCTCTTAACTACAAAATAAGTGAGTACACAAAACAACTTGAAATCCTTAAAAAGAAACATCGTATTTTTGCTAAGCCTATCAATTTGGTAGCAGAGCATGGTTTGGGCGCGCGAATTGAACTAACCGCCAATTGATCCTTTTAAATCAAAAAGAAATTAAATAATTGGACTAACTGCCAATTTAGAAAAAAATATTGAATGAAAATGGATACACATAACTAAGCAAAAATCGAACAGTTAACAGAAAACAACTATACAACGTGTTCCATGAAAATGGAAGCAATTCTAGATTCAAAAGATCTCTTCGAGGACGTAATTGTTAATGACGAGCCAGACTTTACAAAAAATAAACTAGAATATGATATTTGGAAGAAAAAGAATTGGGAAGCATACAGCCTATTAATATTGTCACTTTCGAATGACTTAACAATCATCTTTCGAGGCGATAAAGGGGCCAAAAGAATTTGGTACGACATGAAGAAAAGGTTTGAAGGATCTCTAGAAAATAAAAGGATAGACCTAATGTTGGATCTAGCCAGATTGAAATTGAACTCAAATGAAAATGTTAACATGTATATTGTACGAGCACAGAACCTGGCACAAGAGATCTCCCAGCTAGGAAAGACTGTAACAGAAAGAGAATTTGTACGATACATTGTTGAAGGACATACACCTAACTTTGACACGATCACAGCAGCACTGTCCATAAACAGAGAAATCTCCTTACCAGACTTGAGACAAACTCTACTAGATTTCGAGAAGAAAAGACAGGACAGAAGCAAAAATCATGAAAATGCTTTCAGATCATCAGGCAACCAATTCAAAGAAAAGTCATGCTTCATTTGCAAAAGAAAAGGACATTTCAAGAAAGACTGTTGGTTACCCTAACAACAAAGGAAATCAAAAGAATACAACAAACAAATATAACATGGCCAGTACAATGAACTACCATAAAGGACCAAAACAAAACAACGACACGGCCAGATCAGCAATCCAAGAACGAACGGAGGAACCATCCCAACGAAGAAACTCCACTTCAGAATACGCACTACATGTAATCACAAGGGAGGAACGCCCGACGACTCAGGACGTGTGGATAATTGATTCTGCGTGCACAAGCCACATGACTTCCCATGGTGAATGGATCGAGCACAAGACGGAGGAGAGAAGAAGCATACAAGTGGCGGAAGAAGGGAGACACATCGAATCTGCCTCATTAGGATCAATCCAAGCTACTGTACAAGGTAAGGACAAACTTAACAACGCTGTAACCCTGCATAATGTCCTCCATGTACCACACCTGAAAGGAAACCTAATGTCCATTCCAAGCGTGGTAAGAAGAGGGAACTCTGTTCTTTTGAATTCTGAAGGATCATACATATACTCTTCTGATGACAAGCTAATAGGAACAGGCAACTTTGATGGTAACATGTACACATTGAACCTATCACGTTTATCTGAAGCAACTCATGTTCCAAATGAACATTGCTTGATTTCAAAGGACAATTCTAGGACTGCATGGCACAGAAGGTTAGGACATCCTAGTGACAACGAATTAGACCTGATTTTGAAGAACAATCTTCTAAAAGGCTTGGACTCTATAAATGGTACCCTTGATCAATGTGATGCTTGCTCCTTGGGAAAAATGACCAAAGTACCCTATGTTCACACAGATAGCAATCAGGAAAGCTACCCCTTTGAAGCCATTTATGTCGATCTCTGTGGTCCAATGAGAATAAACTCCTTGGGCGGAAGTAAATATTTCTTGACCATCGTAGATAGATTTTCTAGGAGAATATTTGTAGAATTTCTCAAAGATAAACTCTCAGCAGCAGCAGTTTTGAAGAAGTTTATTGTAAAGAGAGAAAACGGGCTAAACTCAAAACTAAAACGACTTAGAACAGATAACGGAACAGAATTTATCAATAAAAACCTTGTAACCTTCATAGAATCCAAAGGAATTAAACATGAACTAACTACACCGTACACCCCAAGAAGCAATGGGAGACTTGAAAGAGCTAACAGAACACTATTAGACAAAGGCCGAACACTTCTGGCAGACTCCCAATTACCCCTACACTTCTGGGCAGAAGCTGTGAATACAGCTGCATATCTGTACAATCTAACTCCCACAACCAATGACCCAGACACTACCCCTATGGAAAAATGGAAAGGTAAAAAGCCATCCGTCTCTCACATCATGAGATTTGGTTGTGAAGTCTTCTATAAACTCGAGAATCATCAAAGACACAAACTAGAAGCTAAATCTAAGAGAGGAATATTTGTAGGCTATTCAAGATGCAGAAGAGCTTATCGAGTATTTGATATCACAGCGAGAGTCATTTTTGAAACCTCAGACATTCACTTCAGAGAGAACAATAATGTCATCTCGGAAGAAAAACAAAGTGATAATAATACGGACACTGACACATATTTCTTCATTCAGGAGGATGAACAACTGGACAATCATGTTCTATCAGATGTTGATATTGAAGAGCCAGCACCAGATACCATGATCAACAGACAGACAGAGTCAAGTGGATCAGACAGACCACAAAGAACTCGAAAAATACCTAAAAGATTCGATGACTAAGTTCTGGCTACTACGAATGAAACCATTCCGAAAGACTATGATGAAGCCATCGCATGCGAAGACAAGAAACATTGGGAGAACGCAATGCTTGAGGAAATACAGAACATGTACTCGCATCAAGTATGGGAACTGGTACCTAGACCTGTAAACGCTAAAGTTGTCAAAAGTAAATGGGTGTTCAAAATATCTAAAGACCAAGAAAACAAAAACAAAACTTACAAAGCTAGACTTGTTGCAATGGGATACAACCAAATCCCAGGAAGAGATTACAACGAAAGTTTCAGCCCTGTAATTAAAATTGCCACCCTCAGGACTATTTTGTCAATGGCAGCAACAAAAGATTCAGTCATTAAACTATTTGATGTGAAAGCAGCCTATCTAAATGAAAACATTGAAAACACAATATTCATGGAACAACCTGCTGGATTTGTCCAAGACAGAAACAAAGTTTGCAAACTCAAAAAAAGTATTTACGGTCTACCTCAATCCGGAAGATCGTGGTATGAGAAATTCAGTCAAGTACTTCATGACTGTGGACTGGAAAAACTTAAATCTGATCCTTGCTTATTTAAATGGAAGAATGAAGACAAATACTTCTATGTAGGGATATATAAACTGTTTTTAATGTCCATCTATACAGAGAGCCAAACAACAACCGACTCACCCGTGCAGCCAAGGTCACGCTCCGCTGCGTCACGTGGGGAAACATAGGTAGATGTTTTCTTACATCTTCTCAGCACATCCCCCTTTTTAAGACTTGAAATATATATATACATTACAAACTTTAAATGCACAATATAATTAATAATGAAGGCGATCCACAGGTTTAACAATTCGTCCACTCCGGGTTCTTATCTGGCCGTCTTCTGAGTCGTTAGAGGGATGATCCACAACTGGGGTCTTTTCATTTTCAACCAGTTCCTCCCCCGAAAAGGTCGTGTTCGATGGGTCGGCTGGATATTGCACTGCATATCCTTTTCGTAGATGGAACCTGTTTCGACGTAAAGTCCCAACTGGAGTATCAACCATATATGACCTTGGTGTCGATGCTTTCTTCTTTACAATCCCCCAGGTTCGCATATCTGTAATCCAAACCGTGTCACCTTCGGATAGCTCCTCCATGTCCGTAGCTCCGCAGCGTCGATCATATCTGGATTTCATATCCTTTCTCCTTCTCCCCTCCTTTCTTTTCAAGGTCTGAGAGTCCACCAACCTTGGATTAAGATTCTCTGGTGCAATTGGCAAGGTCGTTCGGAGTTTACGTCCCATGAGAAGCTCAGCGGGGCTGTAACCGTTCTCCAAAGGGGTCGATCGATACTCCAGGAGTCCAAGCGATGGGTCTTGATTTTTCTTGAGGATCAACTTAGCAATTTTCACACCTGCTTCTGCCATCCCATTGCTCTGCGGGAATCGAGGGCTTGAAGTGACATGTTGGAATCCGTACTGCCTTGCGAAATTTGCAAATTCACGAGCAGCTCCAAATTGCGTCCCATTATCGCTTACAACAGTTTCTGGTATTCCATGTCGGGCAAATATGGATTTGCAACTACGCACCACCACACTGGCTGTGAGCCGATCCAGCTGAACCATTTCAGGATATCGAGAATAATAGTCAATTACGACTAGATACCACTTATTCTCGAACTTGAACAAATCCATTCCAATCTTTTGCCACGGTCGTGTAGGAAAGTTGGTTGGTATCAAAGGTTCATGTTTTGAGACGGCTTCCTGGATACAAACACTGCACTTTCTGACTGTTTCCGCGATCTCTTCCGAAATTCCAGGCCACCATACCGTCTCACGTGCGCGAAGTCTTGTTTTTGTAATCCCGAAGTGCCCAGCGTGCAACTTATCTAGGATCTCCAGTTTCATACTTGCTGGAATAACAAGACGACAGCTACGCATCAGTAGTCCATTTTGAACGCCGAGTTCATCCTTGACATGCCAATAAGAGAGCAGAGCCTGTGACATCTTCTTCTTATCTGGCCAGCCTTGCTCAAGGTAGTTGACTACTGCTTTCAGGGTCGTATCTTCTTGTTGAGCTTCAAAAATCTTCGTCAACATCTCGTCTTTGATCGGGTTAATTCTCGTCGCAACCACTTCAATTCGCCTCGCCAGGTTCAAGAGCTCACATGCCCGGCGACTCAGAAGAGGTTCACTCAAACGACTAATGACATAAATCTTCTCCTTGATTTCATAATTGCCATTTCGCAGCGTTGATATAAACATACCCACAGTCTGAAGTTCGGAGAATTCAGCAGCTCTAATGTTGATATCACTTTCCACTAGTCGTTGTTGTCCCATCATCTTCTTGAAGAGACACAGAGGAACACATGTAACATCCGCCTGGGAGTCGAGCTTGAACTTCACCTTTTTCCCGTTCACTTGGATTTCTGCTGTCCATCGCCTCCTGCACTCGCCTTCATCATCATCGAGATTAGATGAATCCTCCACAGCTGAGACCTCCAGGAGAAAACCAATTTCTTCATCAAGTTCAGAAACAGCTTTGACTTCCGCAGTCTTCTCCTGCTTATCTGGGCAGCAATTTGCAAAATGGCCTGTTTTTGAACACAGGTTACATTTTTGTCCTTCAGCACGGCAAGCCTGTCCTTCCCTGTGGGTGAAACCTCCGCATTTTGGACATCGTGATCTTGTTTTGGCTGACTTCTCCTTCTTCCTCGAAGGTTGCTGTTGTTGTTTCGGTGATTGTTTCTTCGAGTTGAACTTCACCTGATTGACCTTTTGGCTTGTTGAGGGACGCTGCAGGTCGACTTGCTGCTGTCGAACGGCTTCCTGTTGTCGAACCATTTTCACCGCCTTTTCCAAAGTCAGTTTGCTGTCCAACTGCATTCTTTCAGATAAAGCTTTGTCCCTCACTCCAACCACTATTCGGTCACGGATCAACTGCTCATGAAGACCCTCAAATTCGCAGCTATCAGCCAATTTGTACAATGAAGTGATGAATTCGTCCACTGGCTCCCGATCCTCTTGGATTCTTGAATTAAATTTCGCACGTTCGTAGATAATATTCTTCCTGACACAGAAGTGGCTGTCGAACGCCTTGAGGACGGAATCAAGTTTCGTTGCCTCTTCTTCCTTTTCGAACTTGAATGTCCTGAATATATCATCCGCGCGCTCGCCCATCAAGTACATGAACAAATCGATCTTGTCCGCCTCCTCTTTCTTCTTCATTCCACTGACCACGAGGTATCGTTCGAATCTCTTCCTCCATTTGGGCCATTCGTTGGGAGTCGAGAAGTCGAAAGTTTCTGGAGGTTGAATCTGAGCCATGTTGAATTATCTTCCAAGGTACGCAAAAATCGATATTTTGCGATATACGGGTTCGTATTTTATCCAGTTATCGCTGCCACCATGTTTTAATGTCCATCTATACAGAGAGCCAAACAACAACCGACTCACCCGTGCAGCCAAGGTCACGCTCCGCTGCGTCACGTGGGGAAACATAGGTAGATGTTTTCTTACATCTTCTCAGCACATAAACAATACTTAAAATTATACCGCATAAGTTTCTTTTCTATGAAAATCAATATTTATTTTTAAAGAGAAATATTTACTATTTCTAACTTTTTTGAATGAAGTATGAGAGGGTGAAAATATGAAGAGTAATGGCGAACGGGAAAAATAAAAGTGTCCAGGGGCGGGAATCGAACCCACAACCTTCTGCTTACCGGGCAGGTGCCATGTCCACTAGGCTACCCTGGACGTTATTTCTCCGTTCGTAAATAATACTTAAAGTAATACTTAAAGTAACTTATAATACATTATAAAGGACTGCGGCGTGTGATTATAAACAATACTTAAAATTATACCGCATAAGTTTCTTTTCTATGAAAAATCAATATTTATTTTTAAAGATAAATATTTACTATTTCTAACTTTTTTGAATGAAGTATGAGAGGGTGAAAATATGAAGAGTAATGGCGAACGGGAAAAATAAAAGTGTCCAGGGGCGGGAATCGAACCCACAACCTTCTGCTTACCGGGCAGGTGCCATGTCCACTAGGCTACCCTGGACGTTATTTCTCCGTTCGTAAATAATACTTAAAGTAACTTATAATACATTATAAAGGACTGCGGCGTGTACTCTTCATATTTTCACCCTCTCATACTTCATTCAAAAAAAGTTAGAAATAGTAAATATTCTCTTTAAAAATAAATATTGATTTTTCATAGAAAAGAAACTTATGCGGTATAATTTTAAGTATTGTTTATAATCACACGCCGCAGTCCTTTATAATGTATTATAAGGTACTTTAAGTATTATTTACGAACGGAGAAATAACGTCCAGGGTAGCCTAGTGGACATGGCACCTGCCGGGTAAGCAGAAGGTTGTGGGTTCGATTCCCGCCCCTGGACACTTTTATTTTTCCCGTTCGCCATTACTCTTCATATTTTCACCCTCTCATACTTCATTCAAAAAAGTTAGAAATAGTAAATATTTATCTTTAAAAATAAATATTGATTTTTCATAGAAAAGAAACTTATGCGGTATAATTTTAAGTATTGTTTATAATCACACGCCGCAGTCCTTTATAATGTAGGGATATATGTTGATGACTTTATCACTGTCTCAGATTCTGAAGATACCTCGAACAGATTCATCAATAAATTGAGACATCACCTGGAAATAAAGGATGTAACATGTAAAGGCATGTTTTTGGGAATCAAAATCATACAAGACAAGGAGGGAATTTCCCTACAGCAAAGCCACTATGTACAACAAATATTGCAGAAATATGGAATGGAAAATTGTAAGGAAGTTCCAACACCAAGTTCCAAAGAAATCAATTTGGACAATCATATTGAAGTTGACAATTGTGATCAGCACACTTACCAAGAAGCCCTTGGAATGCTAATGTTTCTAGCTGTTAACACCAGACCCGACATCGCTTACATCACTAGCAAACTTTCACAGTACTCCAGACAACCAAAACAGATGCACTGGACACAATCAAAAGAAGGATGAGATACCTACGAGGAACAATTGACCTAGGAGTGAAATTTGAAAGAGGGAAGACTGAAATCCTGAAGTCCTACACCGATGCCAGCTGGTCGACCATTCATGATGGAAAATCCTACTGCGGATATGTATTGAAGCTCGGCGAAGCAACTATAGACTGGAAAAGTAGTAATCAACCACTCGTCGCCCTCTCCACAATGGAAGCGGAAATGATAGCTGCTTGTGAAAGCTGCTTTCAGATCAAGTGGATAATAAACCTGTTACGAGAGCTGGAAGAATGGAATTTCATGGAAAAACCAACTGCGATCTATACAGACAGTCAGTCATTGATCAACTGGATCTCCAGCCCTAAACAAAGCAGTCGCTATAGACATATCAACAGAAAGTACCACTTCTTGAGAGACTGTTATGAATCCAGAGACATCTGCCTTCTGTACAAGCCATCTCAGGACCTGGAGGCGGATATCTTCACAAAGGACCTATCCCGAGACCAGATGAAGAAACACCTGGAGAACCTCAGCATCGTGGGAATAAAGACAAAGTAAGGAGGGAATTGTTACGCAGACTTTGACTTTATCATCATCGATGCTGACGTCACACTACTTCTACGCTTCATGACCTTTCTGTTTTTGATTTATCGCTCGCTTGTTTTAACAATATTTGTATTGGAAAACAAGTCGTTCCTTAAATAAATATATATTAGTTTATATTAAAAGGGATGTCCTCTTAACTACAAATAAGTGAGTACACAAAACAACTTGAAATCCTTAAAAAGAAACATCGTATTTTTGCTAAGCCTATCATATAATCCTATAAATATATTTCAAATTTAAAAATATGAAATTTGGGGAATTTTATATTCATTTTTTAAATAATACTATTTTTAAATATATATTTATTATAGATTAGAGTACAACTCTCTGGCTATTTCTCATATTCTAGGGTAAATGAATATGAGAGAGAGAGAGAGAGAGAGAGATAATAATGTATATTAACGAGTATATATATCTGCCCTACTACTATGATAGCATTAATAACAATATATAAACATATTTGTTGAAAATAATATTATTTATAAAAACAATCATTCTGACAAACCCGATTAAAGCCGGGTCATTTGTCTAGCTAAATATATAAATTTAAAATAATCAAATTATTTTTGCAGTATATTATATTCATAATAATTCAATATATTTTCATTTCTCATTATATAAATATTTTTTTTTTTTTCTTATATTAGTTGTATTATTTAATCTGTGATCAAAATCTAGAACAACTGTTGGTGAGTCATCATCATTTATTTTGCATAAGATACAAGCAGATTTATATTATAAACAAAAGAAAGGTTTGATTGTTACTTTATACAATTTTATAACATAAATTTATAGAAGTATATTATGGAAATGCGTAAGTACGTTCAATTCCTATTATTAAGTAAATAAAACACGTGAAGAAAATTCAAATTATTGAAAATAATATTAGGGCATAATGGTATTTATCGCTTTCAATACATCATAAAGCATCTCTCTCTCTTATACGATATACATCTGAATTTATACTTCAAATATTATAGAAAGTATGAAATAAATTTAATTTATTTTATAAAAAGGTGTAGTAATAGCTTTATAATTGTAATAAAGTTTATTTGATTAAAATTGAAATCAAACGTTACATAATATACGATGATATGTGTCTTTTAAAACAAAATATTTGAAATATTTAAAAACTAAATTTATTAGAAACGATTATAAAATTTTCCAAAATATTTTGAGTCTCAAAAAGGTTTCAATAATAGCTTTCAAAATTTTATTAGAAATTTTTATTTTATTAAAATATATATAGTTTTTATGAAAAATCTTACGTTTCTCCTTTATCTAAAAGTTTAAAGTTATTTTGATATATTGTTTTTTAAAAATGCAATATATCTCAAAAGCAACAACTTTTAAATATTTCGCACACAAAATATGTTATCATATAAATATTTAAAAAATTATAAATATAAATAGTAGTTATTTTACTCTATGATAACATATCATATATATTTCAAATATTTATATATATAAATATCTTCCTAAACTTATTCATTTAATATTTATAAAGATAAAATTGTGATTTTTCTTTCAAATATATTTCTCTATAAATATTATAGTTCCAAATACCGAAGAAAATTTTCACGTGGGAAGAAGAATCGCCTGCAAAAAAAACATGTGATGAGACTTTAACAAATATTTTATCAGTAGAAAATTGTTTTATTTTAAAAAGAAACATACGCGTCAGAAATTGTTTGGATTTCTTATAATATAGTATGGTGTTTGGTATAGTTTATAAGCTATTATATGACTGAAATTGAGGTTAACAAAATAAATGTTAACAGGTATATTAACAGAAAAGATGATGAGATTTTAATTTATTTATTTTGTGCCTTTACAAATATTAATAACTATTATTACAATCTATAATATATATTAGATAAAATATTTTAAATGTCTAGATATGAATGTCTAAATATATTATTTTATTATAAAATAGTGAAATATTGCTTTTAAAGTTAGAATCTGATAATCTAATTATTTATTTATTATTATAGAGTGATAGTGCGTGTGTGTGTGTGATATTAATTAGTAAAATTAATCAGAGAAAATAATACGCCGTGTTTTATAACAAATATTTAATTGATATCAAAATTGTGATAATATAAAAAATATAATATATATTTCGCGATTTTTTTTTTACAAATAAGATGACTTTCTACTGTCCAAGGTGAAATATTGGCTCATCAGTGGTGAACCCTCCCAACGCCAGTCAAAACTAAGTTTCCGCCCTGCCGATATATATCCGGCAAAGAAATGCTCTATGCAAATATACTTCACTGTTTACTTTATAGCTTATATCTCCATAGTTTCTTTAAATACCAAGAAATATCTTCTAAAGTAGCGAATTAATGAGCGAACAGCCCAATATAAATTTAGAAAGATACGTTAAACTGGCGAAACCGCAAGAAGGGTCACTACTGGTGATACAGACTCTCCCAGTAGTTTTCCATGGCAGGAAGGACATTAGAAATTATTTTTATTTTTAAATTAGCAAATAATATTTATTTACATATATACTCCATACATTTTTGGTCCTTGAGGTACAGCCTGTAACACATTTACTACAAGGGCTCAAAACGCGTTCGTGGTTGGCTCTTTTTGATTTAATAAGAAAATGGGGGGGGTGACCAAATATCATGGAACAAGCTAAATAAACATTTAGCTGATTTTTTTTTTGTTCCTCTTGATGGCGCTCTGCCATTTAAAGTTTTCATGTGAGCGGTCAGGATATGTTTTGTTTTTGTTTTTAATATACAGATGTGACGCGTAAAAAATGGCTTAATAATTTAATACATGTTTAAGGGGTAATCACATTCCATTTTTAAGATACTTTTTTCCTATATTCAAATTGAACTTTGTGTAATTTGTTAATTGAACACACCTTTTTTCCCCGAAAGGTAATAATTTTCAGGATTTTTTTTGTCTCTTTATACCTCTCACCAATATGCCTAAATTGTGAGGAATATTCCATAATTTTACCACCAATCTTTTTTGATATCCTAAAAAAATAGGAAAAAAAGAACGGATATTTCAAAAACGTAAAATATTCTAGATCTTCACTTCGAGCTCTATAGATGGACCTAACAACTGCTGGAAGCTGTTCAGAAACCTTGGAAGAAAATATACAAAAATAATCAATTATAATTTAAAGAAATAGCTTGTAAGTAGCTCTGAAACTTTCATATTTTGAAACGATTTACCCACGTGTATCTATTTCATTAGAACATTTACTAATTCTAAACACCTATTTGGCATTTTAGATGTTTGGATAAAGGAGATACCAAAAGCTAAATAAATATGCGGGAAAAATGTTTAACGCTGTTTGCAAGTTTTTACAATTATATTACAGATATGTTTAGGTGCTAGTTTATATATTGTCAAAAAATATATTTTATCATTCAGGTTTCCAAAACGAATTTCAAATTTTTTAAGTTTCCAGCACATTTATAGATTGAAGCTTAACAATATATATACCTCATTCGTTGGAATCTGTTTTACGAAACCTTAATGTAATATTCTCCGTTAAACAAAACCTCCATATTATAAAATATATATTATAGATAATTAAAATGAAAATTACACGTCATCAAATATTAGCATGCAAATGGTATAATGCATTCTTCAAAATCCCATGCAAAGGAGAAAACTACGACCCCTAAAAATTCTTCAGTGAGTTGGAATGCAGGAAATGACCATTGTGGCGGGGCTGTAAAAGAGGAGGCAGGTCTCTTCTGGGTCCCTTTGTTAGACCCAATTACACCGGGGAGGTCATTAAAGACCTATGGAAGGGTCACGCAAAAGGGTTATGAACTATAAAGTCCCTTAGAAAAACCCATGATCCTAGCCTATGGGAAATTGAATTGGACTTTATGGCTGTTCGTAATGAGTCGGAAATGCGTTTTATTGTCCTCGCGCGCGCCATTTGGCCAGACGACTTTTGTACGCACGCGCACTCTTTACTGTCGTCTGCATGATAAACTGGCGCCATTTTATTTTTGTGCTTTTTCTCTCTAACCTTGAGATTTATTGTCATTTGAACATGGATTTTCACTATAAATAGGTGTTGATATATAAAATGCGATTAATATTTTGGCGTATTCTATGAATTATTTGTATATTTCATATTAATTAATGAAACAATATGGGAGGGGATATAATTTAAAAGGTATTTTTTAAATTATATATATATATTTTTTTAGAGTATTATTAATGTATAAAATTCTGTTTATTTTTATTATATCGTGTGCATTATGATAAAATAATAAAAGGGATACATATTAATACGGTGGATCATGGGTCTCTCGTGGAGGTAATAGTCCCTCATTGGAGGCTATGTCAGGTCAAGTTAACTCTAATTTTATAAAAGAGATCTCTCGAGAATGTAGTACTGATAGGAGATTTTCTTGTAGTGTTTCCCTGTGCTAGGATAAAAAATGATTGTACAAGGTATGTCCCATAAGTTCCCGGACTGGGTCCATAAAAAAATAAATAAATGAAAAATGTAAATGAATTTGACTGTTTATTATAGAAAAAATACCTGGCTACACGGTGGTACCAATATCGAGGCGGTACTTGCGCGCGCGCCAAGGTTATTCTAATTTATTTAAAGGTCACACCTAGCGCTTCGGCGATTTTACGATGGAACAAAAATTGAAGCAGAGGATTTGCATAGAATTTTGTGTGAAAATTCAAATATCAGCAACCGAAACTTTTGAAATGCTTAATAAAGCATTCCCCAATGACCCCCCAAAGAGAACAACTGTTTTTGAATGGCATTCTAGATTTAAAGCTGGCAGAATTTCCATTGAAGATGATCCTCGTCAAGGACCCCCAAAATTTCAAAGGACTGATGAAAATGTGCAAAAAATCACCGATTTGATAAAAGAAAATCCTCGAACCACTTTGCTGGAGCTAGAGAAAGACACAGGCATCTCTAAAACAACGATTGGAAGGATCGTAACCGAAGATTTGAAGCTCAAAAAGACTCCTGCAAAATTCATCCCAAGATTCCTCACCAATGAGCAAAAACTGTGTCGGCTTGCAACTTGTGAGGACATGATGGAAATGACAAGAACGGATCCAGAATGCAAAGACAAGATAATCACAGGCGACGGGACATGGGTCTATGGCTATGACCCTGAAACCAAACCTCAATCTGCCGAGTGGAGAGGTTAGGGTGAGCCTAGACCCAAAAAATCCAGAAACAAGGTGTTGCTGGTCGCTTTTTCGGATAACAAGGGCATTGTTCATCACGAGTATCTTCCTGCAGGCCAAACAGTTATTAAGGAAATGTATTTGGGCATTCTTCGCCGTCTAAGGGAAGCGATTCGAAAAAAAAGGCCAGAAAAATGGACTAATGGTGGCTGGATTCCTACACCATGACAATGCTCGCCCTCACACAGCGCACTTGATGACTAGCCTTTTGGCGAAAAACGGGACACAAATCCTACTTCAACCACCCTATTTCCCAGACATCGCACCAAATGACTTTTTCCTGTTCCCCAAACTTAAAGCAGTTCTAAAAGGAAGACATTTTGACACCAGGGATGACATAATAGAAAAATCGCCGTTAGCATTGAAGAGCATTCCAAAAGAGGCTTATAAAAACTGTTTCGACAATTGGGAGAAACGATGGCGCTGGTGCGTTGAAGCAAGGGGGGATTACTTTGAAAAATTTTAATAAAAAAAAAAAAAAAAATCTTACCTTTTTTTTTATGGACCCAGTCCGGGAACTTATGGGACATACCTTGTATAATAAGAATGCTCTGTACTTTCTCGCACATGTATAACGGCACAAAGATGAAATAATATTTGAAGGTTTATAAAAGGAGAAATCGACAGAGATCTCCCACAGTATCTACCCAACAGTTCGTGGAACCCTCTCATCCAGTCTACAGAAATATTTAATAATAGAGTTTTGAGGGCGCAAATATGACTCGGCGGTTTTTAAATCAATTTTAAATATTTGTGTAAACTAACCTTCATCTCCGAAGATCATGTGTTGGTTGGAAGTTGATTCAGAGAAAAGACCACAGCCACATCAACCAATGATTTTAACTTCTGACATTTCAGTGTCATTATCCTCAGGGAAATGATTACTTTGAATCCTAGTTCTACTTATATACATGCACGATTTTCTGAAAGACATGCAAAGCGTTATCTATCTGAATATATAAAAAAAATCCTAAAAATCTAAAAAATAAAAATTAAAACTTTTCAAATTAAAAGATTAAAAATATAAATTTATATACATAGCGCATCCTTTAAAAAAAATTGTTCGTATTTACATATGTAGGGCCATACATCCGGGGAACAAATCGTAATGTACGCAATGGACGCTAAAAACCACCCACCCAATGCCGTCAAAGTATTAAATCCAGAGTTATGAAATAGAAAATTAAATCCCGAAGTATAAAGTACCGGGAAATAAACCCCTAAAAATATATGAAATATCGAGACCAATAAAACCCTTAGAAAAAATATGAAATTCGGATTGAAGGTTACAAATATTCATAGAATATACCTGAACGGTTATTCTTCCTCTCTCCTTTACTCGCCAATTTTCTGCATTATGGCCTTATACTGGAATGGAGTCAAGGTCCTACACAGAGGAGTTAGAAACAAGGCGGAAATACTATTCCTAAAAGACTGGGATTCAGAAAAACACGGAAATTACTTAAATGAAAAGATAGACATCCCACCATAATATAAGGCCATAATGTAGAATAAGGGCGAGTGAAGGAGCGAGGAAGAATAACCGTTCAGGTATATTCTATAAATATTTGTAACCTTCAATCCGAATTTCATATTTTTTCTAAGGGTTTTATTGGTTTTAGGGGTTTATTTCCCGGTACTTTATACTTCAGGATTTAATTTTCTATTTCATAACTCTGGTTTTAATACTTTGACGGCCTCGGTGGGTGGGTTTTAGTGTCCATTGCGTACATTGGCGATAGTTTCCCCGGATGTACAGCCCTACATATGTAAATACGGACAATTTTTTTTTAAAGAATGCTATGTATATAATAATATATTTTTAATCTTTTAATTTGAAAAGTTTTGATTTTTATATTTTCGAATTTTAGGAATTTTTTTTTTATATATTCAGATAGATAACGCTTTGCATGTCTTTCAGAAAATCGTGCATGTATATGAGTAGAACTAGGATTCAAAGTAATCATTTACCTGAGGAGAATGACACTGAAACCTCAGAAGTTAAATCATTGGTTGATGTGGCTGTGGTTTTTTCTCTGAACCTTCATCTATTGCTTTGCATTTTATTCTGTGACTTAAACGCTATATTGTGATATTTTATATAAAGGTTTATGCCTATTTTTATTATAATATCTTTTAATGTCCTATTTTCTTCCTGAAAATTCTCATTTGCGGGAAAATTTGCTTTCATCTTCAACCATAAGAAAAGCGCAACATGGAAGCTTATAGAATGCTCTATATATATGGTGTCTATGGCAACAATGCTCCTTCATTAAAACCCTGCCAAGAGTGGTTTAAACTATTCATATCTTGAGATTTTGACGTCAACGACAAGGAGAACCTAAGAAAGCGGCTGAAAGGTTCGAAAATGAGGAACTGTAATCATCATTAAGTGAAGACGATATTTAAACACGGGAACAGACGTCACTTGACAGGCCGTTTCACTTCGTTTTCATGCTATGGGAAAGATCCAGAAAGAATAAATGGTTGACTTACGAATAGAGTGAAAGAAAAAGGAAGATCACATAAAACGAGATATCTGAAATTCTGTTGGTAAGGTTTCAAAGTAAAAAAAAGGTATTTTCTCTCTCTCTCTGTACTCCATTGTCACGGGTTGAAAATGGGTAAATTTTGACAATTCGAAGGGCAAGAAATCATGACTAAGCCCAAGACAGCCGAAAACTTCGACCATCAAACTCAAAATCCACGAAGAGAAAGTTCTTCTGTGTACCTTGTGGGATAGGCAAGGCATTCATTTATTTCTGAAACCGGCGGAATAGTCGGTTTTCATTACTGTCAATAAAAACTAACGGAGTTATGCCCAGAAATCGCAGTGAAACGACCATAATTGGCGTACCGACATGACAAGTTGATAATGTTTCATGAAAATGTAAGGCGACATGTCGCTCAATCGGTAAAAGACTCCTGAAACACTTCAGATGGGAAATCTTCCTCCACCGACTAATCGGATTGTCACATCTTCCGGTCGATGGAACATGGTCTTCCAGACCAGCGCTTCCTGAATCGCAAAGAAGTTGAAAAGTTTCCAGACCACCAAGATATCAACATGAATGAGTATCGGACGAAACATAAAACTGGTACAAAGAAACAAGCATGTTCTTCCATGAGAATAGCAGTCTGTGATTCACAGATTTAATTCTTAATATCTACGGACAGTAACCTTCCAGAGAGGTTAAACTGTTTTCCCACATTATACCAAGTATAACTTTACTGTACTATGTAACCTCTAATCACATCATCAACTGCATTGGCTCATCCATCGATGATCTCAAGACTTGCCCCTTTATATGCTTAAGAGGGGATAAGAAAGGAGAGAGGATAAACACGTGGTTTACTTAAAGTAGAATCAGTTGAAATATTATGCCCACTCTTTGAATCTCATGACATATATAACATAGATTATCATATCTTCTTCAGGAAAAAATGTCCTAAAATTGAACTAGGCTTAGAGAGATATCTATTTTAATGTGCAGTGACTGGAATCAAGGATGGTAGGAAATCGAGATGCAAACAGAAGAAGGCTTATATAGGTTGAAAGGCATCAAGTTATAAGTTTCCATCAAATCTCAATTTAAGGTAAAATTCCAGAAACTTTCTATTTACATGCAAAGCGAGTAGACGATGAATATTTATTCGTCTGCAGGTAAAAGGCCCCCAATATCACGCCCGACTGATCACTTGGGCCTGCGAGGCCTAATTGTTCGATCAGCCAGAAATCTTTCTCCCTCTAATATAATGCCGCCCTCACTTTCATAACATCGATAAATTGGAAGACAGTCTAGTTTCGATTTATAACAGTTTGGTATTCTTTTTTTTTTAATTTTGTAGAATGAGGAAGGACGTTGTTCTTATATGCAAAAAGAGACACCATCCCATTTATAATGAATGAATTGAAATATTAAATTGTGTGTAGTTAATAAATCATAGCTGATCCTGCACTGATGAGAGCCATAGACTGAATCTATGATAAATAAGTTGGCTTTACTTCGAATTTTCCAAAGCTGGTGTTGTGACCTATTTATCTATATGAGTTTGGCCGTTCTGCAAAATCAAAATAATCGTTTTAGTGAATTTAATATCTCATTTTACGCATTTATTAAGATGGAGAGATGGCATTTAGCACATGAATACCATCCTCCCATGCCTTTACAATATATGCATGTTCACATATATTTGCGCCCTATGTAACTTATTTATAGGAACTCTGCCTTTATATAGAGTTAAGTCTGGAAAGAGTGATAGTTTCAAACCCGAGATATTGACAATAGTTGGATAACGGTCAAATTTGCATATCCCCTTTTTCCCCGGACAAAACTTTAAAAATATAGAGTTAGGAATAGGAGGGCTCGCTGTCAACGTCTCAACTCCAGAATAGGAATATCTGTCCGATAACAAGTTAATTTGCATAGTCCGGGTTAGAAAATGATCATGATGATAATAACCTATTGAGGAATTCCTATCTTCTAACAACAACTACTTTAACTGCTACTTTATTTATTTATTTCAAATAAGTCAGTGTGTAGGGCCCGCAAGACAATAGATCTGTGATAGTGTCTGGTGCTAAGATGGTCCATTTATTGAGGGTTTTCGTGGGACAACTAATGCGATGGTTTCCTCTTGTCTTCATAAACAGCCGACCAAATAGTAGGCTCATCCGCCTTTGAAGCTGTTCTCAACTTCAATCGCCAGTGAGTGAGTGCCTTCCTCGGTATTAGGATGGACTGATTAGGAGTAGGACACTTCTATTAATTTATAAAAACCTTCGTTTAGGCACCAATTTAGTTTAGGAGAACCTCCACTCAGGGGGAGTTTGTAGTTAACAACTACGTACTTACACTCCCAAGGTAATTTGTAAGTATCAAGTTTAGACTGAGAGATGAAGAGTTTATTTTATTTGGGTCATGTTAACACAAGCATCTCTTTGTTCTTCTACAGTGGTGTACATCACATTCTCGCTATAACTGTAGTAGAACTGAAATGTGCTCGAAAGCTTTGTGTTTAACGTAACCTAAATAAAAAATGCACTTTCGTTTTATATTTCTGGACTTGATGGTGGTACATCACTAATGGTTATCATTCCCTACAAACATTGGTAGCAAGCCACAGGTTTGTCGGCTTCAAGACGGGGTGACTGTAAGTCATATAACGGTGCCTCGGACATACATCAATGTAGAGTCGATTCTCGCTCTTTATGAGAGAATTACAGGATTTAATAATAAATCATATTTAAGACCGAGGTATTTCTACTCAGCCTTTGCTCAGTAGAATTTCTCTATGTGAGATCAGACCTTAAAACTTATCTCAGTCTGGTCTCTCCTGGAAGCGGTCTCTCATCAGGGACTCTGTCATATCAGGTCAAGTTATGCAGTCTTTCAACCGAAGCAGATGATTAGAGACCAAGATAAATTAAATTGAGCCATGTTTTTTGTCTTTATTGGAGACTCTACAGTATAAATACAGTTTGATTTTTAATCCGAATTAAAGACGTACACTCATGGACAAAACATAAGGATATGGGAAGTCCTTGATGTCGCCGGTCGTATTTTTATATTATTATTATTAGGAGACAGAGGTAATTTTTTTTCGCACTTGCTTATCTTGTGTGTCTTCAATAAATGTCACTGTAATATCTTTCAGAGTTATTGTCTGAATCCCGATATACATACTAAAAGGTATAACTTTCTTAAGATTTGTCCACATTTGTATCACATTTAAAAACCAATTAGATTTATTATAAACTAATTTAATTTTTTTTAATAAATTGATATTTTTAATAACAAAATATTTCATTTTCCATATTGAATATCTAATTGTATATAGTTTAACATGGAAAGCAAATAAATGAGAACACGAATGTTTTATTAAACGACACTATAGGAAATATAAGGACCACTCATACTATCCCACCCTCTGGCAGGAGACCGTGAACTGTTGGAGAACCTTTATATTGTTCCAGATGGTGATGATAATAAAGGTCCCGGGTTTAAGACCGAAAATATTTGATCTCGTAACTAAGGACGTTAATCGATTATAGACTATATTTTGGGTATTATACGAAAATCAAGTAGAAATGTTTATGAATTTCACAAAACACTAAAACTTATTGGTCCTGGTAGAAAAAAGAAACCGCTCTAAGATTTCCCCGGCAACTGGAAGATTGGCTAGAAGGCCAGCCCATAAAGAAGGGAATCACGTAGGCTGGAATTACCTTAAATTACCCTAAACCTTTGGCACATCATTAATTTCATGTCCTTATCGTATAGGGGTCCATAGGCTGACTGAGATCCCCAGTAAATATTTGTTTGTGTTCTCTATTTATATTGTGTGGGTGTGTATTTATATATCTTTGACAAACAATTTTATATTCTCTTTTTAAACAATTTTACTATTTTCACATACACAGATCTTCGGTTCAAACACAGAAAATGAACTGCAAAGCGTTTATTTTTTACTAATAAATAGTTAGTTTTCTCATCAGACAATTCAGGACAAAATTAGTTGGATTAAACTTTTTTTTTTAATATATAAAAATTACGGAGCCGGTAATATATTGTGTTTATATCGACATTTGAGAAAATAGGATAACCTGAGATTCTTTATTAAACTTCACATAACATGTAAATTTCCGAGCTCCAAGACGTTACTTGTGCTGCTAATTCGCACTCATTCCTACACCTGTAGAGACTCTAAACCTGTACTTGGATAAATTAGATGTGAATCTCTCAATACAAAATATAGAATCAATATTGCCACGTGGAAATTAAGAAAGACAAACCTCGGGATGACACAGCAATTTATTCGTGGCAAGAACAAACTATGAATGATAAACAAAAGCAACGAGGGAAGTTTACAGAGTAGCAAAATATAAACATAAAAAATGATACTCTGTTAATAAAATAATAAATACTTTTCTACAATATAATGTGTTTACAAGAGAAGTACGTCATTATTCCCCCGAGGAAGGTGATGACAGGGAGTCACCCAAACGTCAGGTAATAACTCCAGGGCAGTTCATGGATCTACTTTCTTTTTAGAGAGTATACTAGTGTGTATGAAGATTGAAATTAAACAATAGTAAATTATTCTATCTAATTATTTCTATGAAATGTTATTATTATAACACATCATTGACTGTATTGACTCATCCATTGATGAGCTCTACTCATCCCCAGTCACAGACACCATCAACAAGCTCTATAAGCTTGATTCCCTAAATATGATTGTTGAGTGGATATATGAAAGAAGAAGAAGGAGATGACGAAATGTTATTTTTTTTTCCTTTTAGTTGAAAACAGATATACGGATATATATATATATTGATACATTAAGTTTAACTAATAAACGGATAAATTATAATGATTGCTGTATTGTGGTATGATTTTGGTTAAATTAATTTATGAATATAGAGATAGAGAGTAATCATGAGCGATTTTAAATTCTATTAATATATGTACGATATATATAAACTCATGGACAAAACTTAAGGTTGTAAAAAGTCTTTGATATCGCCGGCCTCCTTTAATTTTCAAAGGAGACAGAGGTAATTTTGCTCACACTTGGTTATCTCGTGTGTCTTCAATAAAGGTCAATGTAATATCTTTCAGTTATTGTCGGAATCCCGATATACATGCTAAAAGCTACAACTTCCTTAAGTGTATTACATAAAAGGTTCGTAAGGATTGTATTCGTGTACCAAAAGAGGTATCTCCCCCTTTAAAATGTATTTAGACAATGAATTTTGTTTACCACAATTTGCTATAACACCAGTTTTGGTGATTTCAGACAAATGCCAACCTCTACTCCTCTCGTAGGATGTTATGACATCGAAGCCGCCCCTGTACTGATGAGGGTCATTGCCCCAATCTATGGTATACAGGTTGTTGGTTTTTGTGTCTGAATTTGCCAAAACTGGAATGTTGTGACACACTCTTTATCGTCACCATTACATTCTGTACTGGGGTGATCGACAAAATGCCATGTTTTAATGTATTTATAAAGTGAGAAATTCTTCTTTTGGTAAAAGGTATATATTGTATTTAATTATTTTTATTATATATTTTTTTTTTGTTGAAAAAATTGCCGGAAGAAAATTAATCTAAAAAAGCATAAGGCGCCTCTACCTTCAAATTTAGCATCAAAACTAGACGCCATATATTGACCGTCGCCGCAAACTAGCGGCCTCGGGTCGGAGATAAAGCCACAACACCAGCTTTGGCAAACTGAATAGGTCCTCTTAGACACCATGGTTTCGGGCTATTGGCCCTCGTCCCGCGTGGAACTCATGAAATAAAGGCTAAGGCTGACGAAGGCCATTAGCTCGAAACCATGGTCTCTAGGTGGACGCTTTTCAGTTTGCCAAAGCTGGTGTTGTGGCTTTGTCATTGAACCGAGCCCGCTAGTTTGCGGCGGTGGTCAATAGATGGCGTCTAGTTTTGACGCTTAATTTGACGGGAGAGGAGCCCTATGCTTTTTTAGATAAATTTCAATTCGGAAAATTTTCCATCTGTACCTTGGCCCTAAATTTGGCCCAGTCACTTTGCCAGCTAAACATCTCTTTGGCAGATTGTGAAGATTCCATTAGATCCCGTGTTGATCTCGTGGAATAAAATCCGCCCTAGGCTGAATAGGGCCATTAGCCCAAAACCATGGTCTCTAGGTGGACGCTTTCAGTTTGCCAAAGCTGGTGTTGTGCCTTTGTCATTGAACCGATGCCGCTAGTTTGCGGCGACGGTCAATAGATGGCGTCTAGCTTTGACGCTTAATTTGACGGGAGCCCTATGATTTTTTAGATATATATTTTGATATTTTTAAGATGTGGGGTATCGTTTTTGATGTTAGGCTATTCGGAATAAGTAGAGAAAATTAGCTTTCCAAACATAACCATTTGTGGTTAATTGAATAACAGGATGAACTATTTCGGATTGTTGGCTGTTAATATCATTATTATTTTAAATAGCATCATCTACAGGAAAGAGATTATGACCTTTTATTCTGTATAATGTTGATTTGTGTGGTTTCAAATGTTCTTCTTGTCTCTCCATTCGGGTATACTCTTGTTACAAAGCCACAAAACCACACTTGGAAAATAAAGAATGGACTTCTAGAAATCATGGTTTTGGGATATGGCTCTCGTCAATTCAAGACGGGCTTTGTTTTTTATTAATTTTTTTTTTCAGAAGAGATTCTTTGAAAATTTTTATCTGACAAAAAGAGAGATTTAGCTGGAAAATTGGCCCAAATACTTTGCCTAAAATGTCGCTAAACATTTTCTCAGGATAAAATTGATGAATCGCAACATAAATCATCAGTGAAATAAAATAATAGAAAAATGTTATTCGATTAAATCATATTCATATAATATCGATATATATTTTTTTCTTTAAAATTGAATAATCAATGATCAAAGGGAAAATACCTGTTTGTTCTGCCTGGCATCTCTACATCACTTGGAAGTTCAGGTTCTTCGTTACTTCTATTCCGAGTTTATTTATTTTTACAATTTTGGTCCACATATCATGAATTATACCTTCTTCAATCTCTAGTGGTTGATTAGCAGCCAAAGATTTCGACAATTTTCCAAAATTAATATTTTCCCACAGATTCTTTGGGTAATACGTTTTCATATATTTTTCTTTTGAATTAAAATTTTGCCTGAATATATTCAATATAAATAATAAAATTTGATATCTATCTGTTCAAACAAAATCAATTTAGAGAGAGGATGCAATGGTAAAAAAATTCAATTCAATTGTTGTGAAAAATCTAATTTTTAGATTGATTTTAAATATTTTCAAAGTCCATAGATGGTGAATAGTTTGTCTCTTCTCAAGATTCCATCGTATTCCCTTTTTAAATATATGAAAATTATTTTATAAAAATGGGGATTATTACAATTTCCATAGTGATAACATTTTCTCTTTGTTTCTCATCATCCTGTGATCTATCAGAGCTAGTTGAATGTATATGTAGTTATGTAAATAATCTACATAAGAATAGGCTGTCTATACATAATAGTCTATGCAATCGACAATTTCATTATTTTGTACAATTTTATATCGAATTGGCAAATAAATAAAATATCGCCAGAGCTACCACACAACTTCTATACTTTTATCTTTTTCACATTCCCTCCAACCTCCAATAAGATGAAAAATGTATGCCCTCACCACTTTTATCTTTTTATTAGAGGAGAAATTAAATTTTGTCGTCAAAATTTTAAAGAAAAAAAATCAATAAATATAATGGAAGGCTTTTATTGCGACGTAACGGCTTTTTAGAGTGTTTCTTCTATCAGAGAATTTTCCTCTTTTCTTAGTTAATACCTGATATGTCTCATTAGATATTTACCTGATATGTATGTCACATCATTCTTATTCATGATGCTAATCAATTTGTTTATATATATAATACGATGTAAATTAGCTACACAATTCCACATTGATTTATAATTAGATTTGATTATGTAAATACATATTGGATATAATATGTTACATTAGCGCGTTATCTGTTATGAGAATTCGAAACTAGTATAGACGCGTATGATATATATTCTTTTAAAAATTAAAAAATTTGAAACATTGAAAAAAAAATAAATAAATTTTAAAATATTTGCAGAGTTTATTTATTCAGATATCGGGAGACAAGCTTTCACGTGGTCGCGCTTCATCAGGCCACTGGCTCCGCAAAGGCGTCCAACACACATACAATAGAAATTAATTTAATTTTCAAAAAATCAAATATAAAATAGTTTCCAGTTGTAGAGGTTAGGGGGACAGTTTCAATTGGGGTGGGTTTATCTGCGTTGAATATGCTGGAACTGTTGGGGTAGATCTTCTGTTTATGCTGTCTTTGGAGAGATTGTAGATTCTAGTCTATTGAATTTGGAGAATGTGTTATGGACATGTGATATCTTGTAGGTTGAATTGATGACCTGTAGAATTTTCATACTGAAATATAAAGGATTTGTTACCTTGGTTTCTGATATTACGGCTATGTTCTTTAACTCTTATGTCTATTGATCTGCTGGTTTCTCCTATTTAAGAGATATTGTCGGCAGGAGATGGAGTATATGGCGTTCTGCTTGTTTCTCTACTCTGTATTATTATTGGATTTGGTTATGGGGTTTCTAATGATCTGGCCTGTGGTTCTCTCTATCTCCATAAAGTCCATGGGTGTACATCCATTACTATACAATTTTATTTTCCTTTTGCAAATTTCTTATATAGAGTATAGTTGGATTTGTAATTTCACTACCTATTAGCTACCCAATGCCATCTTTATTTGTCTCAGATTAAGGAGACTCCTCTGAAAGCTCAGTTATTTTGTGTTTGTTTACAATAAAAGAATCGGCGCTAACGGAGTATTTAGATTTTGGATTATATAAATAATCGTCATATTTAAATGTATTATGGAATTTCATCAGCGTTCTATGGCTTACATCCACCTGCAGGTAGTACGAGGGAAAGTCAATAAGTAGCCGGAAAGGTTAATAAATATTTTAAAATAGTCATTTTAAGAAAAAGACACAAACAAACACAACATTTTTATAAGTTTTATTTTTATATATTGTCTCCATAATTAAATTATAAACTCATGTACAAAACTTAAGGGAGTGATAAGTCTTTGATACCGCCGGTCTTCTGTTATTTTTGAAGGAGACAGAGGCATTTTGTTCACTCTTGGTTATCTCGTGTGTCTTTAATAAAGGTCACTGTAATATATTTTAGATTTATTGTCTGAATCCCGATATAAATGCTAGAAAGTACAACTTCCTTATGTTTTGTCCAATTGTATACATGGTATTTTTTAGTTATCATTTTCCCATCTTGTAATTATCAGACACGTTTCACATTCATTTTGATTTTTTTTTTCGAGTTTTTTCCATTGTATGTGGAGCGGTCAAATGTCTTAGCATTAAAAAATACAATAAGAAATATATATTTTCATATTTACGATATATTTAGAAATAATCATTTATAAAATTACCAGAAAATAATATATATAAGGACACACTTATATAATTTTAAAATAAATCTAGACAGAGATTTGATATTCCCTTAAACAAATCGAATAAACAGCAATCACTTTTATATGCACAAATGTAGATTTCCAGGTTAGCCTTTCTTCAACACATGGACAGTTATTTTTTAGTTTTAGCGTTTTGTTCCTAAAAAAAAGGCAGATTATGCTTCCAAACGCTGCTGATGACAGAGCGCCAACTATCAGAATAAATATGACGGCGCAACGTTAATTTTATAATTTCCTCTTTACATTATTCCTCTACATTTTCTTTATTCAACAAGAATGTTTAATAACGTAGGTGTTCCAGGCTGTTGACCATCGTGTTGCAAGCTCTATCTCAGCGACACACATCTTCTCTTCAGCTCAAGGTATGTGTTAAACTACGTGGATAAAATAGAGAATATAAAAATGATCAAGTTGTTTTTCTGAAAGCTGCTATTTTGACATCAGAAAGTCTATGTTCTTCTAAATTTTGGTTAGATACGATATAGCGTTCTTTTTGTTCTTAAATACTATCTTCCTTTAGATATTAGGGCACCATCTATATGTCAGCAAATATAAATATTTAGCAGAATTTTTTATTTTTCACTTCTTACTTCCTTCACTGCGATGGGAAAATATTGGGAGGATTTGGTTTATCAGTGCATCTAGTAGTTTCGACCATTTAATTCACCATACCATTCTAATATTGTCTTTTCTTGTTAGTTACATGATAAGGAGATGCCTTTTTTTCTTTTCTTAATTTTTGAACCTTATCCCAGTACAATATCATATTTGTACTATTTTTTTTTCACATTGTTTCGCGTCCTCGCGCAATTCTGGCTTTAACTACCCGTTTCATGATTTTTCAGAATGCCTGAATGAACATTATTTTGGTCGTTGAGGTACAGCTTTGCACCACGCTGAAGAGGGCCAACAGCCCGAAACGCGTACGTGGTTAGCTTTTCTTGATTAATCAAGAATGGGTATTTGGCCAATTCTGGAATAATTAAAAATCAATGAATAGTTGATATTTATTCCGATAAGGAGAGGCCTTTTTTTGTTTTCTTAATTATCTGTTCTGTTTTTTTTTTTAAATATATTTAAAATTATAAATAAATTCTTGGTTAAGGTATTTAAGCAAACTATGGACAAACGTGTCTTGAGAACAGTAGAAATGCTTATACTTTAAATGATCTTCCGAAAACACAACTCACAAAACGGTCAGTTGTCCAATTGAAACATAAGGTATTAGCGCCTCATCTATATATTGTTGCATCATGGCTAATGAACCTATTTTATTTTAATTTGTAATATTATTTTTCATATATATTAAATTCAAATTTATATTTTATATTTATTCATTTTATTAAACAGAATATATGTATTATAAACAGAATTAATGTATTATAGAATCTTCATTTGTGTATTTAGGTACACTGTGTGACTTCACTTCTCTCTTTGATGTGAGAAATAAATAAATGATTCTGGAGGCTACTTAAAGTAGAGTTATCTCATTATTCGCTTATATAAATTTGTAGGATGGTTGAAACACGCTCTAGTAAGATGCAAGACCTAGCACAGGAGAGGATCAAGGTTGAAGAGTCTGCCAAGCCGCAACCTGGTACAACAATATATAAGAAAAGGAAGCATTTTCGCACGAATATTTTCTTTTTATAAAATAAAACAAAAGTACGCATTAAAGACAGTAGGAGGTTTGTTTTATTTGAAAAGATAAATTTGTTCTAGATTGTTTCATTTTCTTATAATATTGCCACGTGGAAAATTAGGAAAGTCTTGGTTTGACACGTCGGTGGAATTCTGGAGCCAGTCTACAAAAATGAAGATCACAGCACCCATGGCCTCTAGGTCTTCTCGGCAGTATTCAGTTTGTCTTCCCTAACTTACCCAGCATCTCCACCAAAATGCCACGTGGAAAATTAGGGAAGACAAACTTTAGGATGACACAGCAATTTATTTAAGGCAAGAACAAACTATGAATGATAAACAAAAGATAAGCAATGAGAGAAGTTTACAGAGTAGCAAAATATAAGCATCAAAAATGATACTCTGTTAAGAAATATTGAATACTTTGCTACAATATTCTCTTTTTGTTTCAAAATTTGAAGACATTATCAAGTTTAAAACTCCCTACCTACAGTTGAAACAATAATATGCTTTAATTCCATCGAATTAGAAGAGCTCGTGGCTTGGCTGAATTTTTAACTGAACATAGCTAGAATTTTTTTAGATAAATAAATTTATATATTTTTAAATATAGTAGCAAAATATTAAACCCGACTTGTGTTAAACAACCACGTCACCAATCTACTTGTTTTTAATTTTTTGTTTGAGTTGAATGACCGTAACTTTAGGCGATATTAATTTGAAACCTAATTTATAATGATCTATAATATACTGTAGATCAAAATATTTATATAAAAATAAAGGAAACCTCTCCCGTCAAAATAGATGTCAAAACCAGACGCCATCTATTGACCGCTGCCTCAAACTAGCGTCCTCGGATCGGTAACAAAGCCACAACACCAGCTTTGGCAAACTGAGAAGCGTCCACATGGAGCCCATGGTTTCGGCTAATGACCCTCGTTAGTCCAAGGCGGACTTTATTCTATGAGCTCCACAATGAATCTAATGAAATCTTCACAATTTGTCAAAGAGGTGTTAGCTAGTAAAGTGGATTGGTCATATCTATGGAAAAAATATAGATGGAAATTTTGCCGTGAGAGAAGTTATAAAATATTAATAATTATATATCACACAACACTCGGGAAACCTCTCTCTTATTACCTCCGTTCTTTCATGTAACAATGTCTTAATACTTTAATTCAGAATTTTGAAACTGCCTTAGAATACAGATACCTTTATATTTTCTATTTTACATTGTACTCTTCAGATATAGGTTTAAATATCTTACAGAAATATCAATAAGCATTTTCTTTTACTTTGGTTATTCAAGAGCAAACAAAATTCTATTGAATTGTCCATGAATCCAATTTATCTGCTTTTTTATTCCTGGTCTTCTTTCACAACCACTCCGAATTTCGGACAATATGTCCAAACATGCTCCTCCTCTCAACAAGTCTCCAGTAGGCCACATCATTTCTAGGTATCATTTTTATAACATCTTCATGGCTTATTATTTCACTCCATGGTGTTCTCATCCAGAACCACATATAAAACAATTATAGCATTGCCATTTCTGTCTTTCTAAGAATCCAGGACTTGGAAGCATACCCACACTCCGAGTGAGGCTTTGGAAAAAGTGTGCGCTTTGGTTTTAAACGACTTAGCCAAAACCTACCGGATTTAAGACCGACATTTTCCTGTCCCCAGTACCAAATACCTCTCTGGTAAAAGAACTGATCGCTTATGATATCTTATCATATTTAAGACCAAACCAAGTTGAAAATAAAAGATTTTAAAACCCCTATCTCAAGTTTAGATTTCAAATAACAATGCATTCAAGACAAATTTGTTTATTTCTCGAATTGCGTAACTTTTAATAAATGAACGTTTTTCATTTGAATATGAAAACTAAAGTTTTATATCGCAAATTTTCTTTACCCAAATAAAACTTTCTACAATTTATTTTAACTCATACAAAATAATTTCAATTTTCAGATACAGCTATATGGTTTTCCTTATAGTTTCCCTTTGTATACGACAATACGTTAAAGTTGAATTTAAAGACTCTTTCACTAATTAATGATTAAAGAAAAACTAACTCTTATTTTTTATATATAAGACTATTTTTATTAAATCAAGGCTAGGACTTCTGGTCTTCTGACTTGGTCTTAATGGAAAAAAAGGGTCAAAACTAATGATTATCTGTCTATATAATATCGTACAGAAGAAATTAGGACTAAAGCGAAAGTTAGCAGAAGAAAGTGCAAGTAAATCAAGGTTGCAAATTAATGGTAGTTTGCAGAGAGGAACTGGTCAATTGGTCGATAAATCAATATCGGAATCCTGGATGCACCTGAGGACGCTTTTTTCTCCTTGTTTTGTCCATCCTGATTTATTAGAGTATTTAGTCGCACTAGCTTTGTCCGCCGCCTACATGTTCCATTGCCGGTGGCCTCTATATATATAATACCTTCTCCAAATTGACCGTTTATTCATGAAAATACCATTTATTTGGTAAACTAAGTTCATTTAATTGATTTTAAATATAAAAAATATAGTATAAAATAAAAGGATTTAAAAGCGCGAATGTTTCTTTTATACATAAAACGAACTTCTACTGTCCTTACTGCGATGAAAAAATAGATTCCATCCTTCAGTGTAGCATATAAAAGCAGAATGATCCAATACAGTATTAGAGCTCTGAGAAGCGGTCTGGTAGATTAAATTGGCGAAACCGCTGGGAGGGTTCACCACTGATGAGCCAAGCCCTCCCAATATATTTTTTCATCGCAGTAAGGACAGTAGAAGTTCGTTTTATGTATAAAAGAAACATTCGCGCTTTTAAATCCTTTTATTTTATATATATAGATGGCGCGTTATTGCTTTGTGTTAATTTATGCCTAACTGGCCTTGTCTTTATAGTTTGCTGAAGAGCATTGCTCGAAGAAAATATTTGAATGTAATTCTACTGTCCTATAAGCTTATGTCCATAGTTTACTTGAAAACCATTTCTAAGATTCCATCCTTCAGTGTAGCATATAAAAGCAGAATGATCCAATACAGTATTAGAGCTCTGAGAAGCGGTCTGGTAGATTAAATTCGCGAAACCGCTGGGAGGGTTCACCACTGATGAGCCAAGCCCTCCCAATATATTTTTCATCGCAGTAAGGACAGTAGAAGTTCGTTTTATGTATAAAAGAAACATTCGCGCTTTTAAATCCTTTTATTTTATATATATAGATGGCGCGTTATTGCTTTGTGTTAAAAATATAGTATATATATGGGATTTTTTTCGAAAATAAACTATTTGTTTTATTTTATATTCATTTTATTTATACATATATTTTATATATTTTTCCTTTATTTCTAATAAAATAATTGGCTACTGTGTGTGTGCCTTTACTGTATTGTGAAAGATCGTAGGAGGACTGGCTCTCTCATTAGTGGTGAACATTTCCAGCGGTTTCGCCAGTCTAACGATTGGTAGGTTCACCACTGATGAGCCAAACTTCCTTAATATATTCATCATTTCAGATACGGACAATACACCCAAAGAGGAAATTGTTTTATTTATAAAACAAAAAGAAACGGTTAATAGTTTATTTTCAAATACAGAGGGCGTTATTTGATCATACATAAGTGCCTTGACTATAAATTTCTGCTTTTTTATCAGTTATTTATGAGAGACAGAGAATAAAGGTTATTGATGTCAAATAATTCCACTTATCCACAATTTCTAGAAGCTTCTATATATGGGGAATATATTCTTACAATTGAGATGTTTCATCGTTTTTACATCTATTCAGCCTTAAACCGTAGTCTCCTGGTGGGTTTTCTGAATTTGCTAAAGTTGATGTTGTGGCTTCTGTCACCGACTCGAGTCTGATGGATTGCAAAGACGGATAATAGATATTTCTTGAATTTGTCGTCAATTTTAACGGGAGAGGTAGCTTTTCTACTTTTAGATCATCATATGCTTCCGGCAAAATTTTCATCTGCATCTATTTTTTGTGGAATACTTCTTAACCAATTTATGAATTAACCATTTTCTTTTTAAAAACACTTTCAAAAATAATAATAGTATACTAGTTTTTTGAGTCCTATTCCAAAACTATCTTTCTCATTAGTTCAATGAAATTCGATATTTTTCGAGCACATAAGATACAAAACGAAATTCCCCCTTCTATATTATTTCTAAAGTAGAAATAAAGAGAAGAGAGAAAGAGGAAAATGTTGGATGACAAGGAAAGTGTTATTTTTATCGAATACCTTATTTACACAAAATAACATTACAATTGAAAAAAAAAAATTGTGATTTTAAAATGTAAATGTAATAATATTTTTATATATAAAGAATTTGTTCTTAAATAGCGTCTTTATTATGAGAGCTGTGGCGGTATTTCTTGGTAGGAAACTGGCGCAGTTATTCCAAGAATATTCAATCAACGTCCTTATAATTTGAACTCCCTAGCCTTGTTGGTGGAAATTATGATAAGGAAGTAAAATGAGATAGCCTACCTCTCCCGCCAGAATATCCACAAAACCTATGCGCCATCTAATGGACGTCTCTTGTAATTAGCAGACTCAGTTCGGCGACAGATCCACAACTACAGCTTATGCAAATTCAGAAGACCAAACTAAAGACGATCCGTCCAGGGCAGGTTGCAATTCAATGAGATCCACACGGGATAATGAAATCTTCAGAATTGCCGAAGAGGTGTGTTTAGTTGTTATAGTGACACTAGGCCATTTATATACCAAATATAGATGGGAAATTTTGATAGAAGAGAATATTTTTATGATATCATAAAAAATAAAGAAATAAAGAAATGCTACCTCTTCCATCAAAATAAGTACAGAAATGCCATCTATTGACCGTCCATAGATTATATTTCCAAGCAGCATGAAAGAATCCTTTTTCTTCGTAGCGTCGATAAGCATTGTCGTCTTTTGCAGAGAAATCTTTGACTTACACATCTCAATGTTTGCTTGGATTATGTAATGGAAAGATGGAGTATCAATGACATTGAGTTCTTCCCAAGTTAGTTCATTCTACCCAGCATCTTAACCCAATGGTTAGGTAGGAATTGAAGAAAGACATAGGTCAGGATCGTAAGTATATTCATAGTTCGACTTAACAACCATGCCTTCTTATCTGTAAATAAAACATCGGAAGGCCCAGGAAGTAAAAGATATAATATAAGGTAGCACAAAAATAATTAATAATATTTAATAGATAATTATATTCTGTATGTGTGTTGCGCACTCACCATTTCAAGACATCTCGGAATAAAAATTGATGTATTCCATGGTAATGGATTTACCTAAGAGCGACACATGGATCTCTAAATTTATAATTCAAGAAGGAACCTCCGTGACATGTTATCGAAGTAATCAGAAATCGATATTCTAAGCCTTCTTCTCTAGTCTGGACAGTCCTGTTTCTTGATGGATTGATCTCTGATAAAACGTCACGGCATACTTCCCTCTATAGGTGTAGCACACATCTCTTAGAAACCTAGAACACCTTCGCTAGAACAATACTTAGATCTGGATGCTTGTGATCTACATCTTTTTAACCTCTCTTGTTCTGGAGAAATATGGTCCTACGGGAATATATTGATACCATGATGAAAGATCGCCATCTATCGGATTATATATACACAAAACATTGATTTTAAATGTTCCCAAGCTTTTAATCTTCTATTTTGCTGAATTAAGATATAATATTTGGTCAAATACTCGATAATAAAATTTAATTAACCAATAGTTACTATTTATTCCGATATATGGCGCTCTGCCATCAATAAACCTCATCTAAGCGGTCAGGACAAGCCTGTTTCATCATTTTATATAATTCCCTGGAAGTTCACCTCTTTTGCACATAGTTCAAACGCACATTGCAATAGGGATAGTAGAAGTGTGGTTTAGAAGAAACCTGCCTGTTTAAATGTTTTCCTTTCTTATATATAATCCAAACAGTATATCCTCCATTCTGTTATCCAATTGGTCGGTTGTTTAACTTGGCAAATATAGCGACACATTCATCAGAAGGTCCATTATTTGGTTTCTTTCCTCAAACTATTTTTTTTCAGACACCACATTTTCTATAACTAGATATAGCAAGCTTTTCCTTTTATTAATTGATCAAAAAATGTGTGTGTGTGTTTGGCAATAAGTTTATTTATTATGAAATTTGAACCTATTATAGACGCGTATGTTTCTTTTAAAAATTAAACAATTTCTACTGTCCTTACTGCAATGGAAAATTAATGGGAGGGCCTGGCTCATCAGTAGTGAATCCTCCCAGCGGTTTAAAAAGTAAAATTGGTAGATTAAACTTTCAAAACCGCTGGGAGGGTTCACCACTGATAAGCCAGGCCCTCCCATTAATTTTTCCATTGCAGTAAGGGCAGTAGAATTTTTTTTATTTTTAAAAGAATCATACGTGTCTTTAATAGGTTCAAATTTTCATGACAGATGGCGCGCTAATGTATCATAATATAAAAATTAATTTACTATTTAAAAAACCTTTAATATAGAAATCTATATATATATAATTGAATGTCTGTGTGTGTGTGTGTGTCTGTGTGTGTGTGTGTCCTCTATGGATTCAAAAACCATACATCCAATCGCCGTGTAATTTTGGGATATTATTAGGTGTATCTCCGGAAAGGTTTACGAAAAATAATTTCTTGAATATCTTTAATATCCTTAGAGTTATTTGCAGATTTGTAGCTTTAACTCGCAAGCAACGCCATCTTGCAACGGAGATCTGCCCCCCCCCCCCCCCCCCCCCCCCCACCGTCCGGCCGCCGGCCAGTTGGTTGGACATTCCAAGTTCCCACCGACCAATCAGAGGGATCAAGAGCCCCCTCCCCTAACCCCCCCCCCGTCCGGCCGCCGGCCAATCACAATCAGAGTGATCAAGAGGTCCTGGCGCGCGGGGGGCGGGTGACCTTCGGGAACTACGTCCATCTTCCATAAACGACCATGATTTTATTCAACTTATCGAGTATTTTTCAAGGGACCGGGAAAATATGTTCACTAGATAAAACGATGATTTTGTAATGTAGAAAATTAGGAAAGACAAAATTCAGGATGACACGGCACACAGGGACCGGGAAAAATTAATCACTTTATCGAGAGATTCACGACCATGACTTTATTCAACTTATCGAGTATTTTTCAAGGGACCGGGAAAATATGTTCACTAGATAAAACGATGATTTTGTAATGTAGAAAATTATGAAAGACAAAATTCAGGATGCCACGGCACACAGGGACCGGGAAAAAATGTTCACTTTATCGAGAGATTCAAATTTACGAGTTTCAAATTATCAAAATATATATATATTTTTATAAGTTTATAGAGAATTGTTTTACCAAATGTTCGTTAGACAAACCTTTACTCGTGTAAAACCTCGGGCGAAGCCGGGTACGTCCGCTAGTTAATATATAATTATATATTTATTTTATAATAAACAAACTTATTTTGATCATTTTATATAAAGGTATATATAGCAATTTTCTTTTATTCAAACTTTTCCTTCTTATAGCGTTTATACTAACCAATTTATTCTCCTGCTTCTTTAAATATTTATTAACACAAAGCAATAACGCGCCATCTATACATATAAAATAAAAGGATTTAAAAGCGCGAATGTTTCTTTTATACATAAAACGAACTTCTACTGTCCTTACTGCGATGAAAAAGCTTATGTCCATAGTTTACTTGAAAACCATTTCTAAGATTCCATCCTTCAGTGTAGCATATAAAAGCAGAATGATCCAATACAATATTAGAGCTCTGAGAAGCGGTCTGGTGGACTAAATTGGCGAAACCGCTGGGAGGGTTCACCACTGATGAGCCAAGCCCTCCCAATATACAAGGTGCGTTCATTAATTTCCAGGACTGCTCTGTATCTTTGAAAAAATAAAACAAATAAAAAAACTAATTCAATATTTTTCAAAATATGCCCCTCCTGCCTCAATACACCCGTTCCATCTTTTTTTCCAATTGTCGAAGCAGGAGATAAAATCACTTTTTGAGAGGTTCCTCAAAGTTGCCTTCGATTCAGCTTGTATCATATCAACGTTGTCAAATTTCCGTCCTTTCAAGTTCAATTTCAATTTAGAATAGAGGAAAAAGTCATTGGGGGCTAAGTCGGGGGAATAGGGTGGATGAGGGATCTGTATAGTTGAATGCTTGGCCAAGAACTGCAAAACAACATGGGCTGTGTGCGGCCGCGCATTACCGACGTGAAGTATCCAGTCATTGTTTTGCCATCTTTCAGGTCTTTTAAGGCGCACTGCCTCCCTTAAGCACCTCATTATCCCCAAATAAACAGATAGTCCAGTCTCTGAAGATAAGTTCTTTAATAGAAATTCTTTGTTAGATTAATTAACTCCTTTATTTTGAGCTTGTTTTCCTCGCAACGAAATGATCTTGGACGCCCAGTATGCTGATCATCGTTTACCTTTTCCCGACCTTTTTGTAAGCGTGAAAATCATTCAAAAGTTCTTGAACGGGATAAATCTGCATCGCCAAAAGCTTCTTTAATCAATTCATACGTCTCAGTAGCACTTTTTTCAATTTAAAACAAAACTTAATGCAGATTCTCTGCTCTTCGAAAATGGCCATTTTAAAATTAGAAATGCGAACCTTACAAGGAAGTTGTTTTGTTCTATTTTTAGATCGGCGCGTGCGCCACGAAACTCGTGCTTTCAGTCAGGTGTGGTCGAATGTCCAATATTCAACTCTGTAAAAAAATATTTTCTCTAGCTTTTTTATTTATTTTATTTTTTAACCAGTCCTGGAAATTAATGAACGCACCTTGTATATTTTTATTTTTTATACTAAAAATATTTTTATACATCAGAGAAGAATAAACATATATACTAACCTCTTCCATCCATTATGTTTCATTTAGTTTCGTTATAAATACCATCACCCACCAAGAATAAACCTAAACAGGGCGATAGCAGAAAACTGAATGTAATACAATGGCTGGTAAATTAAACTGACGAAACGGTTAATATGCCTCATCTCTGGCGTGACAGATATTCGCGCTAAATATTGTTGGACACCGAGCGCCGCTACTCAAGTATAACACGTGACCGGAAGGATGACGTCGGCACCCTCCCCCCCCCCTCCAACTGACTGTTATGTTTAGTCTAACAACGCTGTTGTTTGTTTACCTTCTACGGAGGATGTAACCTCTTTGTTTCCTCTCTTTCCCTTTTAATCTTTATATAACCAATGCTTTAATAAATTAGTTAGTGCAAGGCTCTTGTCCTAAGTGTAACCAAGTACCTTGTCTACACCCATACAAGAAAAGATTATGAGACTGATTGGAGCTGCCTGAAGCATTGAACGGTAAGCCTATTCTTTTGTTCTCTCTCCCCCCTTCAGTGGACGCCATCTTATAATGGAAGCTAACGAAAGTTTAACGAAAATTACCAAGCTAAATGGATTAAACTATTCCTCATGGAGCTTCCAAATTAAGCTCATTCTGATGGACAATGACTTATGGTCAATTTTTGACCCAGGCGAAGTCAAACCCGAGGGAGGGGACGTTGGTCTAATCAACAAATTTAATACGAGGCAGAATAAGGCTTTAGCAAAGATATGTCTCTCTATTGGTGAGGAGCAGCAGAACCATATCAGAAATCTAAATTCCCCCAAAGAAGTTTGGGATGAATTACAAAGACTTTATGCACCCAGGGATAGCAAACACAGAATTCTCCAACTGCGTCGAAAGTTGTACTCCCAGAAATTCTGTCAACATGCGAACATGGATGCCTATTTGGGAAGCATAAATCTAATAGTGAGTGAACTCACAGGTGTAGGGGATAAAATTGAAGACGGTGATCTAAGCATGCTAATTCTTTGTGGAATGCCCGAGGACTGGGATAATGTTATATCAACAATGTGTAACTTACCAGAGTCAGAGTTCACCAGTGCCAACATCAGACGTAAATTGTTAGCTGAGGCAGAGCGCCGGTATGCTACAACAAATGAAGGGATGGGTGCACTGTCAGTCAGGAACTCTAACAAGAAACAATTCCCTCATGAACATCAAGGTTCTAAAACTGTTAGAAAATGTTTCGGATGTGGGAAAACAGGGCATATTGCACGGGACTGTTTCAAACTGAAAAAGAATAACGGTAAACAACAGGAAAAGGGAGCGATACATCAACATCACGAAGCAAAGAACTTGAATGTGATGTATAATGCAGCAGTTGTATCAGAAGAGGATACGTGGGTAATTGACTCAGGTGCCACGCATCATATGACTCCGAACAGAAGGTATTTTTCCACGTTGAATGACGAGAATGTAGGACAAGTGACCACCATTGATGGTACATCACATTCAAACATAGGAAGAGGTAATGCTCAAGTAGATCTGATCAACAATTCTGGACAACTTAGAAGCATAGTTGCTCAGAATGCAATGTTCGTACCTGGGATCAGACATGGTGTACTCTCTGTTCTACAAATTGTGGAAAATGGTCATGAGGTTATCTTCGACAAGAAGGGATGTCATATCTACGACAATGATCATAACTTGATGATCAGAGCAGAGAAGAGAGGAAGGCTCTATCTCGTCAGGACTGCTCCGTCCAGATTTCCAGAATCAGGAGAATGTTCAAATTCCATTGCTCAAACCAACAATTTTCGTAAATTCCCACTAAATTTATGGCATCAGAGACTCATGCATATCAACTATGACACCATAGTAGACATGATGAAAGAGAAGTTGTCATTGGTTTGAACTGTCAGGCTGGAAAACCTGATAAGTGCTCTGATTGTATGATTGGAAAATCGACAAAAAGACCTTTCCTGAATTTGAGATCTACCAAGGAAACTCAGACACTAGCCCTTGTTCACTGTGATCTTATGGGACCGTTCAACATTGAGAGCTGGGGTGGATCAAGATTTGTCTTGACCATCATTGATGACGCATCAAGATATACAAGGGTATATTTCCTCAAAAGGAAGGGCGATACTCTAGAAAAATTCAAGGAATGGATGAAAGAAGCTGAAAATCAGACGGGATTTTCTCTCAAGAGGATCCGTACAGATAACGGACTAGAGTTCTGTTCATCTCCTTGGGATATTCTCACGAAGGCCCATGGTATAGTACATGAACGCACCATGGTCTACACACCTGAACAGAATGAGGTCGCCGAACGCATGAATAGGACTTTGCTGAACTTAGTGAGGAGTACTGTGAACAGTTGCAATCTGCCAACCGCCTCTTGGGCAGAGCTCACCAACACAGCAGCATACTTGAGAAATCGTGTTACAAACAGACACAATGAAGAGAAAACGCCTTTTGAATTGTGGTTTGGAAAAAGACCTGCTCTGCAACATCTGAGAGCAATCGGCTGCGAAACCTTTGTTCATGTTCCAAAACAAAGAAGGAATTCGAAGCTTCAGCCAAGAGCCACTAAAGGAATTCTCGTGGGTTATTCTCTACAGGGACGAGGTTGGAGAATCTGGATTCCTGAAAAACGCCAAGTGGTGGAATCTAGAAATTGTGTATTCAAAGAAGAAATCCTCTATAAACAGCCCAAAAGAGAAAGGGATACTCTACCATCTGTCCATTTCTCCTCGAAAGAGGCCTCCTTTCAAGAAGAAAGTAATGCAGATCAACCAGTAGACCGAGAAACTGAAGAACTGATTGGAACTACAGGTGGAATAGATCAGCTATCTGAGACTCTCCCAGAGAACCTGAGAAGCCATCCTATGACACTCCGAAGTCATGGAAAGACGGCAGAATCTCCGGAAGAGGATAATAGTGGTGGACAGATAAATGCCACAAGTGCAGAGGACAATAACCCCACTTATGAAGAAGCCATGAACAGCCCTGAGGTTGTTAATTGGATAGAAGCCATTGAAGAAGAAAGGGAATCGCTCGAAAGACATGATGTATGGCAACTGCAGGAATTGCCGAAAGGTATCAAACCTTTAAAATATAGATGGGTACTAAATAAGAAAATCAATGCAGTGGATGGTACCACTAGATACAAAGCACGTCTAGTCGCCAAAGGCTTCACTCAACTAAGAGGAATTGACTACAACGAAGTCTTTACTCCTGTTTCCAGTTTTGAAACTATAAGGCTATTAACGGCGATAGCAACAGAAAAGGACTGGTTCATTGACCAATTCGACGTGAAGAGTGCTTATCTTCATGGGACACTCAATGAGACTGTTTACATGGAACAACCTGAATGCTTCAAGAAACCAGGAGAAGAAAACTTGTTCTGCAAGCTTAAGAAATCAATCTATGGATTAAAACAGAGCGGAAGATGCTGGAATAAATTCTTAAACAAACAACTTCACGAAATAGGATTCCAACGTAACCCAATTGATCCGAGCATTAACGAAGTTGAACTTGAAGAAGGAAGGATCATTCTCTCAATCTAGGTGGATGACATCTTTGCCATTTCAGAGAATCAAGCAGCGAGAAACAAATGCAGAGAACTCTTAAATTCCAGTTTTGAAGTGAAGTATCTAGGACCAATTTCTCATATGCTTAGAGTATCCTTCAAGAAGTCAGAAGATGGAAGTATGACTCTTTCTCAAAGTAACTACATAGAAGAACTGCTTCAACGTTTCAGACTACAGGATGCAAAAGGTGTCTCGACTCCAATGGAAACCAATCTTGACCTGCGTGTAAGGAAAAATGGAAATTCCAATGAGCGGTTTCCATACCGTGAACTGATCGGAGGACTGTCATACCTTTTCAGAGAACCAGCCCCGACATCGCCTACGCAGTCGGGATCCTATCCAGATACTGTGATAACTACACAAGAGAACACTGGGAAGCTGGGAAACGCGTGCTGCGTTATCTGAAGAGCACCAAGGACTTTGGCATAACTTACAGATCCACTGGCAAACCTTTGATTGCCTTTTCGGATGCAAGTTGGGCCTCAGACATTGTAGACCGAAAAGGAGTATCTGGACATCTCATCATTTTAGCTGGAGCACCAATAATTTGGAGAAGCACCAAACAAACAGTTACCGCTTTGAGTACTATGGAATCGGAATACATTGCACTGTCATCAGCTGTGAAGGACATCACATGGGTACGGAATCTGATGGAACAGCTGGAAATGTCAAGTTTGATTTGTGGAGAAACAAAAGTATTCTGCGACAACCAAGCTGCAATTTCCCATGCGGAAAATTACATCGACAAATCGAAAACTAGACATTTTGCCGTAAAGTACCATTTTGTTCGAGAAAAGATCTCAGAAGAAGCAATCGAACTTTTCTACACTCCGAGTGCTGAGAACCCTGCTGACTTCCTTACCAAGCCTCTTGCTAGAAGCCAGCATGAAAAGTACTGTAGAGCGCTGATGGACTATCGGAATAAACGTCCAGCTGAAGTTTTTCCGGGGGTGGATATGTTGGACACCGAGCGCCGCTACTCAAGTATAACACGTGACCGGAAGGATGACGTCGGCACCCCCCCTCCAACTGACTGTTATGTTTAGCCTAACAACGCTGTTGTTTGTTTACCTTCTACGGAGGATGTAACCTCTTTGTTTCCTCTCTTTCCCTTTTAATCTTTATATAACCTATGCTTTAATAAATTAGTTAGTGCAAGGCTCTTGTCCTAAGTGTAACCAAGTACCTTGTCTACACCCCTACAAGAAATATATTAAACGATACAAATAATACGTAAAAGTTAAATCTATCGCTATCTTAAACTAGCCGAATAATCCAGGTTCGCCCTGGTTCTCCACCAGGTGAATATGCAAATATGCAATGAAAAAATAAAATTGATATTCTAGTTTTATATATATACTAGCCGAATGACCCGGGCAACGCCCGGGTTTTACCTTGTTAAATGTTTTTATTCAAATATTATTCGTTACAAATATAAATTGGCGCCGTGAATGTCACTCTTGTTATGTTTTGGTTACTCCAATGACAAAGACCCGATAAAAAAGGAAACTTATTTTATTTTAAAACAACAAGAGATTACATAACACACACAACAGCACACGTAGTTATTGTCTAGCTACAACTGGAGAGGGAGAGAGCCTTTTCTTATCTTTTTTGTTTAACGCTTCGGCTACGTCACATCCAGTGACGTCCCGATATCATAATTATAAAATATACTCATGGCAAAAGTTGTGTCTATGAATGTATGAGCGATTATATTTTAATATACAGTTATCAGCGTCATAATCAATTCTTTCTTAATTCTGTCACCGTTTGCTTTTGGTTCAGTGGTAGAATGCTCGCCTGCCACGCGGCGCCCCGGGTTCGATTCCCGGCCGATGCATTTTTTTTACAATTTTTAAAACTCATTTATATTATTAAAATATATGTGTTTTTCCTGTCTATGTACAGATTTATGGTCTATGTACACAAGTATACAAGTATGTATAAGCGTTATTTGCAAATTGCGTGGCAAATTTGCCCTTTCGCTCGCAAGCAGCGCCTCTAGCGGTGAAGATGGGAGGTAATATCAGCTGACCTAATGGACATGTAAAACGTGTTTTAACAGGACATAGAGAAAAATCTGAAAAAGATATTTTTCGGATTTTTAGTCAAGAAAAATAAATTGACAGGTTCTGGGAAAAAATAGTTGTTTTTTATGTAGAAAATGATGATGACAATATTGCTGTATCATATTTGATTATCAGATACAAAATTATATCCGGAAAAATTCCAAAAAGCAGAGACCACGGGTGAAGCCAGTTCATTTTTAGTATAGAGGAACAAATTCTAACAGAAAAACATTCATTCGAGCAGAAGACACAAAGCCAGATCATCTCTTTATAAAAAATATCGCTTCTCAGACACAAAGTTTGGAGCGGGATTTTTCACAAGAATGACATCCACGGCGCCAATTTATAATTGTAACGAATAGTATTTGAATAAAAGCATTTAATCGGGTAAAACCCGGGCATTGCCCGGGTCATTCGGCTTAATCAATTCTTTCTTAATCAATTCTGTCACCGTTTGCTTTTGTGAATGGAATAAATACCCAAATATGGCCATTTCTCATAACCATCGGTGGTTCAGTGGTAGAATGCTCGCCTGCCACGCGGGCAGCCCGGGTTCGATTCCCGGCCGATGCATTTTTTTTTTAACAATTTTTAAAACTCATTTATATATTATACAAGAATGACATCCACGGCGCCAATTTATAATTGTAACGAAAAGTATTTGAATAAAAGCATTTAATCGGGTAAACCCCGGGCGTTGCCCGGGTCATTCGGCTAGTATTTATTATAATAAGGAGCAGAAGGGATCAGGTATTTAAAATGATTAAAAAGTTATTCCACATTGCGTTGTTTTCAAATTTCCTGTTAATAAGAAAATAAGTAATATATATAACGTGTTATATCATAGGTAAAATTTAATTATTTATCAATTGAGAGAATATTGCAATCTCGAATGATTTGATGTAAATAGAGATGCAATCTTCAGTAATATTCCCTTTTCTTTGAATGGAGGCTATTCACAGGAAATCCCTCACAAACTTCTTCCAACTTCTGTATTATTATATAAACCTCCAAAAAGATATTTTCAGAATTGAAATACTCCAATCTCCTTCCCGAGAAATCGCTTGACAAAATACTGAAATGGGTCTTTTTCCAACTTTATCATCAGAAAACTTCAATGTATATTCTAGAGATTAGGCTTAGAAATACGTATTTCGAAGACATGAATGGCACTCTCTATTTTTGTATTCTCCAAGGTATTATGTAAATATAATAAGTTATTTCCCGCCAATTTAATATATCACATATATCGTATGCTTCCCCAAATTATGCCTCTTTTAAGAAAGATATCAAAGATAATTTTACAACGAATAAAGCTTTTGTTTATGTCTTTACTAGACTCTTCATAGAATCCAAGGATGAAGAGCAAAACAATAAATGATAGAAAGTAAATTAGTAATCAGCTATATACAGTCTTGGTGGAGAGGCACGTAACATCCACTGAGTGTTTTCTAGTCATCTTCATTTTAAACTATTTTCTCGAATTTTCTGCATATATAAATAGAAAATAATTAAAATATTATTTTCTTACTTTCTCGCTATCCAACTTGTTTCAACTCAATTTCCCACAAGCGCATTTATAGTAAAACTCGAAATAATCTCAGTTGTAAACTATGTTTCGGAGTTAATAGCTATTATCAGTTCAGGGATAGTTACGATTTGACGGCATCCTATGAGAGAAATGGGCCCAATTTGTCAAAAATAAATAGTTATTGTAGTAGTCAAATTAAGTCAGAGGTTGTAATATTGCACCATGATAGTGTCAATGGACAAAGGTGTATTTTGAATTTTACATAATTAAAATGAGTTAATATATAAATAATTTTGGTGAGAGATATTTTCTAATTAATAGATAAAGTAAAATACACAATTATCGAGTCCATAACATTTTCAATCATACATTTAAATATTTGAAAGAGAACACTATATTTTTCTCTGAAAAAGGCCAAATTACATATATTTATCATTAATAGAAGTGTTTAATTAGCAAAACAGAACTATTAGAAACCCTTTGTTTAAATTTCGCTAATTTAAATATCTCATATAAATTCAATTGTGGCTTTTTTACATATATCGTCTGCTTTTTCCCGCCCAAAATCTGTAATTCACTTGCAACTTTGTTACACACCGTCGACAACTTTATAAATATATCATTATATATTTTGATAAAATAAATATCTTAGCTTTCAAAACATCATTTATACACCCAAAACATTATCTATAGCAAGATCCTCAGAACAAAATGAAGTAAATGGACCAAACGAAATCTTCACCATCCCTCGAAGTAAATCGACCAAACGATCATTTACACAAGGCAGCAGATTAGCCAAATCCACAAGATGGGGTTAGAGCCTTTTAAATCAAGATAAAGAAACTTCCTTAAAAGACTTAATCCTAGGGAAACCCTACAGGATCCGTGCATAATGGACCCCTGAAACATTCGAGATAGAATCTAGGGCTAACTTAGGAATCTCAATTACCCTGATTTACAGGACCCCAAGGTTTATAGGCCGTTGGGTAATGGCGGCGATTTGTTTTCCTTACTGCGGCAGAAGATTCGTTATGTCTGGCATCCAACCAGATGACCATGAAACAAAATGATTACAAGCGCTATATATTTTGACAGTTTTTTTTTTTATGATGAGCGCAATGTTATTTTAGGTGAGATTAGGCTTAGGTAATCTAGATGATTCATCTTCCTAACCGCAACCATATCTTTTCGTGAAATATGGCGAAAAATATAAGAGCAGACGATATTTTTTTTTAAATGGCTGTTTTGAGGGGGGAAATGTATTTTTTAAAGTAGTGCAATATACTTATGAGGTATATTGTGTAGGTTGTGGTTATCATGTGAAAAAAAAAGAGAGATAATATTATATATAAGAATATTAATATGTATAATACACACACACTTCTCTTCATTTTTTGAATTCTTAGCTGAAAACCAATGGGCGAATTTTCGATAGATATGAGAGAGAATATTTGTTTATTTCAACTATCATGAAAGTCCTTAGTACACGTTGAACAAGACATGATAGTCTTGGTAGGTAATAGTTTGCGGCTTCCTTTACTCGAGTGCACCACATATCTACACATGTAGAAAACAGTTCAACTTTTGCACTTACAAGTGTGCAAGAGTCTCGTTTGGTACTTGCACTTACTGGTTAGGTTGGACTTTTTCAAGAATCGAGGACCATTGATACAATTTTTATTCATAAAAGGGTGCCCAATGCGGTTCGTGGCTGTTTTATACGTTCATAGTACTGCCAAATATATAGATTTACCTATAACATTTAATCTTTAACAGTCTGTAAATCAAACTGTGAAAATTTGAATGCTAAAATATTGAGGAATCAAGCCTTTCTATATGCATAGAGATGATATTTGATTGAATAAATAAGGAATCAATGGTTTTGCTTCTTTATTTATTTATTTCTCAAGGTACAACTTCACGCCTCAGGATCTCCGTGTTGAAGGGCGTGTTGGCCTGAAAGCTTGAAAAATAAAAGAAATAAGAAACAAAACCATTGATTCCTTATTTATTCAATCAAATCGTAAGAGCAGGGAAGAATCGAAATTATAGAGAGACTATATTCACTGAAGTTTATTATATTAAAATACATAGTTTCAAATAATTATATCTTTTTACACATATTTCAGAAATAATCCTAAAAATTGGCCAAGAATAAAACATTATCAAACAGACGATCATTGACAGACGAAAACCTCAGTTTCCATCTGCTGGTCTAAAAATGCCATCAACATTACAGAGGAAGACACGTTGCGACCTCTAATGTCTTTGTTGTCACATCTCTGTCACCCAATAACTGCCCACGTCCAAAATTCCAATATATTGATCCTTATTCTTTTTTAGAGCATGAAGAGAATATATATCTTACATATAACAACGGATAGGAATTTTTTCACACGAAAATATAAATATTCATTTTTCTATAATCATATATATTTTTTTTAAATCCCCGCGCAATTGGTATATCCCAAATCATGTTACAAATATTTATAACAAAAAATTGCAAAAATGTTTCACAATTTACTGCTCAATTAAGAATAAATCTTTTTATAAATATATATGTATAATATATTAAGCCTAATAATTTAATACGAAACGATATTTTAAAACGACATTTTTCATTTTTAAACGCCCGATTATAGCGTATCAAAAGTGTGGAATTTAAAAAAAACAAAAATGGAAGAAAAAGTAATATTTCAGAGAAAATATACGGTTCGAGCCCCGTTAATTCCCAGCAGACGAAAATATGATCATTATCCCATCACAACACTGCGGGATGAAAACCATGGCAATCAGTGAATGACAAAACCAACTTATTTTGGCAGACGAACTCCCACCCCTACTTCTAAAATTGTTCTCTCACCCCATCCAAACGATCTCTATTTCAGTCGTCTGACGTTTTCTTTTTCCCGCCATCTTTTTTTCGTCTGACGTTTTCCCGCCTTTTTTTTTTTTTCTTCTGATCGTCTGACGCCATTTTACCAATAACAAAGCAGAAGATGCATCCTTTTAATGAATAAAACTCTCAGACGACTCCTCCTCCCCCAAAAGAAAAACACCCCCCCCCCCTTCCTCCCAAAGTCGTAGAGTAATAAATCAAGCCTCCCCAACCAACCCCTCTGTGAAATCTGAATATAAACCCATTCTCCCCTCCCCTTCTTTCAGCCAGCTTTTCTTTTTTATTCTTTTCTTTTGGTGTTATTTTTTTATCGTCTGAAATATCTTGTTGCGCTTGTTAATTTTTTGTCTTCTAGCTTAAATTACGTTTTTTTTTTTCTGTATCGAATGTGTAAATTGATTGTAAGTTTTATATAGAATTTTACCATCCAAGAGAGTAAAATTAATGGGGAATAATTATTTGCTCACTGATTAATTGTCACCTAGAAGTCATTTCTTCCCCTCAAACGAAAAATTATTTTAATGAATCTCTTTCAAAAGAATGCAATTTAAAAATCTATTAAATTCATAAAGCATGAATACACAAGGAGAATTTCAAAATTGTATATTTTAAAATGTGATAAAAATATATTTTAATGATTTATTCAACATAAGTTATGAAGTTGTTCAATCAAATTGCAGCTAGTTAGACAGTGTTCTTTGAAGGTATCTAAGGTAGATGGAATTTGTTCTACTATTGCCGTTAGGATTGTTTCGAGGTAGATAAAAACTACGGAATAGTTTTCGCACCACTTCTGTGTTGGATAGAACACTTTGTCTACTCTTGCCGTTAGGATTGTTTCGAGGTAGATAAAAACTACGGAATAGTTTTCGCACCACTTCTGTGTTGGATAGAACACTTTGTCTACTCTTGCCGTTAGGATTGTTTCAATCCATATAGAAAACGTTTTCTACCTGCTATACCATACCATTGCCGTTAGGATTGTTTCAATCCATATAGAAAACGTTTTCTACCTGCTATACCATACCATTGCCGTTAGGATTGTTTCAATCCATATAGAAAACGTTTTCTACCTGCTATACCATACCATTGCCGTGAGGATTGTTTCAATCCATATATAAAACGTTTTCTACCTGCTATACCATACCATTGCCGTTAGGATTGTTTCAATCCATATAGAAAACGTTTTCTACCTGCTATACCATACCATTGCCGTTAGGATTGTTTCAATCCATATAGAAAACGTTTTCTACCTGCTATACCATACCATTGCCGTTAGGATTGTTTCAATCCATATAGAAAACGTTTTCTACCTGCTATACCATACCATTGCCGTTAGGATTGTTTCAATCCATATATAAAACGTTTTCTACCTGCTATACCATACCATTGCCGTTAGGATTGTTTCAATCCATATATAAAACGTTTTCTACCTGCTATACCATACCATTGCCGTTAGGATTGTTTCAATCCATATAGAAAACGTTTTCTACCTGCTATACCATACCATTGCCGTTAGGATTGTTTCAATCCATATAGAAAACGTTTTCTACCTGCTATACCATACCATTGCCGTTAGGATTGTTTCAATCCATATATAAAACGTTTTCTACCTGCTATACCATACCATTGCCGTTAGGATTGTTTCAATCCATATAGAAAACGTTTTCTACCTGCTATTCCATACCATTGTCGTTAGGATTGTTTAAATTTATGTATAGAACACTTGTCTACCCTACCATTGTCGTTGAGTTGTTTCAATTCAGATAAAACACTTTCACCTGGTCCATCATACCATTGTCGTTAGGAATGTTTCAGTTTAGATAGAAGCTAATCTAGAGAAGGCCAATATTTATCAGAAGATAGAACAAAGACGTTTCCAAATCTCTTTATTAAATAAAATCAATCATTTTTTCCCCCTATATATAGGAATTCATTCGATCTAATTAATATTGTGTCTATGAGTTTAGTGAGTTAAGCCAATGAAATCAAGTTATAACTATGAATACTATAACATTTCATATAAGAGATAAATGCAAATGGCCATTTACATTTTACATATCAAACTTAAGCGTTATATAAACATGTTTTATATTATAATTATTAAAATTTAATATCACTATAGAATTTCTCCTGCACATTTAACACTATAGCGACATTGACGTGTTTGAACCACAATATCTTTTAAGGCATTCCCACACATTGTTTGTACCTGTGATATATTAGGTCAAAATCCAAAAACCCTAAAACTTAAAAAAAAAAAAAAAACTTCTTGTTTATTTTTATTCTTCGAATACACAAAAATTACTCAACCTTAATTCCTGGTTAAAGATGATAAAACAAAACTAATATGACAAAGGTCGCCTCTCCCGTCAAAATAGACGTCAAAACTAGACGCCATCTATTGACCGTCGCCGCAAACTAGCGGCCTCGGGTCGGTGACAAAGCCACAACACCAGCTTTGGCAAACTGAAAAGCGTCCACCTAGAGACCATGGTTTCGGGCTAATGGCCCTCGTCAGTCTAGGGTGGAATTTATTCCATGAGATCCACACGGGATCTAATGGAATCTTGAAAGTGCGCCAAAGAGGTGTTTAGCTGGCAAGTCCGCCCTAGGCTGACGAGGGCCATAAGCCCGAAACCATGGTCTCTAGGTGGACGCTTTTCAGTTTGCCAAATCTGGTGCTATGGCTTTGTCACCGACCCGAGACCGCTAGTTTGCGGAGACGGTCAATAGATGGCGTCTAGTTTTGACGTCTATTTTGACGGGAGAGGCGACCTTTGTCATATATATATTGTCTTCCCTCTCAAGCAAAACCCAATCACAACCATAAAATCCCTTTCTAAAATATTCCTTGTATCGGAGCAACTAGTCTTCCATGCCCTTAAACCGATTTTAACATATTAAATATCGCACGTGTGGGAAATTACATTCGTTAAGATAAATCTAAACTTCATATAATATAAAAATCGGTTTCCATTTTTAAAAGCTAAATTATTCTCATAGAGCTCTTTTTAAATTTTTGTCTTTCTTTAGTGAGAGACAATGTGACAATTAACATATTTTTATTGACATTTCGTGATCTTTCGTGAAAGAGAGATACTGTGTTTTTGTATAAACCATGAATTTTGGTCTTTTAAAAATAGTGTCAAGTTCAAATCAATCTTAATAATTTTCTTCAGACAGAATATTGTGAAATGCAAATTCCTGCTACGATATATTTGCGATAAAGGCATACTCGTATATTCATATCGTCCCATTTGGGCCGTAATTGACAAAATTTCCACAGGTTTCTTTGATTTTTTCTCAATTAAGATAAATTTCCCTCATTATGACATTTTCTTTACCTTAGTATATGGGTTGCTGGAAAATATCTCTGTGTGTGGAAACCTTAATATTTTTTATTTACATATTTACATTATCTGAGACCTCTCCCCAAGCCTTGCAGGCAAAGTATGTCTTATACTCCGGGTACTCTAAGCATGAATGCTGTCCTACTGAGACCAGCTAAATGTCAGCAGGGAGAGCTATACGTTTATGTACCTCAGATGTGCCCATCAGCAGCACCCAATCACTCCGTCTAAGGAGATAAGCACCACCAATTATCTGAGAAAACTCTTCATATCAGAAAAAAAAAGTCTATATAAAATTAACTATTCACAAAACCCGAGATTCATTTTGGCTTATAGTGCATATCTTCAATTTCTATTTTCATTCTAAAGAGTTTAAAAAAGGGATTTAAATATAAAATTCTCTACCGCTTTGCAAATGGTGATTTTAAAAGTGAATCTTTTTCTATAGTAAAGAAGAGTAGAATTACAGGTTGTGTGTGTTATGAATATACAGTGAAACCTTCCATGAGTGCTCCTGGTTTCTCCTGGGTTATCTAGCCTAGTTCATTTTTGATTTTATAAATGTGGTAGCTCAGTAATGTAGTGCCTCATTGAAGAACGTTATGATCCTCAATAGCGGTCACGTAATATTTATCGATGACTTTTTCTTTCCCAGTTTACAATGCTCACAAACAAATTGTTACATTATTTTCATTTTTAAATAAAAATGCCTTCATTTTATTACTATTTATTTGTTTTAAATAACATTACTACAATATATTACAGTTTTCTTTTAACAGAATGATTGTAAATTAAAATATATTTATTTCTATAAATCTCCCTTCTAAAATAATCCATAGATATATATTCTCTGTGAGACTATATAAATAAAATAAAAGATTTGACTATATACGTTAGTCAAAATAATTCTGATATATCGACGAAAGAGGCTTAACCCAAATAGAAATAAATATCTGTTGGGGATATATTCCCATATGACTACAACATATAGTAATGTAGCATATCAAATGTGATATTTCTTCTCCTATGCTTCTTCTCTAGTTTATTTCGTCTTTTGATCCATTAGATTTAGGCCTATCTTTCTCCAAACTTTTGAAATGGTTTCCATGAAAAAGTTGGGTCTATAAATATATTCTCAATATTTTCTTGTATTTCTATATTTTTACATATGGAGAAAGAATAATATTTCCTAGAGAGCTCTATTTATTATTTTAGTGAACAATATGTCTAAAATGTTCTACATAGTTTTATTTCTTTATTGTATAATTCTATATACAGTTACGAGCGTCATTCTTCATCTCCTAATCAACTCTGTCACCGTTTGCTTTTTTTTTTTGGAATTGCGCCCTCCTATTGGTTGGCTACGATCACGCCACCTTTGCCCCCCCCCCCCCCCCCCTCCATCATGCCTCCCCCACTCGCTTTTTCGATTTTGTAACTATTGTGTTGGAGTGGGTCGCTCCTTAAATAAATGCATATATTAGTTAATAACTAAATGGAATCCTCTCTTTCTTTTTCCCAGTAAGAGACGCCTACGGAAGCCAACAGTACACAGACAGATAAAGCACATAGGCTATAGTTATTAACTAATATATGCATTTATTTAAGGCGCCAATTTATAATTGTAACAAATAGTATTTGAATAAAAACATTCAATCGGGTAAAACACGGGCGTTGCCCGGGTCATTCGGCTAGTTAATGTATATGTGCGACATACTTCTGTGAATGCGTATCGTGAAATTTTATATTTATTTATTTTTAACCTATTTAAAAATATATTTTTAATGATCTTTTTCATTTTAAAATGTAAATTGATTGATTTTTTTAAATGAATTTAATTATTTTTCTCGTAATTTGAAGATTTATAATGTCGTGTGAAATCTGTAGATGTTGTAACGTAGAAAATTAGGAAAGATAAACTTCAGGTAAGGTGAGATAAATTAAAACACTTGAAATAAAGATAAACAATGAGGGAGATTTACAGAGAGTAGCAGATTATAAACATTAAAATTAATAATCTGTTAATAAAATAATAAATATTTTTTTATATAGCTACTTCCCTATTGGAGCTGTGACAGCTTGCAAATATTATAGTTACTGAAATACTAAATTGCTTATTAAAATGCATGGGCTACAAGCTTTCGGGCTTCACGCCCTTCGACGGGTACCGTACCCGTCGAAGGGCGTGAAGCCCGAAAGCTTGTAGCCCATGCATTTTAATAAAAAAAATTTCTCTTCGTTTTATAACTATTTACAATTCTATAAGAGAAATTTTCATGATTCATGTTAAAACTAAATTGCTTCTGCCAAGAATTTCCTCGGAGTCTTTAAACTTTGTCCCTAGTAGCTTTACGTCCTTTCATTTGCGGCGTGAAGAGCGGCTTTGTCGTCATATCGTCAATTGGGACATCGTCTTCTTGGAGTGAAGTCTTGGATTTAACACGGCGGGGGAATCTTGGAACCAGTCTCTGAAAATGTTAATCACAGCACGACCTCAAGGATTCTCGACGATCTTCAGCTTGTCTTGCCTAATTTTTGCCCAGCATATCGACCTTTTGGTGAAACGTAGAAAATTAGAAAAGACAAACTTCAGGCTGACACACCATAATTTTTTAAGGTAAGAACAATTTAAAATTTATAAAATAAAGAGAAGCAATGAGAGAGGTTCACATATAGCGGAATATAAACTTGAAAATTATTAATCTGTTTATAAAATTTTAATTACTTTTTTACAGTATATATATATATATATATATGTGATGATGAGTTGCTGTCGACTTATCTGTGATGAGATCCTGTCGACTCATGTAATGAGATGAGAAGAATTCCAGTAGCTTTTGTAGAGATCCTGTCGACTAATGTAATAAAAGTTGAAGTTTGGTTGTTGTCGACTTGTAGAATCCTGTCGACTACTGAAATAAAGTTGAAGTCCTGGTAGCTCTTGTTGTACTGTGTTGACCGAGAGGAACAGTCAGGATGTAGAGTTTTCCAGTACCTCTCTGCACCTTGGAAGACCTTTAAAAGTTCTCACAAAATACAGGCAGTCGTGGTCGAGGCAGAGTGGAAAGCTGGGGATATCCACACAAAAAACGAAGACACAGTTGCACTAAGAAAGTTCCGTAAACAGATAAAAGTTGAGCCAGGAGCGAAAAGATGGAGACATAGAAGTTTCTTACTCGTCTACATGATAGTTGAGATCGACATAAGGTACGACCGACGTGAGCTGACGCTAAGGGTGAACTAAACTCAACTGACTGAACTGTCTGAACTGTCAAGTCCCTGTAAGGTGATGATTTATAGGTTAAAGACGGGGTGACCTTATGTGACAGGGGCGTTTGAGAAAGGGCGCCTTTACCTGTCCAGGTGTGAGAGGGGTCTCTGCATTCCACCACATGTGACAGTGTGGGTGGCCTGTCGTGGGAACTGTGAATCTACCTGATTTATGACTCCCATCTTTAGACTCTGTTGTTTTGGCAATTCTATGCTCGATCTCTGCTTTAGCTCAACTTTTAAATCTATTACAGATTTTATTTATTTATCCACTTTGTACAAATTACATTACATAGGTGATGCAATGACACAGATTAATCATGTGCATAATTATTTATAGATGTGTTTCTATATACAACATGACAATCTTATTATAAGTTATATACACAGTATGAGGTTGTTGTTTTAAATTACCATATATATATATATATATATATTAAAAATAAAAAAGACATATCTTGACCATGCTCACATGAGCATCTCTAGATGACAGTGCGCCATCTAGTGGAACAAAAATAAACTAAACGTTTATTTAACTTGTTCCCTGATATTTGGCCAACCCAATTTCTTGATAAATCAAGAAAAGTTAATCACTTATGCGTTTCGGGCTGTTGGCCCTTGTCAGCGTGGTGAAGACTGTACCTCTACGACCATTTTTATATTTTATATATATATTTAATATTTATATATAACTGATAATAAATTTTAGGGAAGTCAAACCTCAAAACGACACGGTAATTCACTAATGCACACACAAATTGAAACTTCTAGAATACCAGAGATGCAACGTGGGATGCTTACAGAGAGTGCAGTAAAATATAAATATTAATAAATATATTGCTGCAATATAGATAATATTTTGTACGCCCCAGGATAACGGGCTACCTCAAGATATATAAATATATATTATGGAATATAAAATTCACGAAGACATATAATAGTAAATTATGCAACATTATGTCATATTTTAATGTATACACGCACTATTTAAATATGCAAATAGGGAAAATAGCCTTGAACATAGAATTAGGAAGTACACATCCACAATTACAATTGATATAAGTGGCCTTGTGCTAAAAGTGATAAAGAGCCATGGTGAGACAATACCCAGGCCTTGATTATAAAACTAATACAATATTTTAAAAAATAAATAGAACAGTGAGCTTCACAGTTACTCCTCCTCAATAAGTATTTTTAAAACCAAAGGTTATGTCTACAAAAAGGAGATCACTATCTCTCGTACTATGGAGTATGCTCATTTAGGAACTGCTAAAAATATAAATTCGATAAAATCAGTGAAACACTTTGTAATGCTGGGGGGAACAAAAGCCATTATAAACTGAAGATAGCAAGAAATAATGTACTTAATAAAATTAAGACATTGCGCGTATAATCAAATTACAAATATCAAAAGAAAAACGAAACTATTATACTTATATAATTGCAAAGATGATCCAAATCCATTGAAAGTAATATCGCCACACCCGATTGAAACTCTTAAGATTTTAGCATTAAAATCTTGAAAAATCATCGAAGCAAGAATAATCTGGACTTCATGCCACATATTAATGAAATCGATGATAATTAGAGCTAGCCTACTTAATTTATTGAAGAAAGCATGGGGTCTAGAGTGCCGACGATAGTTATTTTCTTGCAATATTTCATAGCACACTTACCTACGGTCAAATAATATGGCTTCAATTCAATAAATAAAATGCTGAGTGTCAAAACTAAATTCTTTGCAATATACATCCAAAACACTCAATACACCACAATATCGTCAAACTGCACACACATTCTAACACCAATATCGCCGATTATATTGTAACGAAGTATTCATTATTTTACACTAATATTAACAGAGTATCATTTGTATGTTTATATTTTACTACTCTGTAAACTTCCCTCATTCCTTATCTTTTGTTCATCCTTCATAGTTTATACTTGCCTTGAATAAATTGTTGTGTTATCTCGAAATTTGTCTTCCCTAATTTTCCACGTGGCAATATTAAATCCAACCTATGGCCATTATACAACTTGGCCATTGACTGAACCCTGCCTCTGGATTATTTTGACCACTGTCAGACTTTCTTGGAATGTGGAACTGTACTTGTGCTTCCTCTGTGCCCTGCTCTAACCTGTCTTCTTCTGTCATCCTAGTGCCCATCTCTTCGCCTCTACAACCCTTCTTCAAGGCTCGGCCCTTGTGGCGAGCGGAATTATATCTTTTATTGTGAATTGACCTTAAAATTCTCACAAGAAAGATTGCAGAAGGCGAGAAAAAAGTCAAATATTGAAAATTTAACTAAGCTACAATAGATATAATTTATAAAACAGAAAATAAATTTATAACTATATAGCAAGAAAACTACAGGAAAACTATTCTAAAATTACAAGTTTTGTTGAACCAAACTTATACAATGCCCAATTCTTTACTGGTCATGGTAACTTCGAATCATATATTTTCAGAATGGGAAATATAGATTCACCTCAATATCCGTGTGTAGAGGAATAATAAACCCCTGAGAACATATTTTGACTTCGTGTCCACTTCTGCCAGACATAAAAGAGCAGAGTACTATTGAAAATTCTTACCTGGGTTAAATTGCTTATAATAAAGAAAATTAGAAAATTTAATGGGTTATGCTGATTTTTTTTTCTAATAACTAGCCAGCTACAAGCAGACTGAGGAACTGTACTTCTGTATGACTTGTTTTAAATCCACGTGGAAATACTCTACATACACAACATATATCTCATTGTAAATAACCACAATTTTGAAATGTTCTCTCCACCAAAATAATCCTTGTAGATTGCAATCTCGATCACACATTGAACAACATATTGTAATATTTATAGATTTAACTTTCTGCTTATGTTGTAAATAATTATTGATATATGTGTTTATTTAATGTTATAATTTTATCAATATTTTTTTTTTATAAAAAATAATATATATATATATATAAAGAAAATTTTAAAATTAATAATAATAATAAAAAGAATTATTAACAAAATCTCTAACAATTCAGATACCTACACTACAACAGTTTGAACTATCGTAAATAGCTTCACAAGCCCTGCAATTATCCAGATAGAATAGAGCGTGTCTTATCAGCAACTGGTAATAAATAAAGACAATTTAAATATTATAAATATATCAAAATATATTATTATATTATTCTTCTCGGTTATAAATTCATTTATGTTTACTATTTGTTTGGCTTCTTTATTTATTCTTCAGACGAGAGAGATAAGGGCAGTTGGTTTCGTTTGGTAACCTTATGTCCATAGTTTTCTTGAAAAACCATTTCTGAGATTCCATCCTTAAGTGCTGCGTATATAAGCAGAATCGTCTAATACAGTATTAGAGCTCTGAGAAGCGGTCTGGTGGATTTAATTGGCGAAACCGCTGGGAGGGTTCACCACTGATGAGCCAAGCCCTACCAATATATTTTTTCATCGCAGTAAGGACAGTAGAAGTTTTTATTATATATAAAAGAAACATTCGTGCTTTTAAATCCTTCCATTTGATAAGAAATAATATATATAACAAGTTAAATATTCTAATAAATATTAATTTGACACATATTTAAACCGTATTTTAACACAAATAACTTTCTAATTAGCGTCAATTTGATTTATATTTAATTAAATATTAATGGCGAACAAAAGAGAATCTTCCAAGCAAAGGGGTTTTATTTCTTGTTAAAATTATATGTGACACAAACCATATATTATAAATAATTAACCTAATTAGATTAATTTTACTACAACATTTAATTAAATTGCTTCATATGTGGTATTTTGATATAAATTATTCATAAGATAATCTATTTATGTATAATAAACAATAATATTGTGTGGCCATTATTTTTCAAATTTTAACCTAATATGGCTACATTATTGTATGTGATGTTGAATATTAAACAATATTTGAATAATAATACCTTGGTGTGAACAAAGAAATTTTACATTAAAAAAAAATACTAATTGAAATTTGGTGAATAAATAGTTATTTCTACGGATTATCTTAATCTAGCTCTATATCTCTAAGAAATAGGAGTCTACTTCTTCTTCTTTCTTATCTCCACTCAATCATATTAGGGTGTCAGCTGGTAAAGCTTGAGACTTTTGATGGTGTCTGCTGGGGAAGAGTAGAGCTCATCAATGGATTAGTCAATACAGTCAATAATGTGTTTTGGGGTTGCAGGTTGACACTTAGTACATAGTGGGAAAAACTTGCAACCATTCAGAAATAGGAGTCAATAAGGAGAATGGTAACAGCTATACAACTCTCTCACTGAACTTCCACGCTCAATAACAGGCCATGGAGGAGGTCTCTATCCAATAAATGACACCGCTCCAAAGAAGCAGATTTCAGTTCGAGGGAGGATCTGGGAGAGGCTGATTAGCTCCACCACGTCTTTCTGAATTATTTTTAAAATGTTCTATTGAGTTCAAGTGTCAGGAGATCTCCAATCATCGTCGGTATATATCCTTCCTCACTTTCGAGGAGATCATTGACTTCCACTGTCCTATGTGGATCCATAAACTGTGAACATCCATTAACTGGGACATTCCTAAATGATCTCACATATGTTTCAATAAACTCATTCCCGTATCTTTGAGCGGCCAATATAGTCCCTCAAACACGTACTACGCATGTTGGAAATGAAGGTAGACTTGTGGTTACAAGCTAGTTCCCCTGAAACGTTTTATTTTCTTTAGTGTCAGCGGGATATGATCCCAGACTCTATATCCACATATAATAATTCTTCGATCTTGATTCGTCATAGAACATGGATTCTATATCCAGGACTGATGTTCACGGCCCCATTCTAACAGGATCGATTTCCTGTGGGAAAGTGTGAGAGGAGGGATATTTACCATCTTGACCAACTTTCTAAATCTTTCAATAAACAATTTGTATTAAACTGTTGCTCACAGTTTAGCATAAAAGCTGAGAATATCGTTAAAAATGAAAAAGAAGATGACAGTGTGACAAAAAACACGCAGTGTCTGCTATGCCTCCACCAAGACAGTATATAGCTGATTTTTCTCCTAATTGCTTATTGATAATTTCTACTATCGTTATTTTTTTTTGGACTCCGGGACGAGACTATGCAAGACGAAAGGTTTTAATAAAAGGCTTTTGTTGTTAAAACTGTCGTTCCAGAAGTACATAATCTGTGTGAATTTTGAATAAATTAATTCCTTGTACTGAAATATGACCATAGAGTTTATAAGCCATTCTTCAGTGATGAGATTTCTTTAAAACTTTATCATTTATAGATGTGGCTTCAATCAGTGAATAATGTTTATAAATGTTTAAAATACTTTTTTTTGAATACTTATACACCATAAATTTAACATATTGATTTATCTTAGCTTTCAGAATATTGGTCAATTTCTTTAATGTTTACAAGAATGGATATAGAGATATAATTTATGCATACACAGATTTAGGATGAGGAAGACTAAAACGCGGCTGATTCCACACTCGCCTTTCAGTAATACGCTAACCTATGCATGGTCGATTCTGTGGCCACTGGACATGTGTCGGACCTGAAGGCTCTTGAGCTCTGAGCTGCCTGGAGTATAGAAGCTCCAACTATGCTTCCTCCTGCGGTCAATCTGTATAAGACCGGTGGTCTTAATAAAGTTGTGTATGTGTATGTGATATAGATTTAGGATATATATTTGAATATTTTTTCTTGAATTTTATTTTATTTTATTCAACATACAAATAGATATTTAAATATAATTTGTATTTTTGATTAGTTTTATTATTAAATATAACTGAATGACAAACCCGGCTTCACCCAGTCCGAGTAAATGCTTACCCAACGACTGCTATTTTATCAAATGTTATGTATTATGATTATTCCACTCTCTCTTAATATATATAGCCGGATGACACCTTGGCTTTTCAACAAGGGTTCATCCCGAGTTTGAGAAAAGAATTAATATTGTCTTTTGATATAAATTTCCTCTATAGATTTTATATATTAGTTTGAACATTAGATAGTATATAATATTTAGCCATTAATGATATAAATATATTTATTAGAGTTTTGTGTAAAATATTTCATTTATATATATTTAAATTAAAGAAAATATTTTCAACAAGTTATAAACAGACACCATGGATTTGCATATCCCTTTGTTTCTCATAAGATTTCTCCAATATCTTTTGAGCTATCCGGATGAAACACGATATAGAGTAGGGTCTGGAAGAATTAACTGCTTTAGTTCTAATCGTGGAATATGCAAATTATAATAGGTTAATTTACATATTCCGATGGTTTCGACCTAGGCGAATACAGGTCACTTTTTTATAATTGTAATAAAACTAGTCCAAATACTTTTTGCTTATATATTAAATTATAAAGTAAAATTTCATGCGTTACATATTGCATGGAATTTAAGTTTTTATAATTTTACAAACCCCTTTTCAATTCACAACTAATTTAATATGATATATGAGATAATTCTAATATGATATGTGGGCGGCATGGAATTCTAGGCGGAGTCAGATAACAAATTATTTATTGAAAAATCAACTTTTAATTACATTTATTTAATACAAATTATCAGAAGGGGTTAAATTGTTGTATTATTACATGTTGAAGTTCTTTTTTTTTGTATCTGTGTGTGTGGTCAAATATCATTTCTAGATTATATAATGTTAGACACATGTGTTTGATATATTATAGATAAATATTTACATTTTATATGATTTATGATTTATATTTAGAATGATGTATAATTATTTTATTATATTGATATGACAACAATTAATATGATATTAATGTTAATATAATTTTAATAAAGTATATTTTATAAGCATTATATATTTATAAGATGAATAATTTAATATTTGAATTGAATAGTTATTAAACAAATTAAAACTTATAATGAAAATATGAAAAGTTAATATTTGGGAGCCGCTACAGATATATGAATTTCTCAAATATGTATTGAACTTATAACTTTAAAAGTTTTAGATTCTAATGAAACCTTGAGAAGTATTTAGTATCCCTGTCTCTTATATTTTTAGTAATTATCTAAATAAGTATATTTTCCGTTTACTTTGATGGCATATTTAACTTTCTCTCTCTCATAACAATGATAAATCATTATATAATTTTCGTTATATCTATTTAAAAAAAACTCTGAAATATTTTCTATTATACAAATTAAAAATCGATATATATATAATTAATCATGGTGAATTAAATGAATTGTAAAAAAAAAGTTTAAATAAAGATTTTTATTGTTGTTGATAGAGATCTATCAAATATAATAGCAATTTGACATTTCGAAGAATTTATTTCAAACTTTTTTTCCCTCTTATTTCTAATTAGGGGTATTTTGTTCAACTCTATTGCCTACCAATTGCAGACGAATAAAGAAAAAAAAAGTTATCGGCAGGATAATTTCAGTGATTGGTTTGCAAAAGTGCGGTAGCATGTATCAATCATGGCGAATTACAAATTATCTAATGAGAAATCCATCCATCTTTAAGCGTCTGCCATGTAATGGGCAGCTAGTAGGTGATTGGGCCGACACTTTGACAAAATCAGACGATCCCTGAGAACGACCTTTATTACCAAATGATTGATGGGAGCCAATCTTTAGCAGCCGAGATCTGAGAAGCCTGATAAGAACTTTGCTTTTTTATATATATATATAACAGACGATTTCCATTAATTTTCCAGAATAAATTTGAGATTAATTAGTTGAATCATTTATCGTTTGATAAGAAAACAATTTACATTTCGCCCCCCTACGAGAAAAAGAATTTTAAATGATTTTTATTGACTTTTTATCTGTGATTTCTTATTATTTTTCAAATTTTCTTGTTGATAAGTTTTTTTTTGTGAAAGCCTTCAGGCGTTTTCTTCATCCTTCTTTTTTTTTATTATTCTTTTGTTCTATTGACTTATTTTCTTTGTCCCGTCGCCTAATTCAAACGAAAATTTTAAATTAAAATTGCCATTATTCCATAATCGAGAAATTTGCCTCCGATTTAAATAACCAAATATTTAAATATAGTTTTATCTTATCAAATAATTATAGTAAACATATTATTATACAAATTAAATTTATGCGCATTTTATAAAATGAAGGTCGTTCTAGTCTTTTATTTTACATATACAGCATAAAAACTTTAATGTTTTCTTTTAGTTTTAGTTTTTATTTATTCGTATAATTAGTTTTTTCCCTAATGTCGAGTTTTTCATTTAATCTAATTAAATTGTTAAGTCGAATTCTTATAAATTAAAACAAAGTTCAAGATGTGAAAGAATCATTTGAAAAATATAATTATAAAAACTCTAATATTTCAAAATGAAGAAAATATTATAAATATAATAATATCTTGAACGGTATAATGAATTAAATGTCATTTAATTTACTGGAAGTGAATATAGTATAAGGTGTCTACAATAAAACAAATTTATCTAAAATGATTATTTAAAAAAAATAAAAATAAAATTATTGCATATTGTCAATTGTCAAATTTCACATTTCAGGTATAGGTATAGTAAAATACCTATATATATAAATTAGAAATGGTGCTTATTGTGTGTTAGATATTTATAATTTCCACAATATTAAATTTATAAGAGGAAATTTTGAAAGAATATATAGTTAGAGTCATCTGTCAATAAAAAAATATATTTCTCAAAATATTTCGAGAGATTGCTCCCTATTTACAGATCCAGATACGCCTAAATTTATATAAAGAATATATAGAGTTAGAAGGAATCCCTCTTCCATACAATAATATAGAACTTGACCTAATATAAGGTGGCCTTTTTACATATTTCCATCTAGAAAACGATAATGATCTACTAATGAATTTATGCAATGAATATTTCTAATAATGATGAGTTAATTGACATTTTTTAGACATTATCGTTGGGCAAATATTCATTCGGTTAGAACCCTGGAAGAAACAAGATCTTTCGGACTAAATTGCATGTTTTTATGTATTACTAGGCGAATGACCCGGCTTCGCCCGAGAAATCCCTTGGGTGCAATTTCCTTCATACTAAAAGTATATCAATAATAAATATTAGAAGTGCCATAGAATAGCAATACAGAAGTAACACATAAACTACAGGAAAAAAGTGTGTGTGATGGCAAAAATTGTATTATATTAGTGTTTAGGTATTTGATTTAATTAATATAGTTGATATAATAATATATATTTATATTATATATAATATAAATGAGTTTTAAAAATTATTTTAAAAATGCATCGGCCGGGAATCGAACCCGGGCCGCCCGCGTGGCAGGCGAGCATTCTACCACTGAACCACCGATGCTTTAAAAAAATGGCCATATTTAGGTATTCATTCCATTCCGGATTAGTCCGCGTAAAAAAAAGTTCTTCAAAAGAAAATAAGAAATACTAATCAAAATGCAGCCGAAATTTTTCCTCGGGTTTATAAAAAGCGACATGCAAAATTTGGTACCAATTGGTTCAGTAGTTTTTGAGTTTATCGCGAAACAGACAGACAGACATTGACTTTTATATATATAGAGATAGATATTATAGTATGTATTGTAGATGTATAATAGAAGTTATGCTGATAATAGTATGTAAATGAATTTCTGTCCCCACAAATATGATAATTATTATTAATGAGAGATAGAGGTATAATAAAAATTTATTAAAGTGGCAATGAGCTAGCTGGAAGGTTACAAGAAAGTTACCGGAAGATCCCTTGATTAGTGATAGTTACCAAAATATCAAATTGGAGAATTTTAGATCATATAGTCACACACAACACAACAACACACACAACACAACACAACACACACCAAAAGTCGAACTCAATAAAATAAAACAATAAAATAACTGTGGTTCTTATATAAGTAACAGTTTATCTTCTAAATATGTCTATGTAGTAATGTCTTGACACTTTTATACTTTATTTACAATTATTATTTGAAAATATAGTCATAGTTGGTTGAACCTCCTTATAACGAAATTACTTGAGATTGTTGTTATAACTATGGTTAAAACAATTTGGACTTAAAACTTTGGGCCTTGAAATTTGAGATTATAATCAAGTTGCTGTTACAAAAGAGGTTTTTATAAAAAGAGTCACATTGTGTATGAATTAAAATATTTACTTTACTTTAACCAACCATCTATATTATAAAACTGAAAGTTCATGTGTCTCAGTCACGCAATAGATCCCCTGTAACGGCAAATAGTGTGGGCTTGATATCTACACCGTTGTGGTCGATGTAATTCATTCTAGGGGTGACTCTACTGTCGTAAATATTTTATTGTCAATTTTGAACTTTGAAGTACACGGGGTGATATTGATGGAGGTTAAATAGTAAATGGTATTACTATAATTGCCCTACATGTCTAGACATGTAGAAATCAGTTGTACTTTTGTCCTTATACAAGGTGACCGTTTAATTACTTGCACTTACTGATGGCAAGAACCAAGATCCAATAAACCAGAAAAAATGCTAAATAAGGAATTTGATAACGGTCTCGTGGTTGTCAACAACTTCTGAGTTATGTTGCCTTATCGAAAATTACACTCATGGACAAAAACTTGAGGAAGTGGAAAGTTTTTTTATTGATGGTATTTTTTTTTAATTAATGAAACAGAGGCAATTTTATTCACACATAGTTATCTTGTTTGTCTTCAATAGAGGTCACTGTAATATATTTCAGAGTTATTGTCTGAATCCCGATATACTTACTAAAAGGTACAACTTCTTTAAGTTTTACCCATGAGTGTAATATGAATACAAAACCAAACCACGATGTTGATTATCTGGCATATTCTGATCTTTCCAGAGTTTTTTTTACTCGACACACTTTTGATGATATCATAGAATTTCTTCTCATATTCAGAAAGTAAGTTACCATGAATCTCATTCCCAGTCTTCCCTCCATTCCTCTCGTAAAGAAGAAAATGCTAAGAATTATGACGATATAATAAAAAATTATGTAAATATATTTTTCAATCCCCAGGCATAGAGACAGAGTTAGTTGTATGCAATTCAAAATAACATTTTTTAAATGTTGACAATTGTTTTCTTTCTTTCTTTTTTGCAATCTTAAAAAAATCTTCAGTTGACACATTCAGAAAAAGAAAGGATGTAAATTATACCCTAATTAGAATTTTAAAAAATAAACCTTTTTTTTTCAAAGTAAATTGCTTTCCTAGCAAAAGATATTCCATTAAAAAGGCATATATTACTTTAATGAATTTTTAAACCTAAATTTTGTAAAATAAAAAGAAATAATCAGAAATTTTCAAGTCTGTGTCACTAATAGGAAAGTTTTTATTTTTTTAGAAAACACACTTTTCTTCTTCAATTTCCCATAAATCTTATTTTAAAATAACTTTTGTTTTTTAAAAAAATGGTTCCCAAAATTTTGCTATTAAATATCGTGCAAGTTGGCAAATGGCCAAATTCCAACTTTTCCTTTGGTAGAAATGAAATCGAGATTTGTTTACATGAATTAAAAAAGTATTTTTTTTTTTTATCAAAACAAAAGACACATCATTTTAAGGGTTAACTAATGTTTTTAACTCTCTCTCACCATTCGATAAATACTTAAATAATAATTAACTCTATAGCTTTTTAAAAGTTATTTTTTCCTTCTATTAATCGGTGCTAATATTGATTAAAATAGAAAAATAAAATTTGACTGAAGTTGTTCTACTTTTTTTTAATGAATTGAACAGATCAATATACCTTTTTAGCTCACATTTTTTTCTATGGAATTGTAGAAATAATTATTTATATAAACTATTTTTTTTATATTGTTTGTGTGTATATTTGAGAAAGAATTTATTCGATAATTTGTATTGTGACCATATGGTTAATTAGATCGTCAATCTATTTGCTCCAACAGAATGATAACCAAGTAGAAACTCCTTCCCAACACCAGTTTTCAATTATTTATCCTATTTATCACATTTTATTTAATTAGAAATGCAAAATATTTTATATTCAATGTGAAAGTATTTGATAATCGCATGTTTTAGTGGCAGATATTATGATACAAAAATTACTTTTGATATTGTGGTTATAATATTTTAACTTGAAATATTATTTTTAAAAAATTATAAAAATTATACAATTTTAAATAGAATTCGTTCAACGTTTCATATAAATAGTCAAATATCACTTTGAGAACATTTTTGTATTTATACGATTATCACCAGAAAAGAATAGCTTCAGAAAGATCAAATAAAATATTGAACTCTACCCACTATGGCTGCTATAAATACAGTCGTTTATGACTGAAGACTTCTTGTTTTTTCTAATCTTCCATTTCAAAAGGAAAGGATCTTTACACAACAACAGATACTCTGGCTGACAATCCCCCAAAAACCGCTAAGAATTTTTAAAGAAAGGTTGATTCTTGATGCGAGCTATTTAAGTGAAGATGAAATTCAAGATCAAATGTACTGTATTCTACATTATCCTGTGATTCAATGGGAAAGACAAAAATTAGCAGTTCCTCATTTCTATCAACTTAACAATCCATACATTTCTATTGGTCGATGGGAGCTTTGTCTACTTTTCAATCTTACATTTCGGCAGAAAACTGAGAACATCGTTAAAAAATAAAAGACAATGACTAGAAAACACGCAGTAGTTTTATGTCTCTCGACCAAGAATGTGTATATGTGAAATAAACTATTAAGCACGAATTTTTCTTTTCAAAATAAAACACAATTTCTAGTGTACTTACTACAATTAAAATATTGGGAGGGCTTGGTTCATCAGCATTGAACTTTCCCAACAGTATCGCCAATTTAATCTACCAGACCGTTTTTAAGAGCTCTAATACTGTATTGTACGATTCTGCTTATATATGCTACACTGAATGGTAGAATTCAGAAATGGTATCTAAGCAACTATGGACATAAACTTGTAGTAGGGTAGAATTACTTTCTATAGTTAATTATCGCCTTTTTATAGTGATGTTCTTACCTTTGTTTTTTTTTTTTTACTTCTTGGACACTGAGGCAATTCTACATAAGAGGAAATGTCTTTATAAAAGACTTGTCATTGAACTTATATGTTTTGATACTCAATGAAAATTCGCCTTATTTATATGGTTATAACTTTATTAATTTTTTATTTGTGTTAAGTTAGCTATATATATTATGGTTTTTGATCTTTTTATAAATAACAACATAATACATATATTATTTTGTCAACATATTATTTAATTTTGTTACTCAGCAAACTCTATCATTGATTCATTGTTATTTAATTTTAATAAGATATATTTGTATGATCGAAAAAATTATCATAATGATACTTTGTCTTTATAATTTTTTTCTATGCATCAATATATAAAATTTTACATAAATAAATTTACTGGCAATGCGTTTATTTTAAATATCATCAAATATTATCTCTACAGACCTTACTGCAATGATATGAGTTATTGAATGAGAGGGCTTGGCTCATCAGTAGTGAACCCTCTTAGCGGTTTCGCCAAAGTAAGGTCTGTAGAGATAATATTTGATGATATTTAAAAGAAACGCATTGCCAGTAAATTTATTTGTGTAAAATTTTAACGATAGATGGCAATAAAATTTAATGTATCAATATATAGTTGCGTATTTTTTTTATTTTCATTATTTTAATCAAAAACACTAGTAATTGAATATACATTCTGTAAATACAGTATAATTTTCCTTTAGCAGACACCTCTCCACAAAAGACAGTTTTCATTTGCAAAATTACCATTTTTCTTTACAATTTAGTAACTCTCCGGTAAGAGGACACCTCTCTCCCTAAAGGACACTTTGGCTCTGCAATTAGGTGTTCTTTACAGGGAGGTTCTACTGTATATGCATATATAATAGCAATATTATTAATTCTAGTAAAATATTAAATATATAATTTTATAGCAGAAGATAAATCAACATCAATCTCCCTCTCTTTCATCTATATATATATAGTAGAGCGGCCTAGAGATTAATTTGGCGAAACCGCTGAGAGGGTTCACTACTGATGAGCCAAGCCCTCTCATTCAATAACTCATATCATTGCAGTAAGGTCTGTAGAGATAATATTTGATGATATTTAAAAGAAACGCATTGCCAGTAAATTTATTTGTGTAAAAATTTAACGATAGATGGCAATAAAATTTAATTTACTAATATATATATATAATATATTTAATATAAAACACACACAATAATATAGGCGTATGTGTTAATTCTATATCAATTTATATTGCGCATATATATTAGTATATATATATATATTCAATATTTATAAAATTAACTAAAGCATGTTTGCGCAATATATAAGGAAGGAATGACAATCCGGCGAGACTGTAAATTTGAACAGCCGACATTTACTAGTTAGCCATTTAATTAAGTAACATGCAACCTGATTACTGGGGATATTGTTAAGTCAGCTAGCTCTTGACAGCATTCTATAAACCTCCATATATAGTTAGAACTCTCGAGAAATACCGTATCTCTTTGAAACTACACAACAATATATATATATATATTGAAAATAGAGCAATCCATAAATAAATCTTTAATTAAAAAGGTATATATTGGATCAAAATATCATTTATTTTACCAATATTTCAGTTGGCTGAACGCCAACCTTTATCAAGGTGTTATAACATATCTCTCTATATATAAAAGTCAATGTCTGTCTGTTTCGCAATAAACTCAAAAACTACTGAACCAATTGGTACCAAATTTTGCATGTCGCTTTTTATAAACCTGAGGAAAATTTTCGGCTACATTTTGATTAGTATTTTTGGCTATTTCTTTTTTTCATTTGAAGAACTTTTTTTACGCGGAGTAATCCGGAATGGAATGAATACCCAAATATGGCCATTTTTTATAAGCATCGGTGGTTCAGTGGTAGAATGCTCGCCTGCGATGCGGGCGGCCCGGGTTCGATTCCCAGCCGATGCATTTTTTTAAAACAATTTTAAAACTCATTTATATTATATATAATATAAATATATATTATTATATCAACTATATTAATTAAATCAAATACCTAAACACTAATATAATACAATTTTTGCCATCACACACACTTTTTTCCTGTAGTATATGTGTTACTTCTGTATTGCTATTCTATGGCACTTCTAATATTTATTATTGATGTACTTTCAGTATGAAGGAAATTTCAATCGGGAGAATTCTCGGGCGAAGCCGGGTCATACGTCTAGTTAATCTATATATATATGTCATAATATATGCTCTTCCAGGATTAATAAAACAAATCTACAGTCGACCAGAGAGAGAGAGAACGCAGCTAAGGCCGGTCACTTGATATAGCAGTCACATTTCAAGGGGGCGACCGCAGGGCCTTTTCTTGGAACCTCAGTTCTATGTTTACTCAGTCGGGGGGGTGGTGGATACACAAGACGTGCATTTTCCGCGGTGGCAGCCCGCTAGCGCTCCCTCTCTCCCTCGGTTTGCTGGGTTCCATCTTCCAAACTTGTTGTTTCCTTATTTCTCACTCACCACATTATTATCACAGAAAAAGTCGACAGGATCATATCACAGAAAAAGTCGACAGGATAAGACCTGGCCGGGAAGCGAATCCCTCATATACCGGAGTATGAAGAAACAAGAAGCCAAGCCACGATGATCGACCAAACCCAACTCAACTGTAACCACTCCTCTTCGAGCCCTCAACCCCTTCCTCGCCAACCTTTGAACCGTGATCCCGAAGAAATATTCACCTACGACGGAGATGGAGCTGCCACGCACTTCTTCCAGCACTAGATCTACTCAAGAACGATCGCCGTGCCGGAGCAGGACACCTCCCGCCATCATGGGCAAGACTCCGCCATCTCCCTACCGCTACTGTGATGTACAACACTGGTACGCACAGTGTCACAGACAGAACTCTCCCGAAGCTCAATGAACTTACCTGCGCCCTAAACCAACATAACTCGTGAGTGTAATTGTCTTAACTCCTACCATTCATTCTTTAAATAAGTCATTCCTTGTAGATTGTCCCAATATTTCCATAATTAGCTCAATATGTGTGAATATGTAAAAATATTTAATATTTCCATTTATCTCTCCACCCCTATTAACAGTGATCTTATTATCCATATTATATCTAGCTATGTGAAACCCATTTAATTAGTTACCTTACCAGTAGATGTAACAATCGTCATTTTAATTAAATAATTTCCATTTTAACGTAACTCTTTAAAAAAATCATTAAAAAAAAGGAATTCTACCTATTAACGCTTTACGATTTTTACTATTAACAATAGATTTTTCATAATCAAATTATTTATAAAAATATGCCTCCAGCACCTAAACTTTTGTATAGACCTCTCCTACTTGTAAGCACGGCTCACGAAAAATAATTTCTTTCCCTAATCGATTCAAAATTCGCCCTGTAATTCAGGCGTCGAAGAATTCCAACCACCACGTGAGCCTTGCTTACAACCAACCCTTGGTGACTCTTATCTATCTTCCCCTTAATGCCCCTCTCATTCTTACAACTTTGTTAACTTTATACCAGCTCAGGACCTTTATAGAGAATTATTGATTAATCAATTATCGAACTTCTATATTGTCATTTCAAAATCCTAACCTTCGCCCTTCATTTATGATAATTTATTTCGTAGTTCATCTCTAGCCTATCCACCGACCCACACCATCTAGCCAATGGCGTGTTCGTCACAGGGTGCAGATTGACTAACTGCTAGATATTTATCAATCCCTTTTTGTTCGCACTTGAACAATCTGCATCGAGCGACACAGTTCGCCTCTTCTCCTCGCGCCACACGTTCGCCACACGGACCCTGTCTTCAAATCTATGTTTGTCCATTGTCCAAACCAGCACGATATAGCCTACCTCCGATATTTCCCACGGAGGTACGTTAAACATCGTCGCTGATTCTGTCCGGTCCGTCATCATTTCGCGCAGACATGGGTCTTATTTTCAACCCACCGCGAAATAATCGCCTTGCACAAGCTCCCACGACGGTTCAAACACCTCGTGTCCGAGCAGCTTGTCACTTGTAACGGACAACGCAGTCCTCGTCCCAATTTTCGGCACTGTGCGCGCATACTTCCCGCAAATTAAATATAAGTCCATCCGACTTCCTCACCTACACACGGGACTTTTCCCCTCGGACTCGCTACACAAGTAGCTGCATAGATAAGTTAGATTGGCCCAGGGCAAGTTTCCCCTCGCCCTGTTCGCCAAGGTTCTAACATTGTATGTAGTTTTATATTTACCTCAGTCCTGAGCTCACGCAATTTCCAGCCTCAACCTCATTTCTCATACTCTACACCTATAGCATAGAAAGCCCATGGCAAGTTTCCCCTTGCCATGTCCGCCTGAAAAATATCTTAAAGTGTAGAGTTCCCCAGTCTTAATGATCTTCAGAATTCCATCATATGTATGTGACTCTTCTTCCCCTTGTTCACACTCCTCAATAACATTTCCCTTATAGTACATTAGATTTTGTTGTATATAACCTTTTATAACCTTGATATTTTCAAAGATTTCCTTAAATGTCAAACTCTCCGGTGTTATAAAATTGCTTGTAAATAATATTTACTTGTGTACTATTCAATATTTTATTTACATAAAACTATGTCACCATTACCTTAATTAATTTCATATGTAAAATTATTTTCTCTATCCCTGGCTTCACCAGCTTTAAGTATACTCAAACCATGTTCAGCCTTCTTCAACGGGGGCCATATGTCATAATATATGCTCTTCCAGGATTAATAAAAAAATCTGCAGTCGACCAGAGAGAGAGAGAACGCAGCTAAGGCCGGTCACTTGATATAGCAGTCACATTCCAAGGGGGCGACCGCAGGGCCTTTTCTTGGAACCTCAGTTCTATGTTTACTCAGTCGGGGGGGGGGGGGGGGGTGGGGATACACAAGACGTGCATTTTCCGCGGTGGCAGCCCGCTAGCGCTCCCTCTCTCCCTCGGTTTGCTGGGTTCCATCTTCCAAACTTGTTGTTTCCTTATTTCTCACTCACCACATTATTATCACATATATATATGGTAATTTAAACCAACAACCCTATATTGTATAATACTTATAACAAGATTGTCATGTTGTATATAGAAACACATCTATAAATAATTATGCGCATGATTAATCTGTGTCATTGCATCACCATATGTAATGTACTTTGTACAAATTGAAGACAAATAAATAACACTATGTAATAGATTAAGAGCTGAGTTTAAAGCAAGATTGAGAAGTTCAAAATCGTCTAAAATCGAGAGAGAAATCCAACAACCCTGAAAAGGAATTCGGCAGCCCGTTGCCATCTGGTCCAAAGGGTGCAGAATGCCCCAGACGTTCAAAGTTCAAATTCGCAGATGTCTCCCCCCCCCTCCTCGGGAATGGTATATAAACACCTCGGTTTTATCCGACAAGTGAGTTAGTCCGCAGTTAGTCAGCAGTCACCCCTTTCACCGTCGGTCGTAGCCAGGACCACCTCATCACCATGTAAAACAGTAAGAAATACTCTAAATCTCCATCTTGCTTAGCTCAACTCCTATCTGTTCATGGAACTTTCCTACTACAGCTGTGTCTCTTCGTTTTATGTGTGTGCTTTCCACTCTGCCTCGACCACGACTGCCTGTACTCTGTGAAAACTGTTAAAGGTCTTCCAAAGTGCAGAGAGGTACTGGAAAACTCTCCACGCCCTGACTGTCCCTCTCGGCTACTACAGGTTTGACCACCGATTACCACAGCTTATAGCGAGAGTCGACAGGATCTCATCACAGATAAGTCGACAGCAACTCTTTATCACATCTAAGTCGACAGGACTCTACAAGAGGCTACCAGACCTCAACATATTACAGAGAGTCGACAGGATTCTACAAGAGGCTTACCAGACCACACTCCAACATCACATCTAAGTCGACAGGATGACCACAACGAAGGATGACCACAACGAAGAAGGTAGGAAGCCTGTCCAGATAGAAGCGAGGCAGAGCAAAGATGGAGGAACCAACCCGCCAGTCCAACGTAACGACCAATCAATCTTCCCCCCAACGACACAGCCGAAAATCCCGCAAAATAAGCCGGTGAGAAGTTTCCCACCTTCGGCCTTACAACGCAACCATCTTCCAGGCGACATGCCGCCGTCGCCAAACAGAAGTCACAAGCGTCTACAAGCTCTACTTGGAGCGTCTTCCCCATCATCAGGACGACAACTAAAGACCAAGTATCCTGACTGAACAATCCTCAAAACTGTGAGTTTTAAAAAAACTTTCTCCTCATGCTCACAACTTGATTTTCCATAAGTTTAATGTTTATTTTCACTGTAATCATTTTAAAATCAATTTTTTACCATTTTTATATCATTTAAATTCAAATTTTAAATCTTTTACACCCTTATTTATCAATTTTTACCTCATTTTAAGCAAATTATAAATTTTAATTCATTACTTTCAATTTTACATTAAAAAAAATCATTATTTTTTTAATTACTCAATTCATAATTCTAAACTTATTTGTGTGTTTTTCTTAATATCTTATTTTTATACTAAAACACCAATCTCTTAATCAAATGCTCAAAACTTTGCAAAAATCATTTTTATGTTCAATATTTTATATAAACGCCTCATTCAATTTATAAGTCACTATCACGCCATTGCCCCTTTTACAAGGATAATTTTCGCACTACCATAATCAACGATTTAAAAAATATATTCAAATTTTAATAAACATAGGTGAAACGCATTTTTTTTTAATTGCAAAAATCGAAAGATACAATATCTTCAAAATCACAACTAGAAAAGTAACTGTCCTTCCCCAAAACAAGTTAAAAATCCAACACAGCTACACTCCCTCGTCCTCTTCTTTTACATGCATAATTATTAATTATTCACACATCTCTCTCAATAAACTACAACACACTTCCCATCACTTTCTACAATTGGCCACCATCTATTAGCGCGCGACTTAGCAACAAATCGAATTCGAGCAACACAAGCTCCGTCGCCACTAAACGTGCCACATTCACTAAAAACCAAGATATCTCGATGTGTTTTGTACAACCACCACTCATGACTAGTAAATTTGTTGTTCATGATGAAACAAGTTAGATGCTGTACCAAAAACAAAGACTTCACGTGACACCTTTCCATTCAATTCACTCACTCGTGTCACACAGCGCATCACAACAATTTTTCTCACTTAAAAGGCCGAAAAGACGCCTTCATGCCTGTGACACTTCTCACCCCAAAGCGTGTCCACGTAGAAAGTCGCACTTTTACCCACATCTAAACCTGACATCATTGAATAACATTTTTTTTTTCGCAACAATGTCGAAACACAGCACTTACGAAAACCGAGAAAACTACCTCTTTCAAATACACCATAAAACTACCAACAAGCTTTCACCACTCTCAAAGGGAGTTTAACCAGTAAACCAGTACCCTAACGTACATTCAAACTCTCAAAACTGTACTACAACAAGAATTTCCAAAATGTCTGTTATCTGACAGAGCGCCCGCTTTTACCTCAGAAAAATTCCACAAATTTCTAATAACACACCCCATTCTGTCACAAGTTTGCCACCCACCTATTTAATGTCCAATGTTATACCCCAAATCTGATAACTCATCCTAATCCATACCCCGAAATAACCAGACTAGGAGAGAAAGAATTTCAAGCCAGTGAGCCGCAGACTTCCCCATATCTCCCTCCCCCTTCAAAAACAATATAAATCGCACCCAGGTCGTAAGAATGGACACCTAAATCCATCGCCACTCTTCCCCCAGAAGCCCCCAGTCCTTCCATCCCCATGTCCCGCATTCCTTTTAATTCCACACATTTTTCTACAGTCGATATCTTAACCCAACTTTTAAACATTTAGATATTTGAATTTGAACAAGACCTACCTTAAATTGAACATTTTGATATTTTAATCCTGTGTAAATCTCTTTTTTTTTTCTACATATCAAACATTTTACATGTTAAATTGAGATCACAATCTTTACTTATATTCTGTTTTTTTTGTATAAAATATTTTATTTTTAATTTTGCCTTTCAATTATATAATCACTAGTTTTTAATCCAACATTATATATAAAAAATCAATTTTATTTTTCATAATATTATTTTAGTATTACAAAAGATATATTTGTTGTCAAAAATCACTTTAATTCTTCATTATTATCACTTTTATATATTGATTGTTTGATTTTATCCACTTAAACTTTATTCAACCACAATGATATTTCTATATTTTATTCATTTTATATTTGTTTTATACCTTTTATAAAATGACTATGTTATCATTAACTTTCGGGTAAACAACAATCTATTTCTCTAACCACTTCAGTGTACTTTACACTACTATCTTCTTAGTCATTGCTTCACATCAACGTAGGAAAACGATAGTACTGCTTGACAATTTTTTGATTTCATAATTTCAACAAACTATTTGATCAAAGTTCCCCAGAATTAAAAATCCCAACTTCTGGCCTTGAACACGTTTCAAAAGATTACTACAATCATCCCTAGAGCATAATCACCCACGCAAACACAAAGCGTCCACAACTCAATTTTTTAGCTCTAGCGGACCTCAATCAACCTTTGATTTTAAGTCAAGTCAGTTCACCTACTGTCGCTACAACAATTCTACTTAACGCATGACTCCATTTCACCCCTTTCAATCATATTAATGAACAACTTGTTCTTCAACACTTTTCAACGCAATAACCCTACAATTGTGACAAAGCACTGTAACCCTTATACAGGATCACAGGTGAAACATTGCCTCGGAAGACGCACAAGTCTATATCCTCGCTTTGCACCTGGACCTAAGTATTTGATTACCTGTGTAATATTTACAATTGCATATTCTTTAACCACTGACCCTTTCCAACGCCCGCCAACAATCTCTTAAAACATCATCATTATTTTTTATCAAACAAAGGTTTTATCTTAATTTCTCTTTTATATGAATATCATAACTTTTAAATTAAACATAAGTCGTATTTTTTAGAATTTGCAGATATATCCAAAAAAGAATCTTGTTTTAGCCCTTTTTAACCCTCACAGTTTAAATTAATTAAAAGATATTTTAATTACTCACCTGTGTTAGAGAGGCTTTACCCGTTTAAACCCGGATAAACCCTTTCACTCCCGGGGCTCATCTATGGTAATTTAAACCAACAACCCTATATTGTATAATACTTATAACAAGATTGTCATGTTGTATATAGAAACACATCTATAAATAATTATGCGCATGATTAATCTGTGTCATTACATCACCATATGTAATGTACTTTGTACAAATTGAAGACAAATAAATAAAACTATGTAATAGATTAAGAGCTGAGTTTAAAGCAAGATTGAGAAGTTCAAAATCGTCTAAAATCGAGAGAGAAATCCAACAACCCTGAAAAGGAATTCGGCAGCCCGTTGCCATCTGGTCCAAAGGGTGCAGAATGCCCCAGACGTTCAAAGTTCAAATTCGCAGATGTCTCCCCCCCCCTCCTCGGGAATGGTATATAAACACCTCGGTTTTATCCGACAAGTGAGTTAGTCCGCAGTTAGTCAGCAGTCACCCCTTTCACCGTCGGTCGTAGCCAGGACCACCTCATCACCATGTAAAACAGTAAGAAATACTCTAAATCTCCATCTTGCTTAGCTCAACTCCTATCTGTTCATGGAACTTTCCTACTACAGCTGTGTCTCTTCGTTTTATGTGTGTGCTTTCCACTCTGCCTCGACCACGACTGCCTGTACTCTGTGAAAACTGTTAAAGGTCTTCCAAAGTGCAGAGAGGTACTGGAAAACTCTCCACGCCCTGACTGTCCCTCTCGGCTACTACAGGTTTGACCACCGATTACCACAGCTTATAGCGAGAGTCGACAGGATCTCATCACAGATAAGTCGACAGCAACTCTTTATCACATCTAAGTCGACAGGACTCTACAAGAGGCTACCAGACCTCAACATATTACATATATATATATATATATATATATGTAATAAGAGATCTTGTCGACTCACTGTAATAATTTGTTGAGTTTGATGTCGACTACTGAAATAAGTTGAAGTTCTGGTAAGCCTTGTGTAGAGTTTTCCAGTACCTCTCTGCACCTTGGAAGACCTTTAAAAGTTCTCACAAAATACAGGCAGTCGTGGTCGAGGCAGAGTGGAAAGTTTGGGGATGTCCACACAAAAAACGAAGACACAGTTGCACTAAGAAAGTTCCGTAAACAGATAAAAGTTGAGCTAGGAGCGAAAGATGGATATAGAAGTTTCTTACTAGTCTACATGGTGAATGAGAAGGACCTTGGTGACAACCGACGAGAGCTCGCGCTAAGGGTGAACTAAATTGTCAAGTCACTGTAAAGTGATTGCATTCAGAGGTTAAAGACGGGGGGGCCTTATGTGACAGGGGGCCGTTTCTGAGAAAAGGGGGCCTGTCACCAGGTGTGAGAGGGGGCCCTGCGTTCCACCACATGTGAAGTGTGGGTGGTCTTGTTGTGGGAATCTATCTCGATTTTGACGTTATGACTTCTATCTCTTGCTTAGCTCAACTCTTAAATCGATTACAGATTTGTATTTATTTATTTATCCACTTTGTACAAATTACATTACATATGATGATGTAAAGACACATGTCAATAATACGTATAATCATTAACAGCTGTGTTCTATTATACAACATTAAAATCTTGTTATAAGTTATATACATGGGGTTGTTGGCTTAAATTACCATAGATGGGCCCCGGGAGTGAAAGGGTTTATCCGGGTTTAGGCGGGTAAAGCCTCTCTAACACAGGTAAGTAATTAAAATTTCTTTTAATTAATTTAAACTGTGGGGGTAAAAAAGGGCTATAACTAGATGATTTGTTTGGATATATAAAAGTGAAATAAAAATGACATTTTTGTTTGATTTAAAAAAAATGATTAAAATAAAATGATGACATAAAAATTCACATTCTAAGAGAATATTGGCGGGCGTTGGAAAGGGTTAGTAGTTGAAGAATATGCAATTGTTAGAAGTGCACATGTAAACCAAATACTCAGGTCCAGGTGCAAAGCGAGGATATAGACTTGAGCTGTCTTCCTTGGCAATGTTTCACTTGCGATCCTATATAAAGGTTACAGTGCTTTGTCACAATTTTAGGATTATTGGGTTAAAAGTTGCTGAAGAAAAGTTGTTTATTTATATGATTGGGAAAGGAGTGAAATTGAGCCATGCGATAAGTAGAATTGTAGCAACAGTAGGTGGTCTGACTTGACTCGAAATCAAAGGTTGAATGTGGTCCGCTAGAGCTGAAAAAAAAGTTGAAAGTTGAAAAAAGTGAACGCTTTGTGAATGCGTTGGTGATTTGCTCTGCGGATGAAATGAAATAAACTCTTGAAGCGTGTTCAGACCAGAAGTCGGGATTTTTTAAATCTGGGGAACTGTGTCCTCAAAGAGTTTGTTGAATTACGAAATCAAAAAATAAATTGTCAAGCAGTGCTGTCGTTTTTCTACGCTGATGTGACGCAATGACTGAAAAAGATAGTGATGAAAAATATAGGGAATTGGTTAAAGAATATGATTGTTGAAAACGATTGTTGTAGATGCCCGATAGTGGATGATAAACATTGTCAGATAATAAAGGTATTTAAGCAAATATAAAATATAGTGAAGTTTTCTTCCTTTCATTCATCAAATAGTGAATAAAAATATAGAAATATGATTGCGGGTACAAAAAATGTAAGTGGACAAAATTAAACATGTAATATATAAAATATATAATAAATAATAAAATAAAAATAATTTTTGAAACAATTAGATGTTTTGCAATACTAAATTAATATCATGAAAAATAAAAGTAAATTTGATTAAAGTTTATTTATTTATTTATTTTTTTTTATGTTGGATTACAAATTTGATTATATAATTGAAAGGTAAAAATAAAAATAATTATTCAAGATTTTATACAAAATTTATAATATAATTGAAGGTTATTAATGATTGGATAAATTTTAAGTAGTGTAAAATATTGAACAAAAATTGTCTCTTTTGAAGAAAAGTTACAACTGTTGTGTGTAGATCATATACTATTGGTAAACATTGGTGTTTTTGACTCTCTGAAGCGGGAATATGTGAAATGATCCCTTCGTTTGTCCACAATGCTGGTATGTAGAGAATGATTTCTCTTTCGCGTTATAAAGTCTATATAAGACTTAACCAAATTGTTTTAATTGGTGATATCAATTAACATGTAAAATGTTTAATGTATGATGTGTTGTGATTAAAGGCGTTGGTGAGATGTGTAAGAAAACCTAAATGGTTAGTGTGAAACATGTGTTAAAAATGGCGATCATGAAGCTAGCGGTCAAGATGACTGCTTGAGGGGGGAGAGAAGATATTCTAAAAGATAGCAGTGATCAAGGGGAGTAACTGACGTCCAAAGGGCGTCCACTTCCTTTTTTTCACGGAAATTCTATTTTTGGGGTGGTCACACATGTGGGGTGGTTTTCTAGGTTTGAGATTTACTTGAGACTGACTTTCTCCTTTTGTTGAGTTGGCAATTTTCTGCTATAATTGAAAGATATGATTTTCTCGGTGTTCGTAAGTGTTTGTGTTTTCGAAGTTGTTTAGACTTAATAAGATTGTTATACGATGATTTCAGGCTAGAAGTGAGTGAAAGATATGACTTTCGACGTGGACACGCTTTGAGGTCAGATGTGGTGTCACAGGCGTGAAGGCGTCTTTGGCCTAAAAAGTGAAAAAGGTTTGTGGTGTGGCACTGTGACACGAAGTGAGAAATGTGAATGAAAAGGTGTCACGTGAAGTCTTAGTTTGGTACAAATCTAACCTGTTTCACCATGAATAACAAATTTAATAGTCATGGGTGATGGTTGTACGAACACATATTGAGAATTTTTGACTGTTAGTGGATGTGGCACGCTTAATGTGAAATTATTTTATTGTGGCGACGAGATATAGAGCAAAGTGGAGGCTTGTGTGGCTCAAGATTTGGATTTGTGTGTTAAGTCGCGCACTAAAATTGTTGCCAATTGGAGAGAGTGATTTGTGAGGGTGTTGTAAGGTTTGCTGAAAGAAATGTGTTTATGACCAATTATGCATGTAAAAGGAAAAGACGAGGGAGTGTATTTATCCTCGAATATTAACGGTTGTAATCGTTTCGGAAGGCTGTGACTTAAATTAGCTACTGGCGGTGAAGTGGAGTGAATCTTTATTTTTAACTTGTTTTGGAAAAGATAGGTGTTTTTGAAGATATTGTATCTTCCGATTTTTGCAATTAAAAAAAATGCGTTTCACCTATGTTAATTTATATTTAAAATTTGAATATACTTTTTAAATTGTTGATTATGGTAGTTAAAATGATTCTTATAAAAGGGCAATGTCGTGATAGTTACAAATAATTTGAATTGGGCGCTTACTTAAAATGGTGAACATTACCAAAATTTTAAGAATTGATAAAGATATTGGTCTTTTGGTATAAAGATAACTAATAAGTAAAACAAAAATAAGTTGAGAATTATGATGAATGAGATTTTTTTAAAAATAATAATAATGATTTTTTTTTCAAGTCGTAGCTTTGGATAATGCCATTTTAGGTAATTTTAGGAAAGGCATGTAAGATTAGTAAATTAGTAAAAATGCGTGATGGGCGAAATTTTTTTTTTAAAGTAAATTTGAGAGTAATAAATTGAAAATTTATATTTAATTAAAATTAAAGTAAACTTGATAAATGAGAGTGTGAAAGTTTTAAAAATTGAATGAATAATGATAAAACAAGGTAAAAATAGATTTTAAAATGCTTAAAGTGAAAATATAAATACAAAATTTATAGGGAATCAAGTTTTGAACTTGAGGATAAAGTTATGTAAGATTTTAAAACCTACAGTTTTGAAGATAGTTCAGTCAGAACACTTGATCTTTGGTTGTTTTCCTGCTGACGTGGAAAGCGCTCCATGCAGGGCTTGTAGAAGCTTGTAGTTTCTCCAACGTTGATTGCGGTTTGTCGCCTTGATCATTGTCTCGATGATGTCAAGTCGAAGGTGGAACTTGTCACAGGGTTTGGGTACATCGCTGCTCGGTTTCCATGACTTGCGGGAATTTCGGGGCTGTCGTTGGCGCGGTCAGCTTGCTCCCGGCGTTGGCGATCTGTAGCGGGTCTGCGGAGGTCCCTTGGGGCGGCGTTTCTTCCGTAAATATCTTGGGGGAGAGATTGCTTGGTCGTTTCGTTGGAATGGTCGGTTTGTTCCTCTATCTTCGCTTTTTCTGGCTTCCTATCTGAACAGTCTTCTTACCTCTTCGATGTGTCATCCTTCGTTTTGGTCATCCTGTCGGCTCACTGTAATAAGAGATCTTGTCGACTCACTGTAATAATTTGTTGAGTTTGATGTCGACTACTGAAATAAGTTGAAGTTCTGGTAAGCCTTGTGTAGAGTTTTCCAGTACCTCTCTGCACCTTGGAAGACCTTTAAAAGTTCTCACAAAATACAGGCAGTCGTGGTCGAGGCAGAGTGGAAAGTTTGGGGATGTCCACACAAAAAAACGAAGACACAGTTGCACTAAGAAAGTTCCGTAAACAGATAAAAGTTGAGCTAGGAGCGAAAGATGGATATAGAAGTTTCTTACTAGTCTACATGGTGAATGAGAAGGACCTTGGTGACAACCGACGAGAGCTCGCGCTAAGGGTGAACTAAACTGTCAAGTCACTGTAAAGTGATTGTATTTATAGGTTAAAGACGGGGGGGGCCTTATGTGACAGGGGGCCGTTTCTGAGAAAAGGGGGCCTGTCACCAGGTGTGAGAGGGGGCCCTGCGTTCCACCACATGTCTTGTTGTGGGAATCTATCTCGATTTTGACGTTATGACTTCTATCTCTTGCTTAGCTCAACTCTTAAATCTATTACAGATTTGTATTTATTTATTTATCCACTTTGTACAAATTACATTACATATGATGATGTAAAGACACATATCAATAATACGTATAATCATTAACAGCTGTGTTCTATTATACAACATTAAAATCTTGTTATAAGTTATATACATGGGGTTGTTGGCTTAAATTACCATATATATATATATATATATATATATATATGTGTGATAAGGTCCAGTCGACTTATCTGTGATGGGGATCCTGTCGACTTAGATGTGATGAAGGAGTTGCTGTCGACTTATCTGTGATGAGATCCTGTCGACTCTCGCATAAGCTGTGGTAACCGGTGGTCAAACCTGTAGTAGCCGAGAGGGACAGTCAGGGCGTGGAGAGTTTTCCAGTACCTCTCTGCACTTTGGAAGACCTTTAACAGTTTTCACAGAGTACAGGCAGTCGTGGTCGAGGCAGAGTGGAAAGCTTGGGAATGTTCACACACACAAAACGAAGAGACACAGCTGTAGTAGGAAAGTTCCATGAACAGATAGGAGTTGAGCTAAGCATGATGGAGATATAGAGTTCTTACTGTTTTACATGGCGATGATGTGGACCTGGCTACAAGCGACAAGGGCTTGCGCCGACGGTGAAGAGACTAACTGCGGACTATCTAACTATTGTCGGCTAAAACCGAGGTGTTTATATACCATTCCCGAGGAGGGGGGGGGGGAGACATCTGCGAATTTGAACTTTGAACGTCTGGGGCATTCTGCACCCTTTGACCTTGATGGCAACGACTGCCGAATTCCTTTTCAGGGTTGTTGGATTTCTCTCTCGATTTTAGACGTTTTTGAACTGCTCAATCTTGCTTTAACTTAGCTCTTAATCTATTACATAGTTTTATTTATTTGTCTTCAATTTGTACAAAGTACATTACATATGGCGATGCAATGACACAGATTAATCATGCGCATAATTATTTATAGATGTGTTTCTATATACAACATGACAATCTTTTTATAAGTAATTATACAATATAGGGTTGTTGGTTTAAATTACCATAGATGAGCCCCGGGAGTGAAAGGGTTTATCCGGGTTTAAACGGGTAAAGCCTCTCTAACACAGGTAAGTAATTAAAATTTCTTTTAATTAATTTAAACTGTGAGGGTTAAAAAGGGCTATAACAAGATGTTTTGTTTGGATATATCTGCAAATTATAAAAAATACAACTTATGTTTAATTTAAAAGTTATGATATTCATATAAAAGAGAAATTAATATAAAACCTTTGTTTGATAAAAAATAATGATGATAAAATAAAATCATGTTCTAAGAGATTGTTGGCGGGCGTTGGAAAGGGTTAGTGGTTAAAGAATATTCAATTGTAAGTATTACACAGGTAATCAAATACTTAGGTCCAGGTGCAAAGCGAGGATATAGACTTGTGCGTCTTCCGAGGCAATGTTTCACCTGTGATCCTGTATAAGGGTTACAGTGCTTTGTCACAATTGTAGGGTTATTGCGTTGAAAAGCTGTTGAAGAACAAGTTGTTCATTAATATGATTGAAAGGGGTGAAATGGAGTCATGCGTTAAGTAGAATTGTTGTAGCGACAGTAGGTGATCTGACTTGACTTGAAATCAAAGGTTGATTGTGGTCCGCTAGAGCTAAAAAATTGAGTTGTGGACGCTTTGTGTTTGCGTGGGTGATTATGCTCTAGGGATGATTGTAGTAAACTTTTGAAACGTGCTCAGGCCAGAAGTTGGGATTTTTAATTCTGGGGAACTTTGATCAAAAAGTTTGTTGAAATTATGAAATGAAAAAAAAAATAATTGTCAAGCAGTACTGTCGTTTTTCTACGTTGATGTGAAGCAATGACTGAGAAGATAGTAGTGTAAAGTACACTGAAGTGGTTAGAGAAATAGATTGTTGTATGCCCGAAAGTTAATGATAACATAGTCATTTTATATAAAGGTATAAAAACAAATATAAAATGAATAAAATATAGAAATATCATTGTGGTTGAATAAAGTTTAAGTGGTTAAAATCAAACAATCAATATATAAAAGTGATAATAATGAAGAATTAAAGTGATTTTTGACAACAAATATATCTTTTGTAATACTAAAATAATATTATGAAAAATAAAATTGATTTTTTATATATAATGTTGGATTAAAAACTAGTGATTATATAATTGAAAGGCAAAAATAAAAATAAAATATTTTATACAAAAAAACAGAATATAAGTAAAGATTGTGATCTCAATTTGACATGTAAAATGTTTGATATGTAGAAAAAAATAGAGATTTACACAGGATTAAAATATTAAAATGTTCAATTTAAGGTAGGTCTTGTTCAAATTCAAATATCTAAATGTTTAAAGGTTGGGTTAAGATATCGACTGTAGAAAAATGTGTGGCATTAAAAGGAATGCGGGACATGGGGATGGAAGGACTGAGGGCCTCTGGGGGGAAGAGTGGCGATAGATTTATGTGACGCGGCATGGTGTCTCGAGAGTATGTTAACTAGTGTCCATTTTTATGCTTATTTTGGGTAAGAGAGCGTGCTATCTCTCTAGTTCTAGTTATTTCGGGGTATGGATTAAGATGAATTATTAGATCTGTGGGGATAACATTGAACATTAAATAGGTGGGTGGAAAACTTGTGACAGAATGGGGTGTGTTATTAGAAATTTGCGGATTTTTTCTGAGGTAAAAGCGGGCGCTCTGTCAGATAACAGACATTTTGGAAATCCTTGTTGTAATACAGTTTTGACGGCTTGCATGTACGTTAGTGTACTGTTTAACTGGTTAAACTCCCTTTGAGAGTGGTGAAAGCTTGTTGGTAGTTTTATGGTGTATTTGAAAGATGTAGTTTTATCGGTTTTCGTAAGTGCTGTGTTTCGACATTGTTGCGGTAAAAATGTTATTCAATGATGTCAGGTTAAGATGTGGGTAAAAGTGCGACTTTCGACGTGAACACGCTTTGGGGTGAGAAGTGTCACAGGCATGAAGGCGTCTTTGTGGCCTTTTAAGTGAGAAAAATTGTTGTGATGCGCTGTGTGACACGAGTGAGTGAATTGAATGGAAAAGTGTCACGTGAAGTCTTTGTTTTTGGTACAGCATCCAACCTGTTTCATCATGAACAACAAATTTACTAGTCATGAGTGGTGGTTGTACAAAACACATCGAGATATCTTGGTTGTTAGTGAATGTGGCACGTTTAGTGGCGACGGAGCTTGTGTTGCTCGAATTCGATTTGTTGCTAAGTCGCGCGCTAATAGATGGTGGCCAATTATAGAAAGTGATGGGAAGTGTGTTGTAGTTTGTTGAGAGAGATGTGTGGATAATTAATAATTATGCATGTAAAAGGAAAGGACGGGGGAGTGTAGCTATGTTGGGGTTTAACGATTGTAATAGTTTTGGAAGACTGTGACTTAATTTAGCTACTGACGTGGTAGTTGATGGGATTTTTATTTTTAACTTGTTTTGGGAAAGATAGTTACTTTTCTAGTTGTGATTTTGAAGATATTGTATCTTTCGATTTTTGCAATTTAAAAAAATGCGTTTCACCTATGTTTATTAAAATTTGAATATATTTTTTAAATCGTTGATTATGGTAGTGCAAGAATTATCCTTGTAAAAGGGGCAATGGCGTGATAGTGACTTATAAATTGAATGGGGCGTTTATATAAAATATTGAACATAAAAATGATTTTTGCAAAGTTTTGAGCATTTGATTAAGAAATTGGTGTTTTGGTATAAAAATAAGATATTAAGAAAAACACACAAATAAGTTTAGAAATATGATTCGAGTAATTAAAAAAAAATAATGATTTTTTTTTTAAATGTAAAATTGAAAGTAATGAATTAAAATGTATAAGTTGCTTAATATGAGGTAAAAATTGATAAATGAGGGTGTAAAAGATTTAAAATTTAAATTTAAATGATATAAAAATGGTAAAAATTGATTTTAAAATGATTACAGTGAAAATAAACATTAAACTTATGGAAAATCAAGTTGTGAGCATGAGGAGAAAGTTTTTTTAAAACTCACAGTTTTGAGGATTGTTCAGTCAGGATACTTGGTCTTTAGTTGTCGTCCTGATGATGGGGAAGACGCTCCAAGTAGAGCTTGTAGACGCTTGTGACTTCTGTTTGGCGACGGCGGCATGTCGCCTGGAAGATGGGTGCGTTGTAAGGCCGAAGGTGGGGAACTCTCACCGGCTTATTTTGCGAAATTTTTGGCTGTGTCGTTGGGGGGAAGATTGATTGGTCGTTTCGTTGGACTGGCGGCGGGTTTGTTCCTCCATCATTGCTCTTCCTCGCTTCTATCTGAACAGGCTTCCGACCTTCTTCGTTGTGGTCTCCTTCGTTGTGGTTATCCTGTCGACTTTAACTGTGATAAGGTCCAGTCGACTTATCTGTGATGGGGATCCTGTCGACTTAGATGTGATGAAGGAGTTGCTGTCGACTTATCTGTGATGAGATCCTGTCGACTCTCGCTATAAGCTGTGGTAACCGGTGGTCAAACCTGTAGTAGCCGAGAGGGACAGTCAGGGCGTGGAGAGTTTTCCAGTACCTCTCTGCACTTTGGAAGACCTTTAACAGTTTTCACAGAGTACAGGCAGTCGTGGTCGAGGCAGAGTGGAAAGCTTGGGAATGTTCACACACACAAAACGAAGAGACACAGCTGTAGTAGGAAAGTTCCATGAACAGATAGGAGTTGAGCTAAGCAAGATGGAGATATAGAGTTCTTACTGTTTTACATGGCGATGATGTGGACCTGGCTACAAGCGACAAGGGCTTGCGCCGACGGTGAAGAGACTAACTGCGGACTATCTAACTATTGTCGGCTAAAACCGAGGTGTTTATATACCATTCCCGAGGAGGGGGGGGAGACATCTGCGAATTTGAACTTTGAACGTCTGGGGCATTCTGCACCCTTTGACCTTGATGGCAACGACTGCCGAATTCCTTTTCAGGGTTGTTGGATTTCTCTCTCGATTTTAGACGTTTTTGAACTGCTCAATCTTGCTTTAACTTAGCTCTTAATCTATTACATAGTTTTATTTATTTGTCTTCAATTTGTACAAAGTACATTACATATGGCGATGCAATGACACAGATTAATCATGCGCATAATTATTTATAGATGTGTTTCTATATACAACATGACAATCTTGTTATAAGTAATTATACAATATAGGGTTGTTGGTTTAAATTACCATATATATATAATATAACATATTATATGTTATATTACCCTGATAAAGGTTGGCGTTCAGCCAACTGAAAAATTGGTAAAATAAATGATATTTTGATCCAATATATGCCTTTTTAATTATATATATATATAATATATATATATATATATATAATTAAAATGGCGTAAATATATAGGTCATTGAAATGTAAAATATCAATGCATCTTTGGTTTAATTTATTTTATGCTGTTTATATGGTGTTTAGACTTCTCAATAAATTTTGATGGAATCTAGTTTAACTTTTAATTCTATTTTCGCGCGCGAGTCTCTTAAATTGATTTCGTTAGCTTTTATTTGATTTATAATGTCTATTAATTGCTTTACAAAATATATAAAACAATTTGACTAAATGGGTAAACACATTATTACATAGGTTTAGCGTATTTTAGATTAATAAATAGCTATAATGTTGGTATAGAAGAAATTCTTTGATAGAAGCTATTTCTTTAGAATGTTTAGCTCATTTTATATAACTTCTAAATATAATATATTTATTATATATAAATTATAAAAATAATTTCAGAAAAAAGTTAAATATCCTAAATTAAAGATGTTTGTATTAATAGATTAATATAATAAATATTAATATTTGGTGTAAAAAAAATAATTTACCATTACAAAATTTAGCATAATTATAATCGCAATACATAAAATTTGTGATAATATTTGGCTATGTGTCTCTTATTATATACATATATTATCAAATAATATCTCCTTACTGCAATGATAAAAGTTATTAATTAATTTATAATATAAACTTATTAAAGTATAATAGATAGATGACAATTGAATTTATAAGTATACTATATTTACATATATATGTATATATATATATATTGCAGGCGATGTATATTCTCAAAAAGACATATCCATATGGTTCTCTATATGCTAAATTTCAAATAACATAAAAGAGCAGTTTGAAACCATAACTATAAATATGATATTATTTATACAAACATCAAGATACCCAAAACAGTTTGGTTTCCCCTACAAAAATCATACATTTATATGTAAATAAAACAAGGAAGTCGTGTAAAAAAATAAATGTCCCCACTTTAGTAACCCGCACGTCAACAAACGCCAAGCCATTTAGAAGGCAGCCGAAACAATAAAAATAAAAGTTGACTATATTTCAAGACAACCCCCCTTGAATATATAGCCCAGTCTATGACGTATTGCTGCTCTCTGTGAATTTATAGAACGGCCAGAAAAATCTATTTGACCATGGAAAATGACTGTAGTTTGTCACTCGATTTCATTCGGCAACCCTGCAAGCAAATAAACCTCTTGTGCCATAAATAAGATCCACTGCGAGTCGTCTGCTGCTTTATTATTTACTCTGTGAGGGCATTTTGGTTGCTTTTGACCCGTAGAAATTTAGGGTTAATTTATTGTTACTATTTATTTCTAATTGTATTATTAGTCCTATCCCCCTCTTTTATTTATTATTGGGGTAATACAATATATTAACATAGTTATTTATAGTGCTGAGTGCACAATTTACGTTCTTATTTATTAGGGTAATTCTGAGAATTGCCTTACATTCGAATATATTAACATTTTTGTAAAGTTTCGTTTGGTTTGTTTTGGATTTATCTTTCGACTTAACACATTTCTAATAGTATATATTTTGATAGGTATATTTTTCTTTTGATTGTATTACTTTTAAATATGTAAATATACATTATATAACACAAATATTTAAATTAAATATAATATTGAATTTGATAAATATTTCTTGTTGATAAACCTAATATTCAACATTTAAAAAAACGCTATACTCTACTAAATAAATTATGTTTTCAAATATATTCTGCGTATGTGTGTGCTCTATATAGCTATTTAATCAAACCCCTGCTTTCTTTTTACAAAATACAGTTATACAGGGTGATCCAAAAGTCCCGCACTATTTTAAAAATTAATAACTCCGCGAATATTTGCGCTAGAGCAATGCGGTAAACACCATTGTACTCAGGATGCAATGGGATTTTTTATGGCAAATAATGAAAAATTCGAAATTGATTTTAGTTACAATTTTATTCGCCAGATGGCGCTCTACCAGAATCAGAGATTCAGCGGCCAAATTGTTTGATAAATTGAAAAATATAACTGATCGACACGTATTTTTCCTTTTTGAATACCAGGAAAGAACCCTAATAATATCAAATAACAAATTAATAAAACACCACTTCGCCAAAAGTATGAAGAATTGGTTAACGATTTTCAAATACAATCAGAGATATGTAAAATAGGTAAATGCAAATTAAAACATGTAGCAAAATATTTATTTTTATATGAGGTTTTGTGAAATAGATTGAATGTTTGAAAAACACTGCTGATATCAATACACGAATTTTTGAAATGTTAATATAGTACCAAAAATTATGATGGCACTATTAATAGGATTTCTTGCTATAAGGAATGTGTAGTTTCTTGACTGATTGGCGACCCTTGACTATTTAACTGGATATTTTTCATGATCCAACAAATGAAATATAGAGGGGAGTGACAAAATATATTTGTCGTACTTTATTCCAAATATCCTATGGGCTTGACAAATGTTATTATTGTTTATTATACTGTACACAATTTTAAAAATGTGTCACCTCAAATAAAAATAAATTTTAAATCGACCTTTTGCGTTGAAAAACGTGGTAGTAAAATCATTTTGTATTATTTTTTTTTTCACAAAATTTATAAAGTTATTGGTGTACAGAAAATATTCCTTATGCTACATGTATTTCTTATGTATGTATTTCTATGTTATCTATTATCTATGTATTTCTTCTAATGAGCGAAAAGCGAAAACTAAACATAAGGGGTAAAATTGTGTGTACCAGTGTTATTCGGGAAGTTATAACACTCTGGTTTGCACGACATAATATGTGAGCAAATGACAAACAGAATATTACTGTTCACAAAAAAAAAAAGAGTCAAGATGTGAGGACAGCATTTATTATCCCCATATCCCAACACAAAGAGCTGCAAAATATTGATAGATAATATAATACATGGCGGCTTATACAACACATGAGGTAACTGCCTTCTCTCTTGTTTTAGGTCACAATCCTTGCTCAATGTGGCACCCTTCATTCTCAATCACCGCCTGCAGACGATAAATGACAGAATGGACAGCATTAAATAACATATCTGTTAAATTGATAAAGCGTGCCATCTGATAGAAGCCTTCAACATGGCCAATGTGGTAGGCCAGCATCGATAAACACACGATTTAATGTATCCCCATAAACAAAAATCGCAAGGCGTCAAGTCTGTTGATCTTGGAGGCCACTGGTATATAAAGTGGCGACCTATCACACGATTTTCACCGAACGTATCCTTCAGCAATTGTTTGGCACCTCGGGAGATATGAGGAGGTCCTCCATCTTTCATGAATGTTATTTCGCTTAGTGTTTTTACCCTGCAATATGGGAATACCCTTTTCTCATAACGTTCACCAGTTACAAAAACGGTTTTAAAAGTTCTTCCGTTGATTTTTCAAAGAAAAATGACCCAATAATAAAAGAAGTGAACCCACACAAAACTGTAACTCTAGGCTGGTAAAGTGGCATTTCTGTGAAAATCCTAGGGTTTTCTGTTGCCCAAATGCGGCTGTTTTGAATGTTAAATTCTCCGTTTAGAGAAAAGTGAGCATCATCTGTCCACAGAACATTCGACAGCCAGTTTTCATCAATATCAATTTGCCGGAAAACCCATGCAGCGAATTCTTGACGCATCTCAAAATCGCCAACTTTCAGCTCGTGAAATCTTTGCATTTTGTATGGGCACACACAATAGAGACATTAAGTGAAGCGTCTTCGGATATCACAATCATACTTCGGCGAATTTAACGCCAAAAGTTCAATTCGGGGATCACCTGTCCAGGATAACAAAAGTCAGTAGGTTGAGGACATGCTAACCGACCTCGACCTTACACCGTTAAATAACGGAGAGAACACCTATCTATCTAAGTCCACAGGCACAGAATCCGCAATAGACATCACAGCGATAAATTACAACATCGCACCCACAACACAATGGAAAATCCTGAGAGGTGCAATCAGTGACCACAGACCAATTTTAACAACCCTAAACTTCAAAATTGAGAATGTCCATTAGAATAAAAGAACATGGAACTTTAGGAAAGCCGACTTGAAAAAAAATCACAGAAAAGCTTGAAGAACTGTGCAACGAAAAATTGAATTACAGAACGCTTGACAAAAGCTAGGAAAAATTCTCTTCGAACATTTAAAAAGCTGCAAAAGAGCATCGATAACTAGAGGTAGACGTAAAGACCTGTGGATACCTTACTGGAAGGACCACAACATCGAGGCAATGATTTCAGAGAGAGAGACAATATCAATGGACTTCTTAAAACAAATAAAACAGAAAGGAACTCATTGAAATTATTCACAAAATATAACAAGAAATTTGGATATTCAAACAAGAAAAATGGCAGAATTCTGCGAAAAAAAATAGATCCAAGAAAGGACAGCCAACACTGGAATATAATTAGAGTGTTAGAGAACAATCAAAACCAACACCAATCCTCCAATACTCTAACCGATATGAATAGAACAGCGAGAACGAGAACAAACAGATGGCTGACATAATTGCTGAATATCTTTCAAGCACTTCCATTCTCAACTATACGAATAAAGAAAGGACTCTAAAAATAATATAAACCAGTTAGTTAAACAAGCAAGAAACTTCCATCAACAAGATATTTTCTCGAGAGACTTCACACTGAATGAGCTAAACTCATCAATAAAAAAATCCAAGAGGTCACCAAGAGATAATCTAATCTTTGGTCAAATGATTAAACACTTTGAAGTCAAAGCTAATAATCAACTCCTACGAATACTGAACATTTCATGGCAAACTGGTACTCTACCAAAGAATTGGAAGATATCAATTATAGTGCCAATACTGAAGCCAAACAAAGATGCCAAGGAATACAAGAACTATCGGCCAATTGCTCTCGCCAGCATACTTTGTAAAATACCAGAACGAATTATCCACTCTAGGCTCATAGTCTGGCTCACAAAAAAAAAAAATAAACCTCTACCAAACGGCCTATAGATCCCAGCACTGTACAACTGATCAACTGTTCTACTTCTGTCAATCAATAATAGATTCTTTCCGGGAAAAACCGCCAAAGAAGACCACGGCTATATTCCTTGATATGACCTCAGCTTTTGATCGAGTGTGGAGGGAGAAATTACGTGAAAAGCTGCACAACATCGGAGTAAGAGGAAAAACCTTAATCTGGATTGCAGACTTCTTAAGGGGAAGAAGGTTAAAGGTTCGGGTAATGGAGAATTTTCCAAGGAAGGAAGAACATGGGCTGGTGTACCTCAGGGATCTGTGCTCAGTCCTCTACTCTATCTGCTATATATTAACGACATACATCCTTACCTCACTGAAGACACAAAGGTTGCCTGTTATGCAGATGATAAATCCATATGGCACACAAGTAGCAGCATAGAAAAATCGCAAAAGATACTGAAGACATCAATGAGAGAACTGGAGAAGTGGGCAATGGAACTCCAAATGACCATAAACCCAATAAAACCAAACCTATGCGTCTTCTCCACTCCCAGGGGAAAAGGCATAAATATAACCACAAAATAAGCATAAACAAACAAATAATTGATAAAATTAGAAATCCATAATACCTAGGTGTGATACTGCAGTCCTGGATCTTTCCAGTTGGTCTCGAGGACCACGCCATCACCATCTCCTAAGCGGCGAAGTACGCGATCTACGTATTCATCGTAGATCGCAAAATGCGTGGTGTCGCTGGAGACCCACTGGCGATTCTCCACCAAACTCTGCAGCGCTGGCAGAGGCGCCATATTGATTGTACATAGTGTATATAATGCATATTATCTTTTTTTAATAGTGCAGACTGTGTATGTATTGACAAGATGTCAACAAAATTATTTTAATTATTATTTATGAGGAATTTTAATTTTCATAGCACATAATTAGCACCTCAAATAGAGCTATCAGAAAACTAAACATTTTGAGAAGGCTATGTGGAACAAATTGGGGAGCAAACCCCAGAATTCTCAGAACAACATATACCACCTTAATAAGACCGATAATGGAATATGCAACACCGGTCTGGGCTCCCTCAAGCTCATCACTAAAAGTAAGACTAGACGGTGTTCAAGCAAAAGCGGCCAAAATAATCACTGGTGCTGTTTCATACACCAACAATGAGAAAATTCAGAGAGAATGTGTTCTAGACCTACTCGCTCGAAAGCAGAAGACAAAATAAAAACAACTTGGATCGGCACTTCGGAAACGAGGAACCAGAGGACGAGATCTCTCTGACCACTTGTGGTTTGGTGGATCCGCCCTTTTCTGAGAATGAGGTGAAACTGACGGCTTTCAAGTTCGGGAAAAGAAAATCTTCTGGTCCCGAAGGGATCGATAACACGGTCGTGAAAGCCCTGGTAAGGATGCACCCATCGCTTCTTCCCAGGTTATTCAATAAGTGCCTGGACACTGGTACATTTCCTGAGGCATGGAAGGTTGCCCGAGTAGTGCTTCTCGAAAAGTCTGGTAGAAAGGGTAATTCTCCTAATGATTATCGTCCGCTTTCTTTACTAGTGTGTCTAGGTAAGGTCCTGGATAGCCTACTAGCTCAGCGACTGAAGCACTGGCTAGAGAGTAATGAGCTCCTTTCCTCTTTCCAACATTGTTTTAGGGAAGGGAAGTCCACAACCACAGCTCTGAACGAGGTGTTAGAGGGGGTTGAGATGGGCTTAAATAAGGGTGCTTGGGTTCTTTTCGTGGCCCTGGACATTGATGGCGCGTTCAACTCCATGAGCTGGAACAAGTTGATGAGAAATTTGATGGACATGGGTTGTCCTGATAATTTGTGCAGCTTGATTCGTGACTTCCTGAGGGATAGACGGATTAGCCTCAGTTTTGGTGGGCGGAAGTTGGAAAGAAACTGTGCTAGGGGTTGCCCCCAGGGCTCTTGCTGCGGACCTATTCTGTGAATATCCTGGTAAACACCGTTTTCCAGGAGGAGCTCCATGAGGGAGACAGGCTGGTTCTCTATGCTGACGACCAGTTCCTCATCATTGAGACTGCTTCGAGAGCGAAGGCTGAGAAGTGTGTTGAAACTTCTCTCCAAATTTTCTCGATCTGGGCCCATGACTCTGGCCTTAAGTTTAATGTCTCCAAAACTAAAGCCCTCAGCTTTAAGCCTAGGGACATAAGAACTAAAAGGAAAGGGATCAAATGGGAACACAAGCCGGCTATCCGGATGGAAGGACGGAGGGTAGCGTTGGTCAATAGGATGACCATCCTGGGGGTGGTCATTGATGACAAGATGGGTTGGCAATACCAGGCGGAGGAGATGGTGGCGAGAGGCAGGGAGGCGTTGTGCAGGCCTGTCCTGGTTGGCCCTCAACAGGGGGGGGGGGAGAGAAGGAGGGTACTATTTTTAGGAACCTCTGCCTCTCCTGTGTCGAGACAATCCTGCTATATGCTTCCGGGGCTTGGTAGCGCCGAAACAGGGATCAGAAGGTGGCAACAACTCTAGAGAGAGTGCAGAGGACAGCGGCACTCAGAATCACAGGGGGATATCTCACTACCAGCAGTGAGGCCTTTTTGTCCTCGCTGGGCTTATTCCCCTGGGATTGAAACTAGAGGAGGAGACCATCAGACAGAAGATCTGGGAGAAAAAGGAAGATGCCCTGGGACTTTAAGCGGGGGCCCTGGAATCGAAGAGGGACACAAGGAAGCCTCCGCAGTGGTTGCCAAAGTGGAATTGGAGTCCTAGAGGGCCGACAGGGATTGGCACGGAGGTTTTCACTGATGATAGTAAGTCTGGAACCAATACTGGAGCTGGGGTAGTGATATTCACTAATGGAGAGCTGATCTTCCAAGAAAGTTTAACACTCAGAGTGGACGAATTGGTCTTTTCAGCCGAGCTGGTTACGATCAGGGTAGCCCTCAGAGTGTGTGCCGAGAAGAACTTCAGCCCGGACCGCCTCTATTCAGATTGTATGTCGGCCCTCGTCGTTATCAATCTGGAGAAAGGGCAACTCGCGCATCAAATAATCCAGGAGCTGGAGATGATGACGCGGGCTCCGGAGCTCCCTTGGTTTAGGAAACACAGCCTCATCGAAGGTAATGAGTTCGCAGACAGGATCGCTGAGGCAGGATGCTTTAGAGGTAGATCACTGAGGACCCCAGTGACCAAGAAAGAAGTTTATAGGAGGATCAGGGGTCACGTCCAGGACTTATGGTTGGACAGATGGAGGAACAGTGTGAAGGGGAGAGAGGTATTCAATGGGGTAACAACACCCAAGTACCTCTGTAAGGTAATGTCCCACAAACTCATTAGGGTAGTTCGGGACATGGGCTCTTACCCAAGTCTCCACAGATTTAAAATTAAGAGAAACCCTGATTGCGTCTATGGAGAAAGGGATGTGAATGCACGCCACTACGTCTTGGATTGTCCAAGGGTAGTGGGTGTGCAGGAAGAGAGAAGGAGGGCGAGGGGCGCGATCGAAAGTAAGCTGCTGAGAAATCACAGCAAGCTTCTTGAGAAAGCCCACGACGTGGCAGCTGAGCTTTTCCTCAGCTGTGAGTGAACAGAGTCGACCTGGGGCTGCCTCCCCGCGGTCCCTGCTGGACACAGTAGATAGTTTCCTATTTTGCTGTGATTAAAGGCCACCGGTATAGAAATCCTTCCAGACACGTTGTCTGGGAGGTGGTGTTTCCAGGTACAATGTCCAAGCACTAACTTGGATACCGTTACTTGGCTTATGAGTTGAACAGAATAGCAGCGAAGGGCATGCTTCGCATGCCGGCTTGTGGACTGAAAGGTCTGGGTGGCCATCTGCTTCTAGGGTGTACCAACTGTGCTTAGGTGGGATCCTCCAGTTCTTGTTTATTTTGGCTACTGTTTCTATTTCTTTAAAAGTGAGTTTTTTTCTGTAGCAAGGGTTCTTTTGTGCCTTTTTTCGCTAGCGCATCAGCAGCTTCATTGCCTTCAATGCTAACATGTAAGGGTATCCATTGAAGGTGAATTTTTGAGGTATTGAGAGTTTTTGGAGATAACCAATTATGTTCCTGCTTACTTTGTCTCTAAGTTCCCCTGTGTGACTCAAGTGTTGTATGGCACTTCTACTATGAGTAAGAATCCATATATCGTGATGTTTAGTATTTCTGATGGATTTTAAGACTTCATAGATGGCTATAAGTTCTGATCTGAAGATTGAGCAAAAATCTGGGTTTCTTCTGTTCATTTTCTCATTGCCATTTGTGGTTTTAATGAGAGAGCCACTGCCAGTGTGTCCCAACTCGTCTCTGCTACCATCGGTATAGATAGTTATTGCATTTTTAGGAATTTTATTAATTATTTCTAATGATAATTGTTTTAAGTATTCTGGATTTTGGTATTGTTTGTTGGTGGGTTCGTTTAAAGTGGCATTAAAAATAACATTTTGTTAGTGGTTCGCATGTAGATATTTTTTCAGCTAAATAATATTTTTCCACTTTATATTTTAAAAATCCATTTCTTTTGGCCAGGTGGAGAGGGCCTTCTTTTTTGAGTCTTATATTGGGTTCCCAAATAAGTATGTAATTGAAAGTTCTGTGTTTATTTTCATAACTCTTGATTTTGTTTATATATTTTGGCAGATTGTAGCTTATTCTATCCTTTAAGGGTATAATGTATGCCTCGCAAAGTACAGTATTATTAGGGCAGGTATTTCGAAGACCTGTAATAATTCTAGGTGCATTTAGTTGTATCCTTTCCAGTGTTTTTAGATTTGTTTCAGATGCTGTACCATAGATTTGATATCCATATTCCAAGATAGGTCTCATTAGAGATGTGTAAGTTAATTTTAGTGTTGTTGCTTCAGCTCTCCACTCTTCCTGAAATATATTTCAAGATTTTTAGTCGGTCTCTTCCTTTTCTAACAACTCCTTCAATATGTTTACTGGAGTTAATTTCTGGATCCAGGGTGTAGCCGAGATATTTAGGATGTTTATTATATTGCAATTGTTGTTCTTTCAGGATAATATTTGGTCTTATTTTGTATAGTTTCTTATCGGTAGTAAAAAGACAGGTTTCAGATTTTTGGGGGTTAAATTCTAATTTATGTTTATTAGCAATTTTTTTCTAGGTGGAGAATAGTCTTGTTCAAATCTCTTTCAGCTCTTTTCCAGTTAGTGTTGCTGCTCCATAGAATAATGTCATCAGCGAAAAGTCCAATATTGGTTTTATGTGAAAATTTGTCTTCTATGCCTGCAATAAATAGGGTGAAGAGAGTTGGGCTAAGGAGTGATCCTTGTGGTAATCCTTGGTACAATTTGAAGGTTTTAGATAGAGTGCCATTATATTTTACCCTGATGTATATATTTTTAAGGGAATCATTTATCCAAGTGATAGCTTTTCCATCAATTTTGAAATGTTTGTATAATTTTGTAATTAACTTGTTTTTCCATACCTTATCAAAAGCTTGTGTAAGGTCTAAAAAGCAGCTATGGTGTGGTTAGTTGGCTTTTTGTTTTGTGCATCTTTTACCTTTTGTGTGAAAAATAATAGTTGGACTATTGTCCCATGTCCTTTCCTAAATCCATATTGTTCTTCTGGTAAGAGATTTCTTGTGTCGGGGTGGTAGGTGAGTCGTCTGAATATAATTTTTTCCATTAATTTGCAGCAAATATTTGTGAGGGAGATAGGTCGGTAGTTTTTTGGGTCATCAGCAGATTTGTCAAGTTTTTTAATGGGAATTATTGTTGCATTTTTACAGTCTTGAGGCAATTTTCCAGTTTTCCAGGAGTTATTGAAAATATTAAGAAGTCTTTCTTTGCCAATTTTGCCCAAGTTTGATATCATTCGGCCATGGATTCCATCTGGCCCAAGAGTCTTGTTTAGGTCAGTGTTTTCTAATGCATAAGCTAGCTCTTTCATATTGATTTTTTTCATGGAAAATATTATGAGTGCTGGTGACATTTTTACAGTCATGAATAATCTTTCGGGCCTTTTTTCAACCTTGATTTTACTACTTATTTGATATGAATTACCTAAAAGATTGGCAGCAATTTTGTCATTAGTTGCTGGTGTACCATCTGTATTATCAATCATATTTGTGTTTTCAGTTTGTGGCTGGACTCTGTCAATTTGTTTTGCCAAATTCCAAAGTTTTGTATTTGGGTTTCTTGGGTTCAGGTTTTCACAAGTTTGTTTCCATTTTTCCCTTTTCACATTTACGTATAATCTTTTTATTTTTGCAATCACAATGTTCAGTTCAGTTCTACAATTTGTTTGGTTTTGGGTGCACTTTTTTGTAGTTCATTTCTTTTAGTTATAAGTGTTTGAATATTTTTTGCCTGGTGTGTATAATTTGGAATCCATTTCTTAATATAACCTCTTGGTATTGAAACTTTGGCTGCTTTAATAATGGTGTTTTCGAAAGATATCATATTAGCCTTTTTGAAGTTCCATAATTTTTCTTAATTGAGCTAGTTTTGGTCTTGGTGCTAATTTCTATCAAATTAGGCAAATGATCACTTTCAAAACCTTTTAATATTTGTTATTTGCATTTGTGGAAAATGTCAGGATAGTAAAAACTTATATCAAGGGCTTGTGCAGTATTATAGCTGTAGGAATGATGGGTAGGATTCCCATCATTTAAGCACATGAGAAGGCATTGTCGTCAAATATGTTTGATAGTATTTTGCCTCTTGGGTTTGGCGTAGAACATCCCCATAGTTGATGTTTGGCATTAAGGTCACCTAAAATAATAGTGTTGTCTGTAAGAAATTGAGCCATTGTTCCATCGTCAATAAATGTATTGTTTGGAGGGTGATACATATTGTATATGTTGATGGCTTTGTTTTGATTGAGGTAGACTTTGATACCTTGGGTTTCGAGGTCTAATGTGTTTGGAATATTAACGGCTATGTCCTCATAGTACAAATTATTGATTAAAAATGCTAGGCCACGCCCTTTAACAGCATATACAGATGGATCTTCAGACCTTACCCTGAGTAATGGAGGGGCCGGAATTAACATAATACTGCAAGATGGAACAAACATCAAAATCAAAGAAGGAGCAGGACAGATTTCGTCAAACTTCATTTGTGAACTGACAGCTATCTGGAAAGCCCTTGATGTATGCCTTAACCAACCATCCCTGCATCAAGCAGAAGGAATTTTAATATACAGCGACTCCATATCCGCTCTAGAAGCAATTCAGAAGGGCAATACTAAAATCACACAGAAAATACACTCGTTACTTACCCAACTGGAACCATTGGAGAATAACTGCATTCTACATTGGATCCCTGCCCATGCTGGGATCGGGAGTAATGAAATGGCATTTGAATTGGCAAAGGAAGCCAGAAGGTTGAGCCAAAGGAAAGAACAAATGTCATTATTTGACGCTGATTCTTTGTCAGAATACAAGAAAATTAAACAAAAAAATAAGAAAAGATCAAAATGCTAAATAAACTCTGAGAGAAAAATGACAAAAACTATAACAAGACATAACAAAACACTATAAAGGAATGACAATACATCCAGATGGCACAAGAACCTATAGGGCATGCAACAATTGTCCTGATGTGGAACTTACACCTACCCACATATTCTATGTCCAGCAATGGCCGCAGCCTTGCAGAAATTTGACATAGACCCAGAGCAGCAGCTTTACACACCCAAGATAGTGGACATTGTTGCTGGTGTGATGGAGATGCATGGTACATCTGAGGCTCTTTTTCGGACACGACAACAACAACGGCATTCCAGAGTAAAATAAATTATCAGAGATAGATACATATTTTTCAAATGAATTAAAATAAATATAATCGACACTGAGTGAGAGTTGAATTAAAAATATTAGAAATTTATTATCTTCGGAAACAAACCGTATCTAAAATATCAATTTTCTTTTTGCTACATGTTTTAATTTGCATTTACCTATTTTACATATCTCTGATTGTATTTGAAAATCGTTAACCAATTCTTCATACTTTTGGCGAAGTGGTGTTTTATTCATTTGTAATTTGATATTATTAGGGTTCTTTCCTGGTATTCAAAAAGGAAAAATACGTGTCGATCAGTTATATTTTTCAATTTATCAAACAATTTGGCCGCTGAATCTCTGATTCTGGTAGAGCGCCATCTGGCGAATAAAATTGTAACTAAAATCAATTTCGAATTTTACATTATTTGCCATAAAAATCCCATTGCATCCTGAACACAATGGTGTTTACCGCATTGCTCTAGCGCGAATATTCGCGGAGTTATTAATTTTTAAAGTTGTGCGGGACTTTTGGATCACCCTGTATTTTAATTGTATTCTTTTTTACATTACGCAATGTGTGTGTTTGTAAAAATATTGAAAAATAATAAATATTAATCGCTTCTTTTTTAAAATTTTCATATAAAAAAATAATATCCATTTATATATATTAATGATCACATTTATATTCTTCTTTAACAGAGACGATATGATGGGATGTTGTTTCTAGATTTTAACAATTATGATGTACATCTTTTCTATATTGGTGTTTTCTCGATAGAAAATATAATTAAACTAGCCGAATGACCCGGGCAACGCCCGTGTTTTACCCGACTGTAGATGTTACAACAGTGATCCTTAAGTCGCTGGTTCAAATCCGGCTCGAGGGAGCCGGCGAGCACGTGACCTCCCTGTGCGCGCGCATCCGTGACAGAGGCCGATGAGGAAAGACGGTCGTGACTATATATATATATATACTTAAAGGTTTATAATGGTCGAGCTGTTTTAAGTTTTTTTTTATGAGAAAAAATCTTGATAAATCAAGAAAGGGTGTCTGACCAATATGCTCGCCGGAAAAAATATTAATAAAAAAAAAAGATTAGTGTTATTATATATTTCGAGACAGATGATGAAAGCTATCGACAAGAATCATTAAAGAATCAGAAAATGTCTTAAACACAATTATATCATTTGAGAAATGTTTTTTTTTTTTACTTTATATTATTATTATACTTTATTATACTATATTATTATATATACTTTAAATTATGTTATCTCCAACTTTCACTAGGCACATTTCTATTTTAATATAAAGAAAAATTTGAAAAATTACTTTATTAAAAAAAAAAAAAAACTCTTCTCTATCCCTTATTTGTTTGAATCATATATATTATCATGGTTCTATCTATAGTTCTTTTTCTACTTCAAATATCTTCACTTTTCCCTTTTCTTTTTTTTTTTTCTATGTTCCGAATATATGACGAGTAACTGCCGAAGCGTTTGCGTGAACCTTGTTATAGCCCTTATCGTTATCCAAAAATTAAAATTATTTTAAAAATTCTTTATTTATATTCCATAACTTCCCCCTTTCCATATTTTCTTTCTGCAGTTTTTAAAGGGGTTGATTCAGATAAATTATGAACTTAATATATACAAAATATGATAATATTATATATATTAGATATATAATAAAAAGGCATATATTGGCAAATAAATAATTTTGATTCAGTACAATATAGGCTATTTTATTACCTAAATATTCAAATATGGATTGCTCTATATGCATATTTACCGTAACAATATCGAATTATTATTATGAGCAAAAAAGGTCGATTAGACAAGAGTTTAAATTGGAACATTTTCAATATGTTAATATATCGGCAGATGGGAATAGTTGTTCTGAAATAAGAGAAATGTTTCTATGGCAGAAGGTTGAGGTAGAAAAGCTATCGATTTCACTGAGTTTGCAAGTAATTTTTGGAAATCAGGTTTGTAATTGGTTTTCACGTACCTGCTGCCAAATGAAGTGCACAAGACAAATTGCAACAAGCTACTCGACTACATGGAACTAACCAAGAGTTATGAGGTGCCTTCGACGGATGATTTGCATACTCGCATTGGCTCCCTTAGTAATTTGAATAACGCCCTAGAAGCACCTACTTCACCCAGACGTAACTCCAAATACAACGTAACTTCTACTGCTCGGAACAGTTTTCCTGAATTTTCTAGATAACAACATACTGACAATTATCAGTGGTAGATATACGTTGGTGATTATATAAACGGATACTATACATTCATTTTCAGAACATGGCTCTTCTGTTGTTGGCCATTTTATTACCTTATAATTGCTGCTGGAACATCGTGGTGTCGCCATATTCCGACGACCTTCCAACAAAGTTAGCTGCCCCACTTGTCCAACGATAATATTAATCTGCACTAGATCTAATGATACCTAAAAAGTCATAGAGCTTGGCAAGGTTCACGATTGCAATAATCGGACGATTGGTCAACAGACGTTTTTATAAACCAACTTCAAACTGCGATTATCTCAGCAGGCGTGCAGGCCGAGATTGGGCCAAGCCGTTCAACATCGAACAAGGGTTTACTGCTTCTTGGCCAAAAACAGATTAGGTAATCAAAACACACTGAATATATTTGATAGAATGATCAACCTATGTATGGCGCTAAAGTGAGAATCCTAGTTATTCTTGTAGCGGCTCCCAAATATTAACTTTTCCTATTTTCATTATAAGTTTAAATTTGTCTAATAACTATTCAATTCAAATATTAAAATTATTCATCTTATAAATATATAATGCTTTTAAAATATACTTTATTAAAATTATATGAATTAACATTAATATCATATTAATTGTTGCCATATCAATATAATAAAATAATTATACATCATTCTAAATATAAATCATAAATAATATGAAATGTAAATATTTATCTATAATATATCAAGCACATATGTCTAACATTATATAATCTAGAATTGATATTTGACCACACACACATATAAACAAAAATAACTTCAACATATTCAAAACAATCATTAGGCCTGTACTTACATACGGTTCTGAAATTTGGTTCAAATATTTAAACAATCGTTGTAAACAAAAACTGAACTCCATGCAGTACCAGATCATTTTATGGGCAGTTAGAGCATACAAAACCACTTCATCAAACTGTGTGCATAGCTTGGCAAAAATTCCACTCCTAACAGATTATATAGAATCCAGAATAATCAAATTTGATCTAGCTCAAATGTCCATTGAAGATCTAATTACTTACGAACCCCATGCTCCAAGTATAGTCAAATCATTCTTACACGCAAAAATGAATGAAATTTTGAGAACACTAATGAAATTTTCAGAAGCTTTTTCGTATTAGGAATTCCAAGATTTTTCCGTCCAAATTTTTATAATATCCAATTCATTACAGATCATGGCAATTTTGGGAAATTCTTGGCAACTATCGGCGCCGTGAAGGAACCAGGATGCTTCTGCGGAGGTGAAATTCAAGACGCGAGACATCTACTTCTGGAGTGCCCAATTTTCCGGGATTTTAGGGAAAATAGATTTGGTCGTATTGGACAGCTAGATGAATTTGTAGACAAAAAAGAAAAGTATAAAAATTTTGATCAATTTTGTAAATACATATACAACTTTCTCTTGAATTGGAAAAAAGAGAAGGAATCTTAGAAAAAAAAAAAAAAAGAACTGCGATGCTTGCTCTGTGTGTTTTGCTTTGTTGTTTGTTTTTCTCTTTGGACAATTTTCTTTAGTTAATTTATGTAAAATAATGAATTGAACAGGATTGTATATAGCCGAATTGCTGTAATGCAGTGAAATGTATTGGCGCAAATATCCCTGAGTTTGGGATATCGCGTTTCATGATGTTAATAAAGTTAATTAATTAATTAACCCTTCTGATAATTTGTAAAAATAAATGTAATTAAAAGTTGATTTTACAATAAATAATTTGTTATCTGACTCCGCCTAGAATTCCATGCCACCCACAAAATGGTGAGCCGGTAAACTTTAACGAACATTTGCAAGCAATCAAACAAGAATTTCAATTCGATCAAAAGTGAAAAATAAAAATACTCATGATATCAAATTATAAATATTTAAGAAATACATATTAAATATTTATATTTAAAACAAAAATTATAACATATTTCGCAATATTTAAAAACTACGAAAACGTACATCGTTTGGTATTTAATTCAAGGCAAATTTTCAACTTAAAAACAAATCAGATATCAAATATAATTTTAAGAAATAAATATTAAATAAATTCAAATACACATTAAATTGGCAATTAAAAAAATAATATATAACTTACAATTTAAAAATTATAACTTGATAATATATTCAAATATTTTTTCTTATCAAATAAAAAAAAATCAAATATAAAATTTTAATTCTGAATTTTAATAATTATAATAATCAGAATTTTAATATCTCTTGAGGACATATAATTTTTTAAATACAATATATTCTCAAAATGGATTCAATTAAAGCACCCGAATTTTGGCCAAACGATCCAGAATTGTGGTTCATAACATTGGAATCACAATTTTTATTGAACAAGCCAAGTCCAATTACAAATGATGACACCAAATTTTCTTATCTAATTTCACTTTTACCTCCATCAACTGCCATAGAGGTACGTGAATTCATTATATCACCTCCACCAGACAATAAATACGACGCGCTAAAGAAGGCCATAATTAAATGTACCGCTGACAGCGAATTTAAAAAACTACAGCAATTGTTGACTCAAGAAGAACTTGGAGACAGACTGCCTAGCCAATTATTACGCCACTTAAGACAATTGATTGGAGAAAGCAAAGCCGTCAGTGACACAACATTAAAAATGCTCTGGATGCAACGTTTACCTAAAAACATCCAAATAATTCTGACAACGCAAGAGCAAGCATCACTAAACTCTCTAGCAGATTTAGCTGATAGAGTGACGGAGATTACTTCTTCACCATCTTCAAGTACTTCGACTTAGAAAAGGAACTGGCATCTTTGCGTGCGGAAATTTCAGCATTGAAAATTGACCTTAACAAGAAGGAAGAAAGAATACCTCGTTCAAGATCCAGAAGCTCATCTTCATCTCGAAAATCTTCCCCAAACAGTTATAGAAAGTACAATCCAAATGGCTCTTGGTGCTGGTATCATTTCGATTCAAGCACCATGCAAGAAAATGCATCTCACCTTGTACTTTCAACAAAAAAGCAAAGAACCAGCAGGAAAACTCCAACAACAATCAGTAAGCCCGGTGGTTACTGATTGTAGCAATAATAAAAGCCACCGTCTATTTATCACTGACTACCGCAACAAAATTAGTTTTCTCCTTGACACAGGTGCAGAGATCAGTGTCCTGCCTCCTCGTCCTGAAGATAGACGGCGTGGTCCAACAAAATTTACTCTCACAGCAGCAAACAATTCACCTATCAAGACTTATGGCGAAAGATTCCTTAATCTTGATCTAGGTCTTCGTAGAGATTTCAAATGGAGATTCATAATAGCAGACACAAACAAAGCCATTCTAGGAGCTGATTTTATGGAACACTTTGGAATAATTCCAGATATCAAAGGAAAGTTTATAATTGATTCTTTAACGAAGCTACGCAAGCGTGCATCAATTACAAATTTCAACTCACTTTCTCCAAAGTGCTCAATAAACAGCTATGAAGACAAATTTTTGAACATTCTCTCTCATTATCCCTCTCTAACTAAGCCTCCATCATATTCCACACCAGTCAAGCATTCAGTCACTCATCATATTACTACAAAAGGGCAACCAACATTCTCCAAACCAAGACGGCTGAATCCAGAAAAATTTAAAATTGCCAAATCAGAATTTGAGCACATGATGGAACTAGGTTTATGCAAGAGAGAAGACGGAGCATGGGCATCACCTTTACATCTAGTCCCTAAGAAAAATTCTATAGACTGGAGACCATGCGGCGACTACAGAAGACTAAATGCTGTGACCCAACCTGATTGTTACCCCATTCCGCACATTCAGGATTTCACCCAAAGCCTTCATGGCTGTACAATTTTCAGCAAAATAGATCTCGTGAAGGCGTACCACCATATTCCAATTAACCAAGAAGACATAACCAAAACGGCAATAACTACGCCATTTGGTCTATTTGAATTCACACGAATGAACTTTGGTTTAAAAAACGCAAGCCAAACATTTCAAAGATTCATGGATGAAGTAACAAAAGGTCTAGATTTTGTCTTCGTTTACATTGATGACGTTTTGATCGCCAGTAAAAATGAAAATGATCACATTCAACATCTGCATACAATCTTCAAAAGACTTTCCGATCATGGATTAACAGTCAATATATCTAAAAGCGTTTTCGGAAAATCTTCACTAGAATTTCTTGGACACATCATTGACAACAAAGGAATAAAACCTCTTCCTGAGAAAATAAGAATCGTTAAAGATTTTCCTCAACCTAATTCGACCCGTCAACTCCAAAGATTTATTGGTCTTGTAAATTATTATCACAGGTTCATAAAAAATTCAAGTCATATTTTAGCTCCGCTTTATTCACTTTTAAAAACTAAATCTCCCAATGCATCATTAAATTGGACTTCAGACACATTAGAAGCTTTTCAAAACATCAAAAATGCTCTTGCAGAAAACACACTTTTAAACTACCCTCAACCCAATTCTACATTAAGTGTACTGGTTGATGCCTCCAACGTTGCTGTTGGTGGTGTCCTCCAACAACTGAATGACACTGCATGGGAACCAATTTCATTTTTTTCAAAAAAGCTATCCCCAGCAGAAACGAAATACTCAGCATTCGACCGGGAACTCCTAGCTGCATTCCTCTCTGTTAAGCATTTCTCATACTTTCTTGATGGAAAAACATTCATGCTTTTTACAGACCACAAGCCTCTAACGTATGCCTTCACATCAAAATCTGAACGTTCACCTCGTCAAGAACGTCATCTCAACTATCTTTCACAATTCTCCATGGACATACGCTATGTTAAGGGAAGTGAAAACATTGTAGCTGATACCCTTTCAAGAATTGAAATCGAAACTTTCAATCACACGAAGGTTAATCTAGATCTTAATGCATTCCCTGAAATTCAAGAAAAGGACAAAGAACTAAAAACTCTCATTGATAATTCAAATTCTTCACAAACAATCAAATTAATAAAACAACAAGTTCCTTTTTGCAATAAATTAATTTACTGCGATATTTCTACTGGAAATCCCAGACCTTTCGTGCCTGAAAATTTCCGACGACAAATTTTTAATTCTCTCCATAATTTGTCTCATCCAGGAATTCGTGCAACAAGAAAACTAATAACTCAAAAATACTTTTGGCCCAAAATGAATCAAACAATAAATCATTGGTCAAAGTCCTGTTTAGATTGTCAGAAAAGCAAAATTCACAGGCATACAATTACAAAACACGGAATTTTTCCTCTCCCATCAACTCGCTTTGAACACGTTCATCTTGATTTAATAGGCCCCTTACCCCATTCTGAAAATTGTACCACATTTTGACTGCTATAGACAGATATTCAAAATGGCCTGAAGCCTTTCCGATTTCGGACAAAACTGCAATAAGCGTAGCAAAAGCTTTTTTTCGCGGTTGGATTTCTAGATACGGAGTTCCAGCAACAATAACTACTGACCAAGGTCGTGAATTTGAATCACATCTTTTCAAGGATCTCACTTCACTCATTGGCACCAACAGAATACGAACAACGGCATACAACCCTGCAGCAAACGGTCTCGTCGAACGCTTGCATCGTCAAATTAAAGCTGCAATCATGGCAAGCGGAAATACTATTAATTGGATAGATGCTTTGCCTCTAGTACTGCTAGGCATCAGAACATCCTACAAAGAAGACCTGAAATGCACTGCTGCAGAAATGGTTTTCGGGACAACTTTAAATCTTCCAGCTGATTTACTAACCAATTCAGAATTTAAAAACCCCGATCCATCAAATTTTGCCACTCAATTAAAGAATTATATGAGTAGAATTCGACCTCAACCAACAAGACAAACAAAGCAAAATAATATTTTTTCTCATAAAGACTTAGACACCTGCTCACACGTCTTTGTAAGAAAAGATTTTGTAAAAAGAGCATTATCTCCACCATACGAAGGTCCATTTCCAGTGGTATCAAGATCTTCGAAGACATTTACAGTTAAAATCAATGACCAAAACAAAGTCATTTCTGTCAACAGACTAAAGCCTGCATTCATAGAAAACACCCCTCAAAGTTTCCACGATTCTTCAATTCTGCCACCTATGCCCGACGGTGCTGAGGAAACTACACCGAAGACAAGTAGCTACACCACTCGCTATGGACGCCACGTTCGTTTTCGACTTTAAGTCTTCACTGGCGGGGGAGTGATGTAGCGGCTCCCAAATATTAACTTTTCCTATTTTCATTATAAGTTTTAATTTGTCTAATAACTATTCAATTCAAATATTAAAATTATTCATCTTATAAATATATAATGCTTTTAAAATATACTTTATTAAAATTATATGAATTAACATTAATATCATATTAATTGTTGCCATATCAATATAATAAAATAATTATACATCATTCTAAATATAAATCATAAATAATATGAAATGTAAATATTTATCTATAATATATCAAGCACATATGTCTAACATTATATAATCTAGAATTGATATTTGACCACACACACATATAAACAAAAATAACTTCAACATGTAGTATACACCAATTTAACCCTTCTGATAATTTGTAAAAATAAATGTAATTAAAAGTTGATTTTACAATAAATAATTTGTTATCTGACTCCGCCTAGAATTCCATGCCACCCACATTCTCTTTCACGAGATAATCTCACCAAAAGCTTAGGATGGGATGACGTGGCATATGCTCTTTTTAAAATGAAGACCAAGTGCAAATCAGTTCACCATATAACGTCATATATGAAATTCACTACAAGAAAATATTTTTCTGGCATCAAAATGTAATCATTTTCTCTCTTTCCAATATATGGACAAATTTTAAAAAGGAACTACATCACACTAAGAGATCGCAAGCAAATTCCCATGTGTGTTTATTAGTGTTTTTACTTATCTCAACTACAGGTGGCCCTGATAATTATGGTTGGTGTTTAACGACTGTTTTTACTGAAAGTGCACGACATGTGACAAGCAATTCCACTTTTAAACTTACAAATGTGCCAGAACCCTTGTTTAGAGACTTGCACTCACTGGTGTAGATGAACATTTCCAAGAATTGGGGGCCATTGAAATATTTCTTACGTAAGAAAAAAGTGCCTAATGCGGGATTCGATCCTGAGAAGTGGCTGATCGATGGTTTATAGCACTCCTTCACAACCTCCTGTGTATAAATAAATGACATATTCTTTAGTGGTAGCATCCAGTGTAGAAGGTTATGTTTCAACAATTAGTGCTATTGTTGAATATGTTAATGATGATAATAACACTGATTCTGCTACTCGAAACAAGTTTCTGCTATCCCAGCTCCAGAATTGTCTTAATGTCTCGGAGGTCGAGAAAAGCGCTCAGGTGACGACGATGAATATAGATGTACAGTAAGAACACTAAGACGTTTCATCTTACAGAAGGAAAATATTGCACCGAATAATTACTTTCTTATCTACGCAGAAAGCGCTTTAATGCCTTGTGCTTAATTCGTGACTGGCTTATTTGTGAGTTGCTTGCGGAAGAGGTATGCTCTGGCAAGTATTTAAATACATTTCTACTGTTCTAAAAACTTACTGTTACTAGTTCCATTGAATACCTTAACCAAATTCTATCTAAATTGCCGGATATATAAGTTTGATCGCCCAATACAACATTAGAACGGGTCTGGTGGATTGAGTTGGTGAAACCGCTGGGAGAGTTCACCACTGATGAGCCATGCCCTCACATTTTAAAATTTTATCCTTGCAGTATTAGATCTGTATAATGTATTATTTTTTATTGAATATGATGTGTAATTATTCTCTACACTATTTTTTATGCTAATTTTAAGTAGTGTTACAAATTTGTATCAATTTTCAATACCAGACAAATATTCACACAGAAATAAAACCAATACATAGAGAATAACACTGAAGAAGGACACAGAGTAGACTGACTCCACAATAGAACGGCTCAACTCCAGGTTAGCGTTAAACTCCGGGTATTACAGAAGTGGGAATTCCTAAGTAAAAGGAAATATTGGGATTTGGAGGCGGTATAAGTGATGTGTACAGGGGAGGGGGCTAATGACTTGATATTCTAAATATTTGAACGATCGATCAAACGCTGACTCACATCGCCTGGCAACCTTGGTCACATTTTTTAAAGACTTTCCTTCGTCTGCTAGACTGGGTTCTGGTTTCATTTTATGTTCGGCCATCTTGAATAGCTTCATTCACATTCCGCCAAATACAGAGTTGTTGGTACAGTTTAACCTCTAGATTGAATCTGAAATCTGCAAATATTCTGATTGATAAATTGTGTTTCTTATTTGCAATTATTCCAGAATTTTGAAATAAGAAATATGTTTTACATAGCAGTATAGATTCTCTATTTACATATAATCAATTACAACTTTTATCTAAATTCATTTTAGAGAGAGAGAGAGCAATGCATTCTTAGTTTATCCAGAATGGTTCTGCAGCTTTGCTAAAAGATTATAATGTTATTTTATTCCATTGCTGAACTCAGTCGTTTTACCGGTTGATACTTGGGTGACAATATTCCACATTTATATTCTGCTGTATTTCCCAGCTCTACACAATCTACCAGACTCCCTGGCTCTTTTCTAGTAGTTGTAGATATATATTATTCTCTCCTCGTATCTGGTGGTACATACCGCTATAAAGAGTACAATATATATATCCATATATTTCTAATCAAATTATAATATTGAGATTTTACACATATAGGCAAAATAAACTATTTAATAATAGTGTAACAGTATGAAATATTGAATTGGCGAAGGGATCGCCAGTCCTTCCGAATTATTGCATCCCGATAAATTAATTGTAGAATTCTGTTTCATTTTTTTGTTGGAAATAGGGAAATAGTGCGAACAAGAAGATCAGAAAAGGAAATGAAAAGTCGAACTGTTTTTTAAATGGGTAAGCATGTGATGTATTTAGAGTAAAATGTATTCAATAACTATATATGATAATATATAAGGATTAAAAGATTACATGAGGAGCTTCTTTTTAGATTTATTGCGAGCTTTCGAACCTTCCGGTTCTTCAACAGGCATGGATAGCATGGATATACATATATATAGTTAGTATATCCATGCTATTCATGCCCGTTGAAGAACCGGAAGGTTCGAAAGCTCGCAATAAATCTAAAAAGAAGCTCCTCAGGTAATCTTTTAATCCTTATATATTTAAACTAAATTCTACTGAGTTCATGTAGCCGAAAATAAATGATAATCATGGTTTGCGGTGTTGGCCAAGGACGCCAGGCTGCATGTGGCTCGCTTAGATATATTGCTGGAGACGTTGTTGAACACATGTCTCGTTAAAATGCTAGGAAAGCGAATTGTGTTTAGACATGCCAGCCTACTAATATTGTTTGAAGGACGTACCAAGGACCACCATGTACTACATTTATAGACAAGAGAGAAGCCAAGACAACTTACCACCAGATTATGGCTATGGATTGTCTTGGAGATACATGGTTGAAGAAGAACACCAGTCTTAGGACTGATTTACCTCAAATCAATAACAATGTTTACTTAGGATAAATAATAACACAAATACATAAATCATCGAATATGTTTCATATGTACAATATTCTACATTGGATTAAGTTAAAATTATCAATTATATAATTAAGTAATTATTAATTAAAAGACAATTACTTGCAGGAAGGATGTGGTTAGCCCTGAACCCAGTGGTCAAACCTGTGATGGATGGATGACTAATTAGAGCATTGATCGTGTTACCTGGGGTGGAGATTATTTCTTTGAAATATCTGCCTAGACTTCTGACCAATCACCGTTTCAGGAGTTTGTGTATTCACACAAAGGAACAAATTTGCATAATTGAATATACTTTTTTTTTTCGCTGTGTGCGTTGAATGACTAAAGTTTTATATTTACATATATAGTCAATGTTTTGCTCTTTCGTCGATCTTTATTCCTTAAAACTACAATCTTTCTTATCAACGAAGATATTTACATATTGCAGGTTTTAAACAGCAACACGTCAACTTCTAAAACTGTTTTAGTTGAGCTTTCTTCCATTGATACTGTAAATATGTATATATCTTATTTTTAAGTACTTTATTTCTAATTTCTCGATGTGAGTGCACATATAATATGAATTTTAAAATATTATCTATCATCATTATTAATTATAAACATTTCGACCAATTTTAACACCTTCATTGTATTCTTTTATACTAAGATATCTTTCTTATAGTTAGCTCTTTAAAAAATGTAAATATTGTAAATAGTGGTTCTTTAATAATTCCCAATAATATAGAATTAACAACTTTTCTATATTAACTGGGACATATTTTGTGTATTTTACTCACACACACAAAAGTTAATAATAAATTATTTTATAATACATTATTTTCAAATTTTTTGATAAACAACTGTACTGAGTAAGAAATTTTCCAAAAATGTTTTTCTTTTTACAAATATCGTAACATATATACATATTTTATCGCATTTCTATATATTTATATATTTATATTTTTTTCATGTAGATGTACTTATTTATTTGACTTATATTATTAAAGTTTTTAACAATTTAACTAAACTATTTTCGAGATATATATATATACTATATTGGTAAAAAGTGTATACATAACTTAGCGCGAGTTGTTGTTTAAAATATATTTTATTGAGGTCTCTTTCGGAACGTCCTACCTTCTTTCTCAACCTATAGCTTAAAAAGTAATCATATTTTAGTTATCTCTCTGCATCTTATAGTATACTAGCCGAATGACCCGGGCAACGCCCGTGTTTTACCCGATTGAATGTTTTTATTCAAATACTATTTGTTACAATTATAAATTGGCGCCTTAAATAAATGCATATGTTAGTTAATAACTATAGCCTATGTGCTTTATCTGTCTATGTACTGTTGGCTTCCGTAGGCGTCTCTTACTGGGAAAAAGAAAGAGAAGATTCCATTTAGTTATTAACTAATATATGCATTTATTTAAGGAGCGACCCGCTCCAACACAATAGTTACAAAAACCAAAAAGCGAGTGGGGGGGCAAAGTCAAAAACAAAGTGTCTCGCGTAGTGGTGGCGTGATCGTAGCCAACCAATAGGAGAGCGCCATTCCAAAAAAAAAAAAAAGCAAACGCTGACAGAGATGACGCATGACGCTCGTAACTGTATATAGAATAGATTTGAAATAAACAACAGAAGACGACAGGAACTTTGTTTATTGCCAGACAGTATATGTAAAAATAGCATCGTAGATAATTTTATTGCAATTTTAAAATATTATATATTATTTTCTTCAATTTTAGAGTCATTTAAGTTCGATTAGTAGATTCTTTCTTTTTATAAACTTCAAATAATATAATTTTATATAACATATTTATATCTATATATATAAAAATGAATGTTTGTATGTTTGTCTGTTGGTTGGTTGGTTGGTTGGTTTGTATGTCCGGTATACAAATTCGCAGTAGTTCACTAATTCAAACCAAAATTTCCATACATAGGTAAAAAATAACGAGGATGACGATAGGCTATTTTAAAAAATATATAAATCAATTATTAAAACTATATATTCAAATTATTCTAAATAGCTCATCTAGAACGCGGTGGAACTGATGGCGGGGCGCGCTCATTGGCCGCCTGCGACACGTGGCTTCCCTGTGCGCGCGCATGCGCCGGGAGGACACTCGCACGCCGGCGGTCGACGGGAGCAGTCGCTTGCTCGCCGGGAGTCAACGGGCGCGCGCATGCGCCGGGAAGCCACTCGCACGCCGGCGGCCGACGGGAGCAGTCGCTTGCTCGCCGGGAGTCAACGGGCGCCGACAACCCTAGGAAGCAAGGTGTATTCGCACTCGGGTAAAACCCGGGCGTTGCCCGGGCCATTCGTCTAGTTAAAAATAAAGAAGGCATTTCCTGACCACGAACACATGTGCTTTTTAGATGTGGTCAGGAAATGCCTTTTTTATTTTTAATATCAACACCTGACCCACTTATCTTTTACTTTTTTCTATTGTTTTTTCATATATATATATTTTAAATGTTATATTGTACTGGGATAAGGTTCATAAATTAAGATGAGAATAGATATTAGAATTCAACAGAATAGTTGATATTTATTCCGATATATGGCGTAAGCCATCAGCAACTTTTAGTTGCATGATAAGGATATGCCTTTTTTATTTTATTAATATATATATATTGTTGCATCATGGCTAATGAACCTATTTTATTTTAATTTGTAATATTATTTTTCATATATTTTAAATTCAAAATTATATTTTATATTTAATTATTTTATTAAACAGAATATATGTATTATAAACAGAATATATGTATTATAGAATCATCATTTGTATTTAGGTAAACTGTGTGACTTCACTGCTCTCTTTGATGTGAGAAATAAATAAATTATTCTGGAGGCTACTTAAAGTAGAGTTATCTCATTATTCCCTTATACAAAATTGTAGGATGGTTGAAACACGCTCTGGTAAGATGCAAGACCCAGCACAGGAGAGAATCAAGGCTGAAGAGTCTGCCAAGCCGCAACCTGGTGCAACAATATATATATATATACGTATATACAGGGTGTGCCAGGTAAATTGGGACTAACTTTGACAGTCCATAAAACAAAAACTACTTGAGATTAAAAACTTGTTTTTTTTTCATTACGTAGCCATATTCATGTAAAATGAAACAGTACATGTGTGCGCAGTGTAGTGATGAAGAGTAACCGAGAATTTGAAAATCGAGCTGCCATCATCGTTGCTCTGCGCGCCGGAAGGAGCCCCAAAGAGATAGTGGATTTTCTTAAGTTGCCCAAAACCACTATTTATCGTGTCAAGAAGCAGTTTGATGAGGCCGACAGTAACAAAGAGGGGATAGCTACAAGGAAAAAGCACTCGCGTCGATCGGACAGGGTAAGAGGCGAAGAATTTGTCAAAAATGTCAAGGAGAAGATTGATGGAAACCCTGGGAAGAGCATGAGGGCCATAGCCAAGGAAATGGACGTTGGCTCTATGACAATTGTCAGAACTATCCATTAGGACCTTGGTCTCAAGTCTTATGCCCTTCGGAAAGGTCAGTTGCTGACTGAGAATATGAAGAATAACAGAAAAGGAAAGGCTGCTGCCCTCCTCAACAACCTGAAACACGACTCTTTTGGCATGCTAAGGTTCTTCTCTGACGAAAAGAACTTTGACGTGGACCAAAAGGTAAATCCCAGGAATGATCGCTGGATCTGTAAAGACCCCTCAGAGATACCTGTCGTGATGCACACGAAATTTCCTGCCTCCGTAATGGTCCTTGGCGTTATCAGCAGTGAAGGTGATGTCATGCCTCCCCATTTCTTTGAGAAGGGCCTTAGGATGAACGCTGACACCTACATCAATGTTCTGGAGACCGTTGTGAAGCCTTGGATGGACATGGTGGCCGCAGGAAGGAAGTATGTCTTCCAACAGGACTCAGCTCCAGCCCATAAGGCAAAAAAGACACAATCGTGGCTGACACTTAACGTCCCTAGTCACTGGGGTCCTGATATTTGGCCCCCTAATTCTCCAGATTGCAATCCCCTCGACTACTATGTATGGGGCGTTGTTGAGAGAGATGCCAACAAAGCTCCTCATATCACCATCCAGTCTGTCAAGAAAGCAGTTCACACGGTGATGACCCAAATGGACAAGGTCATCGTCGCCAAGGCCTGTGCTTCATTCCGCACTCGCCTCGAGACTGTTGTAGCTAATAATGGAAACTACATTGAATAAATAAAAACTATATCCTTTTTTCTACTACTGTGTCAAATTTCATTCGGATATTTTAATTTTTACTTGCAAAAAATTTCAGTTAAAATACCATTGTTGAAATTCCCAATTTACCTGGTACACCCTGTATATAAAGTTGCACTGGGATGGCATTCATGTACTAAAAGACGCGCCCTCTCCCTTTAAAATTGTATTGAAACAACATGTTTTGTTTATTCCTCCTTGTATAAAATGTAATGGTAGCGATAAGGAATTGAGCTGTAATACCAATTCCGACCTATTTCATAACTTTCCTCGTAGAATGTTTATGAAATCGAAACTGTCTCTGTACTGATGAGTGCTATATCCGGGAACCATGGTACACAGGTTGTTGGCTTTTGTCTGAATTCGTCAAAACTAGTGTTGTGGCACATTCCTTTTTTTTGCTTATTCCTAGTACACATGGTACAGGCCATGATAATCATGGTGGGTGCTTTGGCGACTGCTTTTACTGTAAGCGCACCACATGTCTACACATGTGAAAAGCAGTTCGACTTTGCATTTACAAATGTGCCAGAGCCCCTTTGGTTATTTGCACTCGCTGGTGGGATTGGACTTTTGAAAGAATCAGGGGCCATTGGAGCATTTTTTTTAAACAGAAAAAAGTGTTCAATGCGGGAATCGAACCCGGGTCGTAGTGGTCGAAAAACAAACGGTTTAACCAGCCTTCCACCGACCCCCCTGCACATTCCTTATCACCACCATAACGTTCTGTTAACGTGGTCAACAAAATGCCATGTTTTAATGTAATGTTCTCCTGCTGATCCCCAAGTTCCACCCTGCCGTTCTCTAACAATTGACCGTCAGTCTCCAGGCCACTCCCCACTCAATTCTTGGTTCTCAGAGTTGTCTCCGCTTATTAAAGGATATTATTTCTATCGCTTTTTTGGGGGGGATAATGGATTGGCTATAAGAGAAGTCTCTCTTTCAAATTCTCAGTTATTTTTTGAATTCCTTGCTGAACTTCTATAATATTTATTATCCCTAGTATATACACATGTGGTGTATAGGCCATGGTAATCATGGTGGGTAGTAGTTGTCGACTGCTTTCACTGTAAGGGTACCGCATATTTACACATGTAGAAAGCAGTTTTACACTTACAAGTGTGCCAGAGACCCGTTTGATTACTTCCACTCACCAGTGGGCTTGGACTTTCGAAAGAAGTAAAGGCAGGGCCATTAGAGAAATAGCTTCTTCGGAAAAAGTGCGAGGAATTCTTTCCCTTGTAGTAGATTTCGGTAACCGCAGATTATTATCACTCGTCCATTGACACAATCCTATACTTCTATAATAATAAATATTGTGTCGGGGACATCTAACTAATCAATTTATTTCAATAGTCCTTTATTTAACAAAAAAACAATGTACCATCAAATTTACGATGGTCATTTCATTGTCTTTTTATCTTTTCAAAAGGATGGAATTAACTCTTCTCCATCAGAAATCTCAGGAGATTTGCTGATACTCAAGTCTACTTCTCTCAAAGCTAACCACACCAAGAAAGAATTGACTTTAATAATAACTCTGAATGGTTACTTCCAGGCAGACTGTTCAAAGATATTGTAAGAAGACTAAATTTTACGCATTACCAAATAGAAAGCCATTACCCTCAACCACAATTTACGCTTTTTTCCTTTGTAGTCTACACATACCAAAGATTACGTACAACCACACTCCTAGGAATAACCAATCTAAGTTTCTCTTCGCAAAATCTTCCAAAAATAAATCTTCTTGGCGCCACCTCGTAAGTTGGACTTCCACTTGTCTTGTAAATAAAACCAAGCAGATTTATAGGTCAGAAGGACAGCCTGGGTAGTTGGCAACATTATATACGCTCCTGGGTTAAATAAAATATACCTTTTACTTTTTTATATTATGTTCTATAATATACAATATAATGCGCTGCAAATATAAACAAAACAATATTTACTCTTGATAATTATTTGGATTTTAATTTCTATGCTGTAAATTATATGGATTTTTTTTATTGTTTATTAAACAAAACAATCTTAAAACATGCTTATATAAATAACTCATACATGGACACAAAAAAATCTAATAGTAGATAATTAAATAATTTGATTTTAATAGTTAAAACATTTTAATATAATAGTTCGTGACCAATAAAAAAATAGCGTAGCGTGATTTAAACGCGCAGAAGATGAATCTGTATAAGGAGGGAAAAAAAGTAGCAGATGTAAGTGTTAAATGAAAGAAAGGGAGGCCCCTAAACCATCTCATGATAAAAAAAAATGAGTGCCCCCTATCAGGAGGTAAGGGGAAAGGGGGACTGAAATCCTTAAAATGAGTTGCATATGGATATATGCAAAAAGGGAAGTTTTGAAATCGCGTTCTGTGAGGGGTGAATTTTGATGGCCGTTGGTAAATGTGGACAATTGTGGTCCCACATCCCTTATTCCCACGCGCGAAAGTCTTCATTAAAGTTGGTCACCCTGTAATTTCCATCAATCATCAATTTGTTGTGCCAAACGCTTCATTGTTTACCAATTTTCATATTTACGTTAAATCCGGGAGAAATTAGCTAGTTTCATGATAGAGTGGATAGAGAGTAGTGATTTCATGGTGACTACATTACAGAATTGGATGGATACACGGAAAATTTACCAAAAAAAAGTCTTTTTTTTTTTCTGGTATATACAAGGGTGTGGCTATGTTTTGTAACTTTAAAAAAAATAATGGATGATAACATGTTGGAAATGGATTACATTGTAAAGTATCATTATTAATTGAGGAAGTTGTTCACAGAAGTAGGTGGGTGTTGATTCTGTAGTCAATTTGAAAATTTAGAGGAAATGATTCTAAACATATTCTAAGAAAGAATGGCGTTTAATATATTTGAACTACAATGATGATTGAAAATGTAAATATACTTAGATTACCTGATAAACATATTTAGAATTTGCATATTTTACAAAAATAAATTATATGTCACTCCTATGTTACATATTTAAACTGAAACTAAACAATTATAAATAATAGGGTATGCAAATGAGGTGTTGAATATCCAAAATATTCTTTGGCTAGAAAAGAGGAATTTCATTTGGGGAAAAAGTAGACCCTTTCACTCACGAAAGGCCATAGTTCAAATTCTAAAAGTTTTAGTACGATATTGAGCTCATTAGGAATTCTGATAATGATTATACTGATGCTGATGAAGATCGCCCAAAGGAATAAGGTTCTTATAGATATTATAGAATAAACACACAAGAAACTTATGCTTGGATAATTTTATCGCCATCTTAACATATGATACAAGGGATTGAAAATTTCAAAACAAAGAGCATATATGTATTCTTATCCTTCTAATATAATCATACACACAACGATCTTTTTATTAAGACATTTCGTCTTACAAGTCAAAGATTTACAAGATTTTCTTTTATTCATTGTCTGATGAGATCTTTGTCTACCTGTGTATTACCAGTTCTAAAATTCAAGCATAAAAGCTGAGAATGTGGCAAAAAGTGAAAAATAACTGGAAGATATAGAAGTGTTTAATATTGCTACGTGGAAAATTAAGGGAGACAAATTTCGGGATGACACAGCAAATTATTTGAAGGCAAGAACAAACTATGAATGATAAACAAAAGATAAGAAATGAGAGAAGGTTACAGAGTAGCAAAATATAAACGTCAAAAATTATACTCTGTTGATAAAATAATAAATAATTTGATACAATATGCCTTTCACCAAGACTTTATATATCTTGAAGATAGTTGTTGCCTGTCCGGCATTCATAGTTCTTAAAATAAGAGACACTTCGGCCAGAAAATATTTTTTTCGACGTTTCGACATCGGCTAATCAACGTCATTCGGTTAGTATAAATATTGTCGTGTTAGAAAAATAGTTTTTGCCGGAATAGCTTTATTCTTCGGTAAAAAGAACAGTCAACCCTAATATCAAAGATATACAAATTTATATAACAATGGCAATTCATTCCAATTGATGCAAATAAATCTAACAAAATCTTAACCTTAAAATAATGTAAATTAACATAAGAACAAATTAATTACGCTATAATATGAAGCGTGATACAGACATATACTACAGCAATTTACAAGACTAGAAATGCAACTATAACCTTCTAAGAAAGATCGCCAAAACCAAGGATATTCTAGTCTCTCCTGGAGATGGTCGGTTATTGGAGGTTTGAGTTGATCAGGTCATTTTGACAAAGGTGGTAGCATAGAGAGATGGTCGCTTATCAAATGGGTCCTTCATGGGAGGTTTTAATGAATGTTATTAATGTAGAAATATGATTAAAGGAAGACAAGTGTTAGAATTTTAGTTACATTAAACATGTCAACTAATTTTGACAATTTACTAGTTCTGTGGTTTTGGTCATCCTCATACTAGTTTGTTTGTTTGTTTCAGAAAGAAACATGTCCATGTGAAGATTTAGAGCAGAACCATTCCTTAACAAAACAGAAGATTCTAAGATACAAAAAGGAAGATTTACATAAAACGAATAACTGCTTTCTTTGATGATTCGTCTGATTTGGGTAAGTCTTTATTTTCTTATCTCTAATACGCTTCAATTGCTCTAGATCAGGGGTCGGCAAACCTTTGAGTCGGAAGAGTCCAAAATTACAAATTACAAAATTTCAAAGTTGTTAAAGAGCCACAAAATTGTTTTCTTGGAAAAAATAAATAGTACTCGCATAAATAATATTTACGTAAGGAACTATATAAAGAGCCGCAGCTTCACATCCAAAGAGCCGCATGTGGCTCGCGAGCCACCGCAGTTTTCCGACCCCTGCTCCAGAGATCATTATATAAACTAAAACAAACGAACTACAATGAAAATTTTATTCATAACAGCAAGTGTTAGGATTACAATGCTATTTTTATTCTTTGCCAAACGACAATCACACTTTGTTTACATGAAAAGATCAATGACATCCACAATAAAAAAAGAAATTATATAACAACACAATAAATTAATACTCAATATATTAAAACAAGATATATTAAGAATGTCATCCTATTTAATAAATATAAAACATATATATAAAATCATAATACACTAACATGTGATGAGCTCCTGTCGACTCTCGCTATAGCTGTGGTAACCGAGGGTCAAACCTGTAGTAACCGAGAGGGACAGTCAGGGCGTGGAGAGTTTTCCAGTACCTTTCTGCACTTTGGGATACCTTTAACAGTTTTCACAGAGTACAGGCAGTCGTGGTCGAGGCAGAGTGAAAGCTTGGGAATGTCCACACACACAAAACGAAGAGACACAGTTGTAGTAGGAAAAGTTCCGTGAACAGATAGGAGTCGAGCTAAGAGCAAGATGGAGTTAGAAGAAGTTCTTACTGTTTTACCTAGCGATGAGGTGGACCTGGGTACAACCGACAAGGGCTCACGATGGTGGTGAAACTCTAAGTAACATTTCGACTAGGGCAGATGTTTTATATCTTTGTCGAGGGGGGGAGGGGGGAGACATGCGAGAATTTGGACTTTGAACGGGTGCAAAGTGCGTGGGACGTCCTGCGATATTCTGCACCCTTTGACCTTGATGGCAACGCCTTGCCGAATTCCTCTTTAGGGTTAATTTCTATCTCGATCTCTTGCTTAGCTCAGCTCTTAATCTATTACATAGTTTTATTTATTCATCCTCAGTTTGTACAAAGTAGATTACATATGGTGATGCAATGACACATGTCAATCATGCGCATAATTATTTATAGATGTTTTTCTATATAAACATGACAACCTTGTTATAATTATTATACAATATGGGGTTGTTGGTGTAAATTACCATAAACACATTTTTTTTAGAGGTTTTCGGTATATATGTAACATTTTCGAGCATATTAAAAAAAATCTGTAAATCAATTTAACTCGAATATATTTAGAATATTTGTTTGTGTGTGGTGAATCACGCAAAAATGAAAACGAAATGCCTTTAAAATATTTAAACATTTTATTTTGGGCATAGTTATATCTATATAGAATGTTCACTCGCCACCCAACTATATATAGTAGGTGGGGGATGTCAAGTAAAATTCCAACCAATCATGGTGACAGAGGGAGGGACTTATAGACCAGACATTCTTCCATTTAGTCCATATAAAGTGTGAAAAATGGGATGACAGGTTAAGTGGGATGACAGTTGGTGACAGGTGGTAGAACAGGACACATCTCTCTGTCACTCCAGAGCTGATGTAAGACCGTATATTCCCCTCTATGTACAAGCTTGTTCGGCCGTACAACTACTAAATTTGAAGGATACAGAGAAGATGAGCAAGTCCCCTGCGCAAAGCTTTTCTGTCGTGAAGTTCTTCCTTTGAAGCTCCTGCATCCAGGTGTGTCTTCTATCCACTTCACGACTGCACATAATGGCAACACATTGAATAATTCACCACATGATATTATCTTAGAGACAAATAAATAAGATTTTTTTTTATTTTTAACAACAAAAAATAAAGGCTATTGTGATTTTGAACGAGAGATAACATGTCAGCCTGTCACGACAAATGTCACTTTAAAATATTCGACATACCAGATTATTTTTGATATATGTAAACATATTGCGTGTCAAAAATAGGGAGAAATGTAAACCATTTTTATATATTGCATTTTAAAATGTCATAAAAGAAGTTCTCCGTTACAAATAATTTATATTTCGTTACAAAACCCATCTTGGTAACTTGCCGATTTTATAATGTATTAAAAAGGAACTTTTTGCAGAGTGTATAGTGAAATCTTCTCATATAACAAATATTGATTAATTTAACGACAACTTTACATATTCCAGGTTTGAAACTTTAATAGAGAGACTACCTCCAGACTTAACTTTATATAATGTTAAATTGTCCTACAGATAGTTCATATTTTATGGAAAAGAAGAGAAGGAGGAACAAACATATAAAATAAACAAAATCAAATTAATTTTTTCACCCTTACATAGATTCTCTAATTTTCAGTCTACCGCAATGAGAAATGTTTAGGGATGGTTTAGTTCATCAGTGGTGAACCCTGTCATCCACAGATTAATCTACCGAATATCGCTCTACTATCATTTTGACACCTTTTAAAATCTTTTTATTTATTCAAAGTCAATTAGGAGATTTAAGATATTTGAGCTCCACCGAATTTTACACAAATCTCATCTAGACAATTGACAACTTAAACAATTTTATTGATTCTTATAATTTATTGTTACAGATAATTATTAAGATCAAATAAAGAATAATATATAATAAAATAGTAAATAAAGGGTAGAAAAATGTAGGGAAATATATACAGTTGTATATGTACAAATTTCTTCAGCAAGGAAGACTTCTCCATCTTGAGAGAGTTCTCCTCAAGACAAGGTCTTCTTGAACACTCCTCAGTTCCACGCCGAGGACTCATCTAGATGTATATATATATATATGTAATAATATGTTGAAAGTTCTGGTTGACTCTTGTAGTACCTCGTCGACTCTCTGTAATAAGGTGATGCAACCGAGGGTCAAACCTGTAGTAACCGCGAGGGAGAGTCAGGGCGTGGAGAGTTTTCCAGTACCTCTCTGCACCTTGTAGGATCTTTAACAGTTCTCACAGGGTACAGGCAGTCGTGGTCGAGGCAGAGTGGAAAACTGGGGAATGTCCACACACAAAAAACGAAGCGACACAGTTGTAGAAGGGAAGTTCCATGAACAGATAAAAAGTCGAGCCAAGAGCAAGATGGAGATAGTAGATTTCTTACTATTTTACATGGTCGATGAGTTGGTCCTTGGAGACGACAAGGGGTGACGCTGACCGGAAGACTCACTGGAAGACTGACTGTCTGTTGCTAACCGGGCCTTTTTATATCTCCTCGGGCAAAGAGAATTGCATCACGGCACGTGTCGCTGTTACTCGAGACACGGCACGTGTCTGTTCCACTTTATTTTTAGAAGTTACTATGTGATTCAATCTTGCTCTTAACTCAGCTTTTAATCTATTATATAGTTTTATTTATTCATCCTCAGTACATTACATATGGTGATGCAAGGAGACATGTCAATTATGCGTATAATTATTTATAGATGTGTTTCTATATACAACATAACAATCTTGTTATAAGTATTATATAATATAGGGCTGTTGGTTTAAATTATCATATATATAATTTAAAGTGTCAAAGTTAACATTAAGTATAATTAGTAAAAATAATATAACTTTCAAACAATAATATATTGCTATTTACAATATTTACATTAAAGATATATACAATTAATATAACAATTGTATCGTTTCATAGGTTTTAGAGTTAAATATTTCTAATAAAATAGCTGTAGTTCAATGACTAGGCGGTTATCTTTCATAAATATCTCTACCTTAAATGGCCATTTCATTCTTTTAAGTTAGCAATAAAATGAAGATCTTTGATTGTAATATTTGAGACACTCGAATATTATAAATATTTATTCATAGAAGACAGTTTTGATTAATTCTTGGAGATAAAAGAGATCTCTATCAAAATTATAACATGAGATTTCTATTGTGACTCTAACATATATAGGAATTTATATTTGAATATTTTATGTGAGTATATTATATATATTGTAACAAAGTATTTATTATTTTATTAACAGAGTATCATTTTTAAATTTATATTTTGCTACTCTGTAAACTTCCCTCATTACTTATCTTTTGTTTATCCTTCATAGTTTGTTCTTGCCTTAAATAAATTGTTGTGTCATCCTGAAATTTGTCTTTCCTAATTTTCCACTTGGCAATATAGTAAATGATATATTTAAATAAGTGTTTGTTATCGAATCTAATGCTCAAATAAAAGTGTGAAATATGTTTTTATTGGTAGAGATAACTTGTTAAAGAAATAAAGTATTCGAACAAGAAGTATTTTTGAGATATCGTTTTATATAAAAATGAATTTTGAAAATTAAGAGCTAGAATTATCCTCAGTGCAAAGTTGTAAACATTTAAATATTTAGAGAGAAAGGCATCTCCTGATCGTGCAGCTAAAATTTCCTAATAGTTTGCGCCATCTGTCGGTATAAATATCAACTAATCGTTAATTATTAAATATTTCAGAATCGGACAAATACTCTTTCTTAATTTTTCCAATTCTGGAATAATTAAATATAGGTAATTAGTCGATATTTATTCCTAGAGATAGTGCTGACCATTAACAATTCCTGGTTGTAAGGTCAGGAGATGCCTTTTTCTTAATTTATCAACGTGATCCCAGTAGAATTTCACTTTTCCGCTATTTTTTGTTTAAATATTTATTCATAACTTCGATGATAATCCCCAAAGATATTTAATGCTAAAAAAAGGGATGGGGAAGACTTATTTTATTAATAAAAAATCCCCAAACCCCATTTTTTCCTCTTTTTTAGCGTCATTTATTCCTTGGTATATTAAACTCTCTCTGTGTATATAAAACAAAATACATTTGTGAAAAGCTCATTTATACTGTTAAATATTGTGTAATGTGTATGATACATTCTATGGTTTATTGTAAATACTGTGTTATAGGGATGTCTTAAATGTGACTATACACAAAAAGAAAAGATGTATGTAAATATGGTGTATCAAATCACGTTGTCACCGAATAGTTAACAAAAAAGTTGTTTTCTAAGAAATTTTACCGAGCAGGTGATGATGTCCAGCGATAATGAAGTTTTCTCTAATCTTCTGCAGATTAAATTTCTAGAATGATCGATTAGCAGCCGACTTCTGGGCATGAATCATCGGCTGAACAGCTCGTGAAAGATTCCTCCCATCCTTTGCCCCCTTATCACCAAATTAATTTAACTCTAACCCCCCTCGCTTCGCCACCCTTTAAAAAAAATCTTCTCATTTTTTGAGATTTTGGCGCCTAACCTTGTCGATTACACAAGAAAATGGATGAGGGAATCCTAAAAGATTTTTATTTTTATCACACATTAGCATTTTTATTTAAACTAGAATTAAATAGAACTACTTTTTTTTCTCTTATTACACCATATAAAATATATTCTGAGAATTTTTTTTAAATTCAATATTTGACCACATTGGCGCGTGATTTTACTCTGTTCCATCAAAAGAACATTTCGAAATTTTTCATTTCTAATCCAAGAAAAAAAAAGTTGTATTTTTGAATCATTGAACTGTATCTTATTGCAATAATAATCTCTTTACACTAATTAATGCATTTATAAACGCTCTTTCTGATTATAAAGATTCATTAGTGAAGCTTATTGAACTTAAAGATTCCAAATACCTCTTGTAACTTGTAAAGCTATCGACAATAAAACTCAAGATTCTAAGAAACATACTGAGAGCATCTAATTACGTCAGAAATAAGAACATTAATAAAGACTTAAAGCACGAACCCTTCACAAAACTTTTATACAGAGAGAGACAAACCAAAAATGTATATCCAATAAAACTACACATGTATAGCCACTAAATACAACCTAGCATATACTCACCACCAAACATTTAATCTGACTGTGATGGAATGTTTTTCACTAAAATACTCTTAAATTTGTTGTAAATCACAATAATCTTAGCTATATATCTATCCCACAAAATATATCAACCATATTGCGCCTTTTTTCTTTTAACTGAAAACAAGATGAACAAAAGGACAAAATTGTGTATTGTTTAATTTAATATTTCCCATGAAGCATGCATATGAAAGATTAACAAATCTCTCTAATTTTCGAAATTCTAATATAAAAAAGTGTAAATTTATTCTAACTGAATCATATATATTTCCTAAGAGACCTGAAAAAAATAAAGCTATAGTGTTAAGAAAGATTATCTTGAAAACTTAAAATGCACAACGTCCAAGAAGACGGAACACCCCAAGTCTTTAGGGCAACATCAAAACAACATTCACCAAGTGCAAAAACTATATTTCGAGTCGTCAATATCAAACTGTTTATATCCAAGCTTTCAAACAGGATCTTTGAGAAATCTCTGGGAAAATTATCAAATACCTGGGACATTATTAACCTATGGAGTTGATTTTCCATCAGACCCTTTTGTGGGGAGAAGTATCAACAACAGATTATTCTTAAAAAGAGATAACCCTTTGCTTCAATAGAACTTTAAAATAACATAGTGCTTCTTCCGCACATTTGTCTGATGCTACAATGATTAATGAGCTTACATCTGTTTCCTACCGACCTATCAGCAACAAAAGATGAACCCTTGTCATCAGCCGGCGTTGTCAGTAGAAATTTAACAATAGCTCGCCTTTCCTGATGAACGATGTCAGAAAGGAAACAAACTGCGCATGCGTTACCTAAAGCGCGCTGGAAAACAGAAGAGGGCCAATCAGCGGAATAAAAAAACGGTTACCATAAAAATAAACAAAATTGAGAGACATCGTAGTGATTAATTGTTGCCCAAATGTTCTTGGTTTTCTCGAGACCTATTACAATTAAGATAACCCCCACGGCGGCCATGGTAGACCAACGTATAGACTGGACAGCCAGTAGAAGTTTGGATAGTGAAAGAGGGACAAGTAGTAGGAGATACATTTCTATAACATCTAGCTTTCAAGAAGAATGCAAACACAAAGGCTGAAACGAAAATATTTGAAAACGTTGATACAGTCTGGCGAAGGTTAGTTTGCCTAAACAGTCGCAGATTTTTATTGTGTTCTTTAACTAAAGTAATTATACTTTTTTTGCATATGACTATAATATATACAAAATATGCAAAGCAACAACCATGCAAATTTTATAAAATCTGTTTAAGATTTCCGATCTACCTGAATACTTTTATAATACTGTCGTAGAATTTTGAAACATCGAACTATTTTCCAGAAATTTGTTTATTTATATTTATAATGAACTTGTAAGATGATTAGTAACATGGATTAAAATATTGGGATGGCCTGGCTCATCAGTGGTAAACCTTCCCATCGACGCAGCCAGTTTATTTATCCAGATATTGAATCAACTGTTATAAGTTTATTCTTCTAAAGAGACAAGGGTCGCCTCTCCCGTCAAAATAGACGTCAAAACCAGTCGCCATCTATTGACCGTCGCCGAAAAACTAGTGGCCTCGGGTCGGTGACAAAGCCACAACACCAGTTTTGACACACTGAAAAGCGTCCACCTAGAGACCATGGTTTCGGGCTAATGGCCCTCGTTATCCTAGGTCGGACTTCATGAGATCCACACAGGATCTAATGGAACCTTGACAATCTGCCAAAGAGATGTTTAGCTGGCAAAGTGTCAAGTGGATTGTCACCGACCCGAGGCCGCTAGTTTTGCAACGACGGCCAATAGATGGAGTCTGGTTTTGACGTCTATTTTGACGGGAGAGGCGACCCTTGTCTCTTTAAATCAATATCCTCCCGGCAAAATTTCAATCTAAAATTTTATTATTGTTATTTCCTGGAGTTACGGCGATATAAGATTTTGTTAGTGTAACAATTCTCCATATTTCCCAGCTTTAAATAGAGCACGGATGATTTTCCGGTTCTAGTTATTTAGAGCAATTTCAGCATTAAGTCTTTCCTGACAATAATTAATTTTACATTCAAGGTAATTATGTTACGATGCACTAGCGCGCCATCTGTTATCAAATTACAAAACTATTTTAGAGGCGTAATATTCTTTTTAAAATAAAACAATTTCTACTGTCCTTACTGCAATGCCAGGCCCTCCCTTTAATTTTTCCATTGCAGTAAGGACAGTAGAAATTGTTTTATTTTAAAAAGAATATTACGCCTCTAAAATAGTTTTGTAATTCAAGGTAATATACATATTTCATTTTTATACTCTACTTTAACTTGTAATCTACTTATATATTTGCCTTATTCTGTCTGTTTGTCTGTATGTCTGAAGCTCACGGACAGAATGCGCGCCATTGGCTGCCGGCGAACACGTGGCCTCCCTGCCCCCCTCTAGACAACCCTGTTATCAGCTGTGCGATACATACACCTGTCTATAGCGGCCACTCTAGACAACCCTGTTATCAGCAGTGTGCTACATCCACCTGTCTAAACAGACCACTCTGTCTATAGCGGCCACTCTAGACAACCCTGTTATCACCAGTGTGTTACATTCACCTGTCTATACAGACCACCCTGTCTATAGCGGTCACTCTAGGCAACCCTGTTAACAGCAGTGTGATACATACACCTGTCTATACAGACCATCCTGACTATAGCGACCACTCTAGACAACCTTGTTATCAGCTGCCTGTCTATACAGACCACCCTGTCTATAGCGGTCACCTTAGGCAACCCTGTTACCATCAGTGTGTTACATTCACCTGTCTATACAGACCACCCTGTCTATAGCGGTCACCTTAGGCGACCCTGTTATCAGCAGTGTGATACATCCACCTGTCTATACAGACCACCCTGTCTATAGCGACCACTCTAGACAACCCAGTTATCAGCTGCCTGTCTATACAGACCACCCTGTCTATAGCGGTCACCTTAGGCAACCCTGTTATCATCAGTGTGTTACATTCACCTGTCTATACAGACCACCCTGTCTATAGCGGTCACCTTAGGCGACCCTGTTATCAGAAGTGTGATACATCCACCTGTCTATACAGACCACCCTGTCTATAGCGACCACTCTAGACAACCCTGTTATCAGCTGTGTGATACATCCACCTGTCTATACAGACGACCCTGTCAATAGCGGCCACCCAAGACAACATTTTAAAAATATATTCGCACTCGGGTAAACCCCGGGCGTTGCCCGGGCCATTCGTCTAGTGTTACAATATGTGCCTGCAAAATACCAGTTAACTCGGTGTAGCGCCATCGCATTTGCCCGCAAAATACCAGTTAACTCGGTGTAGCGCCATCACATAGGCCCGCAAAATACCAGTTAACTCGGTGTAGCGTCATCACATGTGCACGCCAAATACCAGTTAACTCGGTGTAGCGTCATCACATGTGCCCGCCAAATACCAGTTAACTCGGTGTAGCGCCATCACATAGGCCCGCAAAATACCAGTTAACTCGGTGTAGCGCCATCGCATATGCCCGCAAAATACCAGTTAACTCGGTGTAGCGCCATCACATAGGCCCGCAAAATACCAGTTAACTCGGTGTAGCGTCATCACATGTGCCCGCCAAATACCAGTTAACTCGGTGTAGCGTCATCACATGTGCCCGCCAAATACCAGTTAACTCGGTGTAGCGTCATCACATGTGCCCGCCAAATACCAGTTAACTCGGTGTAGCGTCATCACATGTGCCCGCAAAATACCAGTTAACTCGGTGTAGCGTCATCACATGTGCCCGCAAAATACCAGTTAACTCGGTGTAGCGTCATCACATGTGCCCGCAAAATACCAGTTATCTCGGTGTACCGCCATCACATAGGCCCGCAAAATACCAGTTAACTCGGTGTAGCGCCATCACATGTGCCCGCAAAATACCAGTTAACTCGGTGTAGCGCCATCACATAGGCCCGCATAATACCAGTTAACTCGGTGTAGCGCTATCACATGTGCCCGCAAAATACCAGTTAACTCGGTGTAGCGCCATCAAATAGGCCCGCATAATACCAGTTAACTCGGTGTAGCGCCATCACATGTGCCCGCAAAATACCAGTTAACTCGGTGTAGCGCCATCACATGTGCCCGCAAAATACCAGTTAACTCGGTGTAGCGCCATCACATAGGCCCGCATAATACCAGTTAACTCGGTGTAGCGTCATCACATGTGCCCGCAAAATACCAGTTAACTCGGTGTAGCGCCATCACATGTGCCCGCAAAATACCAGTTAACTCGGTGTACCGCCATCACATGTGCCCTCAAAATACCAGTTAACTCGGTTTGTTACAAATGATACCAACTAAATTTTCTAATTTTCAAATCACACACACAAACAAAGCTTATAATAAAAAATAACTAGAACTAAAATATCAATAAATATAACTTTTTCATTTTTCCCCCAACATATCAACAAGATGAAAGACCATTTTTAAAAAATATGCAAACTATATTTTTTAAACGGCGGTAGCCATTTTTTTTCGATGTCAGAAGAAAATGACGTGAAATAAATTAACTCCCATTCAACAAGGGGAGTATGCCTTGGAGGTATTGGTCAATGAGTCCCATTTAACAAAAAGTATGAAAAAATAGACTTAAACACCACAGAGTGGAATCTATTCAGAGGGCGTTGCTGTCACTCCCAATCTCCAAGGCGCCGTCACCAGCAGGAAATGACGTCAAGATGATGACGTGAGGACCGGATGTGACGTGGGGGCGACGATGCCTCCAATTTCCGGTGTGAGGGACCCGTTCAGGTGTGAGAGGATTGGGGGAAAACCTTATTGGATAGGAGGGATCACGTGGTTGCTTCCGACAGCGTTGCCGATGGATTAGTGGGAAAAATGACAGAATAAATGAGATTTAATAAACACTTCATCGTTTATTAGTTGTTAACCGAAAATATCTTCATTTTGGTTTCTTAATTAAAATAAAAGTTTTTTCGTTTTCCTAAATACATATGGTTCAAACCAATTAAAGGTTTCACTTCTTAATTTCGCGTGCACACAAAGCAACCTAAATCTTTACATCTATATGAATACCGAACTGTTGTTTTAATACGTTTCTCCCCACAATATTAGACTATTTTCTCAAAGAAACTTTGATACCTTATAAAGTTAGGCCGGAAAGAATCACTGTCATGGATGCAACTTCGGACTATGCAAATCAGTTCAATAACGGCTAATTTGCATATTATGTTTGTTTTGCATCCGTTTCCACAATATTTAACCGATCTGGATGGAAATTTTAATACGACCTAATAGAGTTTCAAGATTGGGTTATGCAAATTAGCCCGAAAATATAACGATTTGCATATTCCCATTTCTCCGCATACCCCGAGGCCGGGCAAGGCCGGGTCGCATTTCCAGCTAAATAATGGAAAAGGTAAATGTTACAGACTTGGACTGATAATTAGAAGAAAGGATTAAATTTATAGATATAGTTAAGTGAAATGCAAGTATTTGCTGTCATGAATTTTCCTAAATGTACAATACAGAATTAAAAGATCACTCCCTCCAGCATATATACTGAAATGCTTAGGAATGGACAAGAGCAGTCTATATAAGAAGAATGTTCTCAACTACCTAAAGTGCACTATCAAAAGGATTTTACCTGAAAGGACAAAAATGATTAAAATATTTTTTAAAAAATCATTGAGAAAATATTTCCATTGATCAAAGAACAATAGAATTAGGAGCAACGATTTCCTACCACAAGAAAAGCGAAGTCTTATCTGACTCAGCTGGTTTGGATGGTTTCAAACAAGCCTGCAATCTATTGACGCTAGGAAAACCCGAAAACAGTGCAGAGTTTGCTAATCTAGGTTTGAAACCTTGTACTTTAGCTATTATAGCATCTACAGTACTCTTTCAGATTTGCATGATGTATTAGCGCGCCATCTGTTATAAGATATCCAAACTATTTTTGACGGGTATTTTTAACCCTTTGCCAGGCAAAGAACATAAGCATCCTTTGGTAATATGCAAGCGAGATTTGTAGTGCAAATTTATTCTTTTTAATTGTTTGTGGGAAATTTGTGTAGTGGTTTAACACTTAATAGATTTGAATGAAATTTTAACGGGGGAGATATGTATATATAGAAAGATACCATCTCTACCGTCAAGATGCACCCAAAATCTATGTGCCATCTATTGACCGTCACTGCAATCTACCAGAATCGGTGAGGTGACAAAGCCACAATATAATACAAGAAAATGATAAAATTCAAAACGCTTAACTGAAGACCGTGGTTTCTGATTAGTGGCTCTCGTCAGTTCAGGCCGAGTTTTGATTCCATTAGAGGTTGCCTGACCGGCATTCTTAGTTCGTAAAAATAAAAGTCACTTCGGCCACAGAAGTTGTTTTTATTTTCTCAACATTTCGACAAAATTCTTTTGTCCTCGTCAGGAAATAAGTATAATTAAATCATTTGGCAAGGCGTTAAAAATCTATGTTTATAACACTTTGCCAATTGATTTAATTTTATTTTTTCCTGATGAAGACATTTCCTGTCTAAATTTCGAGAAAATAAAAAGAATTTCTGTGGCCGAAGTGTCTTTTATGTTTAAGAACTAGACCTACATAATAAAATCCATCCTCACAATTTGCCAAAGAGATATATCAATTGTAAAGTGGCTAGACCGATTCTATCACCGACATATACATTTTTAACAGAAGAAATCTTGAGCTTAAAAATAAAACTGCTAGATAACAGAGATGTGTGGACCATGAGTTTTCGCTTCTATTGTGACAGGCCTTTGTCTTTTTAGAGATCACTTTCCTTCCGGAGAATTTATTTTCCAAATCTGAAAGAAATTTTAACTATTTTTTAACGAGTATGTTTCTATTGAAAATAAAACAAGTTATACCTCCCTTACTGCAATAATAAAATGGGGGGGGGGGGGGGGTGCTGTCTCATCAGTGGTGAACCCTCCCAGCGGTGTTTCGCCAGTTCAAAATTGTTTAATTCTAAATAGAAACATACTAATCATAAATAGTTTTAAATTCTTATAGATTTGGATGATAAATTTTCCTGAAGTATTTTTATATCTAAAAAGAGGCAAAGGCTGCCTTCCTGTCCTAATAGACGCTAAAACTTGGGACCACATATTGACAGCTCTGCTATCAATATCAGAGATTTCTTCTTTTTAAAATAACTATCTATATTTTAGTGAAAGAATTGGTCTAGCCACTTTACAAGCAAAATACCTCTTTATCAAATTCTTAGAATTTCATCAATACTTTGTAGGTCTAATGAAATCGAAACCCGCCCTAGACTGACGAGGGCCATTAGCCCGAAGCCACGGTCTCCAGGTAGGTGTTCTAAATGTTCTATTTTCTGATGTATCATGGCTTTTTTTGTCACCGAATCTGCTAGATTGCAGGACTGTCAATAGATGGCACATAGTTTTTGAGTGCATATTGACGGGAGAGGTGGCCCCTTTCTATATATCCATATCTCCCCCGTTAACATTTCATTTAAATATATGTCAAATCCCCATATATTTTCTGCAAACATTAAAAACAAAATTGCATTACATATCTCTCATTTACATAGAATCAAAGGATGCTGATGTTCTATGCCCGGTGCAAGGTCAGTCTGGTTCAGATTTCTGATGGAACAATCTTGGTGGAGTATCTGTTGTGATCCAGGATAAAGGATGCTAGTTGAGCTGTAGAATTGACCGCAGCTCTCTAGCTGGTGATAGGAGGTGGCTGATATTGTTTTCGGTGATATTTATTTTGATTTCATATATTAATTTCATATAATATTCAATTATTATTTATGGATTTTCAATTAATTAACCCATGCATATACACACTGGCCACAAATAAAATTGTATAACCTAGAAACCCTGACCAGGAGCACATGTGCTTTACAGAAGGCAGAACGCCATCTGGTGGAACAGAAATCAACTAAACATTGATTTAACCTGTTCCCTGATATTTGGCCAACCCAATTTATTGATAAATCAAGAAAAGCCATCCACGAACGCGTTTCGCGCTGTTGGCGCTCGTCAGCGTGGAGTAGGCTGTACCACTGCGACCAAAAGGATTTTTGGTCCCAGTGGCTTCTTGAGAAACCAAGAAATGGGTATTTAAAGCCAAACTTGCGTAAATACGCTTAACATGTGAAAAATAATAGAAAAATAAAAGATAAAAACGTCACGTGTTGTTATTAAAAATAAAAAAGGCATATCCTGACAAGGATATGAATATGCCATCTGTAAAGCACATATGCTCCTGGTCAGGATATGCCTTTTTTATTTTTAATAACAACACGTGACGTTTTTATCTTTTATATTTTTCTATTATATTTTCATATATGATGTGAAAAATGATTGAAATAAAAAAAAGAATGTAAATTTATTGAGATACATAGCTTTTATCAATATTTGGTGTGTCCTCCTTTGGCAGATATACAAGTAGCTACACGGTGAGGCATACTTCATAGTTTTTATGGCTACTTGTGAGACCAAGCTATTTCAATTTTTTAACGAAGATCTTAAAGATTACTTGGTTGTGGAGATTGCCAAATTTTCGTCCCCATCATGTTCCATACATGCTCAATTGGGGAAAGATCTGGGAAACATGGGGACCAGGAAAGGATGCCAAACTTTTGAATGAAGATTCGTGAGATGTTGGCTTTTTGTGGTCGGCGGGCATTATCTTGTTGGAAAAGGGCATTATTAGTCTGCTCAATAAATGGTAACACAACAGGTTGCAACACATTTGCAATGTATAGATGAGCAGTCATTGTGTCTTGAATAAAAACTAAAGGGATCTTATTTTCATAGCTGATGCCACCATGAAGCCAGGGGTACTTTCTGTATGCCTTACAACAATAACAGTCCTGATGGGATATTTCTTGGGGCCTACGTCTAACATGTATCCTGCCGTCATGAACCTCTAAACTGAAACTGGATTCATCAGATAAATGGTAATGCCATTCTTGAGCCCTAATACATCTCTCTTCACACCAGCTGAGTCTGTCACTTCTGTGTCTGGCAGAGAGTGGAGTTTTTAATAAAGGCAGGCGAACACAGAGTTCTGCTTGGATTAAGACGGTTATTAATGGTGTTCAGAGATGGTTCAAATTATTTCTGTACATGTAAATCAGCTTGAATAATTGGTACAGTTGTTGTACTGTCTGTTACAACCATCCTTCGAATCCTCCTATCCTCTGTCTCTCTGTTGTTACTCTAGGACGACCTGAGCCAGGTTTTAATGAATTTTTATCTTCCTCTGACCACCTAGAGCAAATCCTTACAACAGTACTTAGATTTCAGCCTACTTTCTTTGCAATTTCTCTATTCGAAATTCCACCTTCTCTGATGCCTTTGATTCTGCCTCTTGTAAATATTCTTATATCACGACCTTTTTTCTGCCTTGGCATTATACAGATTTAAAAAAGATCTGAAAAAACAATATAACTTTAATTAATGATACACTAGGAGCCTATTTAAATACCTTTTCTTGAATAAACAAGGCGATTTTAGGCACTTATATTCTAGTTACTGTTTCATAAAATAATAATGTTTTTATTAAGTATGCAAATTTTATTAAAATTGCTAAGGTGTTTATAGGTGATGTAATTTTCTGTGGCCAGTGTATATATATATGGCTGACCAAATCTCGGTATCTTATCCACGAGGCAAAAGGCCAAAGAGTTTGTAAATATTTAAACCGAATAAACTTAAAATGAAGAATAAATCCCTTGAAATAATTTTGAAATTTATCTTTTTATATAGCTTTTTTTTTAGATCTATATATGCCTTAATCATACTTCTCCATTTTAATAAAGGGTTTAAATGCATTTAATAAAATAATCAAATCAATGCATTTTAAAAATCATATTTGCACGCAGGACTCTGTACTGATGAGGGCCATAGCTCGCCGAAACCATGGTATATAGTTTGTTTGGTTTTGGTCAAATTTACCCAAACTGGTGTTATGGTTTTTTCACTGAACGGAATCTAAGCGTATTGCGCAAATATGAACAAATAAAATGTAATTATTAAATACATATATTGTATCAAGGAATTCATTAAAATGGAAACATGCCTTTTTGCACATTCTTCTATATATGTATATATATTTAGATAATAAAAAGGCATATAGTGGATTGAATAAAAATATTTATGTGCCAATATATGTATTTTTATTATTTAATGATTTAAGTATGGATTGCTCTATTTCCAAAATAATATATATATATATTTATATGAAAATAATTAATAAAAGAATATGTGAATCTATCTCTTTAAAAAGAAAAAGGTATTTTGCAGGGTTGAAATTAATCTTGATTTACTTGAAGCTTTCCTGTAATGTACTGAGGGATTTAACTTGAGGTATAGCTGTGAGGGTTAAAGAATGGAGACTTTTCCCCAACTGTAGAGTAAAGAGATAGCTCGGGCCGCCAGAATTTATACACCAAGTAAAATGCCCTTTCTATCTTAAGAAATTATGTACCTCTTATGAGAGACCGTCCAAAAATCGGGGATGTGCTGGTTTCTTCTTGAGGTGGTCTCTCATTGGAAATTGGAATTGATTGGGTCATTTTTGATTTGTTTTTTAAGTGGTCACCCTTCAGATAGGTCGTTCATGGAAGGTTTCACTGCAATTTTTTAATTTTTATTAATGGGAATTGATCTTTAAAAGAAAAGCACACATCTTCCGTTAAAATAGACGCAGAAAATTATGAACAATTTATTGACCTTCTCTGGAAACTAGCAGGATCGGGTTAGTGGCAACTCCACACAAAATAGCTTTAGCATATTCTATACGATCAACTGAAGACCATGGTTTTGGCCCTCGTTAGGCCTGGCCCTGCGGCTATCTGCTGCTCGCGAGACATATATGGCTTTTTGGATGTAAAGCTGCGTGTAGTACCCGCATAAATAAAAACGTTATTTATGCGAGTCCTATTTATTGTTGGTAAAAAAGTGTTGGCTCTTTGAAACTTTGAAATTTTGTAAATTATAATTTTTGATTCTTCCGACTCAAAAGGTTGCCGTAGACAGGTCATGGGGAAGCTTTGATTTACTAAGATCCACTAGATAATCTATATCAAAGAGCTGGGCTAATTCTATAGCTAGCATTGGATGTGTGGAAATGTAGTTGGGAAGAAATTGGTCTTTTATGACCTATATTATTAGTGGTATGAAATTGTAGAAAGTGTGATATCTCAGATCATTCTTGTGTTTACTCTCGATGTATAATTCCCTTTGAAAATGAATGATCTAGAAAATAACGGTACCTGTGTTTGATCTGAAGAGTTTTCATCTTTTCCATTAGTTTGGAGTTCAGGTAGCGTTGTGTAGTTTCTTCCGCCAGCATTCTTAGGTAAAATCTTCTCATAAGCTTTCTTTAATCTCCAACGGATGATACAGAGCAAGCAAAGATCTGCCATTCTATCTTTAATATTTGCCTGGAGATGAATATTTTATTCAATTATGAAATTATCTTTGAATATATATATGCCACAACGAATTGAATTTTGTTTCATATATATAATAAAACTTTATAGATCATTTAGAATAAAGTTTAAATAGGGAGAAAGATAATTAGAGAGTAATATAATATAAAAATTTTAAAATCAAATTTTGTTATTGACTTTCAAAATTTTAAACCATTGTTGTAAAATCTGATTTTTAGAAGGGTTTGAAATAATTCTGGTCACACACAATAGATGGCAGTTAGTCTTTCGACTTACAAGTACTTACACTTGTATCTTCAAAAGGAATGATTTCTATTTTTTTGTGAACCTAAATTCTTTTAGAATGTAGTTGCATTAGACAATGACATAACCTTTACCATTTCTATTTTCTACTGTCAAAAGCATTTTTCTTGGCTTTATGTGCTTTATCAGATTATTTAAGTAATTTACGTAGTACTCAGTACAATGATTTCATGAAAATTCTGGATCAACACCAAAGCTGGTGTTGTACCTAGATAGCCGATTCGAGAGTTTTCTAAATGACAAAGACATTCAATAGATGGCGATTTGCGTCTATTAATTTACTCCCTGAAATATATTTCACCTGTCACAATAATATACGACTTTATCGGTAAATATGGTTCTTTAGTCACTCCCTGATTCGATCTTTCCTGTCAGGTGACCTTAATCAACCAATCAGCGTTTACTTTTTCATTCGCTCAGTGGTCAAATAGAGAGAAATTCGAGGTGCTATATTAAACTGTATTATCAAACGTGGGTTTGAGTCACGATTTATTTTAAAACACTAAAATAGTTTAAAAATAGAACTGTAGAATTGTACCGAGACAGGTGAATAAATTAAGAAAATGGCATCTTCTGATCGTGCAACTGAAAGTTGATGATGTGTTACGCCATCTGTCGGAATAAATATTAATTGTTGATTTTTTTTTTTTTTGAATTAACCAAAAACCAATAAAAACCCATGAAATTAAGGTACAGCTTGCACCACGCTGATGAGGT
>CP092871.1:73395188-73472187 GCA_030710605.1 Cordylochernes scorpioides | reverse complement strand
TTGTTCAACTCTATTGCCTACCAATTGCAGACGAATAAAGAAAAAAAAAAGTTATCGGCAGGATAATTTCAGTGATTGGTTTGCAAAAGTGCGGTAGCATGTATCAATCATGGCGAATTACAAATTATCTAATGAGAAATCCATCCATCTTTAAGCGTCTGCCATGTAATGGGCAGCTAGTAGGTGATTGGGCCGACACTTTGACAAAATCAGACGATCCCTGAGAACGACCTTTATTACCAAATGATTGATGGGAGCCAATCTTTAGCAGCCGAGATCTGAGAAGCCTGATAAGAACTTTGCCTTTTTTATATATATATATAACAGACGATTTCCATTAATTTTCCAGAATAAATTTGAGATTAATTAGTTGAATCATTTATCGTTTGATAAGAAAACAATTTACATTTCGCCCCCCTACGAGAAAAAGAATTTTAAATGATTTTTATTGACTTTTTATCTGTGATTTCTTATTATTTTTCAAATTTTCTTGTTGATAAGTTTTTTTTTTTTGTGAAAGCCTTCAGGCGTTTTCTTCATCCTTCTTTTTTTTAATATTCTTTTGTTCTATTGACTTATTTTCTTTGTCCCGTCACGTAATTCAAACGAAAATTTTAAATTAAAATTGCCATTATTCCATAATCGAGAAATTTGCTTTCGATTTAAATAACCAAATATTTAAATATAGTTTTATCTTATCAAATAATTATAGTAAACATATTATTATGCAAATAAAATTTATGCGCATTTTATAAAATGAAGGTCGTTCTAGTCTTTTATTTTACATATAAAGCATAAAAACCTTAATGTTTTCTTTTAGTTTTATTTTTTTTTTATTTGTATAATTAGTTTTTTCTCTAATGTCGAGTTTTTCATTTAATCTAATTAAAGTTTCAAGTTGAATTCTTATAAATTAAAACAAAGTTCAAGATGTGAAAGAATCATTTGAAAAATATAATTATAAAAACTCTAATATTTCAAAATGAAGAAGATATTATTATAAATATAATAATATCTTGAACGGTATAATGAATTAAATGTCATTAAATTTACTGGAGGTGAATATAGTATAAGGTGTCTACAATAAAACAAATTTATCTAAAATGATTATTTAAACAAAATAAAATCAAATTATTGCATATTGTCAATTGTCAAATTTCACATTTCAGGTAGAGGTATAGTAAAATACCTATATATATAAATTAGAAATGGTGCTTATTGTGTGTTAGATATTTATAATTTCCACAATATTAAATTTATAAGAGGAAATTTTGAAAGAATATATAGTTAGAGTCATCTGTCAATAAAAAAATATATTTCTCAAAATATTTCGAGAGATTGATCCCTATTTACAGATCCAGATACGCCTAAATTTATATAAAATAATATATAGAGTTAGAAGGAATCGCTGTGACATAGTGACAATAATATACAGGGTGATCCAAAAGTCCCGCACAACTTTAAAAATTAATAACTCCGCGAATATTTGCGCTAGAGAAATGCGGTAAACACCATTGTGTTCAGGATGCAATGGGATTTTTTATAGCAAATAATGAAAATTTCGAAATTGATTTTAGTTACAACTTTATTAGCTAGATGGCGCTCTACCAGAATCAGAGATTCAGCGGCCAAATTGTTTGATAAATTGAAAAATATAACTGAACGACACGTATTTTTTCTTTTTGAATACCAGGAAAGAACCCTAATAAGATCAAATGAAAAATTAATAAAACACCATTTCGCCAAAAGTTAGAAGAAATGATTAACGATTTTAAATACAATCTGAGATATGTAAAATAGGTATATGCAAATTAAACATGTAGCAAAAAATATTTATATTTTAGATGGAGTTTTGTGAAATAAATTGAATGTTTGAAAATAACTACTGATATCAATACACGATTTTTGAAATGTTAATATAGTACCAAAAATTATGATGGTACTACTAATAGGATTTCGTGCTATAAGGAATGTATAGTTTTTTGACTAATTGTCGACACTTGACTATTTAACTGGATATTTGTCATGATCCAAAAATGAAATATAGAGGGGAGTGACAAAATATATTTGTCGTACTTTATTCCAAATATCCTATGGGTTTGTCAAATGTTATCATTGTTTATTATACTGTACATAATTTTGAAAATGTATCCCCTCAAAAAAATAATTTTTAAATCGACCTTTTGCATTGAAAAACGTGGTAGTAAAATCATTTTATATTATTTTTTGCGCAAAATATCTAAAGTTGGGGGGGGGAGATACAGAGATTATTCCTTATGCTATTTCTTCTAATGAGCGAAAAGCGATAAACTAAACATAAGGGGTAAGATTGTGTATACCAGTGTTATTCGAGAAGTTATAACACTTGGGCCTGCACGACATAATATAAGATGTGGGCAAATGACAAACATAAAATTACTGTTTACAGAAAAAAAGAGTCAAGATGTGAGGACAGCATTTATTATTCCCATAGCCCAAATTAAAGAGCTGCAAAATATAACACATGAGGTAACTGCCTTCTCTCTTGTATTAGGTCACAATCCTTGCTCAATGTGGCGCCCTTCATTCTCAAACACCGCCTGCAGACGATAGATGACAGAATGGTAACAATTAAATAGTTGAAATTTATAAAACGTGCCATCTGATAGAAGCCTTCAACATGGCCAATGTGGTAGGCCGGCATCGATAAAAACGCGACTTAATGTACCCCCATAACCGAAATTGTAAGGCGTCAAGTCTGGTGATATTGGAGGCCACTGGTATATAAAGTGGCGACTTATCAACGAATTCCACCGAACGTATCCTTCAGCAATTGTTTGGCACCGCGGAATATATGAGGAGGTCCTCCATCTTGCATGAATGTTATTTTGCTTAGTGCTTATCTGTCCTGCAATATGGGAATAACCTTTTCTCTCAAAAGTTGAACATAACGTTCACCAGTTACAAAAACGGTTTTAAAAGTTCTACCATTGATTTTTCAAAGAAAAATGGCCCAATAATAAAAGAAGAAGTGAACCCACACAAAACTGTAACTCTGTGCTGATGAAGTGGTATTTCTGTAAAAGTCCTAGGGTTTTCTGTTGCCAAAATGAGGCAGTTTTGAATGTTAAATTCTCCCTTTAGATAAAAGTGAGCATCATCTGTTCTTAGAACATTTGACAGCCAGTTTTCATCAATATCAATTTGCCGGAAACCCCATGCAGCGAATTCTTGACGCTTCTCAAAATCGCTGACTTTCAACTCGTGAAAACTTTGAATTTTGTTAGAATATTTTTATAGAAAAATTCTAAATGTGTGTTCTCTCCAAACTGTTCCATACGAAATCCCCGTTTGTCGAGAAACTTGTCTAGCACTTACTTCTCCATACGTGGATAACGTTTCAATAGCTTCAGCATTCTGCAAAACCGTAACAGCCACTGACTTGCATGTCGATGGTCTTCCACTCCGAGGTTTTGCTTCCAGAGATCCAGTTTTCTCAAAACTTTTAATCAATCGCTTTAGAGAGTAGCAACTCATTGGTCCTTTACCGCTGACTACCGCTATCTCCAGTAATGTTACCGCGTCCGGGGTAACCGCCGCGTCAGGAGCTGCAGCTCGAGCTCATGATGAGAAATCTACTACGAGGACACAATTCAATCTACTACAACTCAAAATAAATGGTACCCAGAGGAAAATAAAGAGCTGACTTGTCTTCTCTGTGACAACAATGTACATATTAATTGTCCTCAGGAGACAAAATTGAATCAGAATCTGAGATTCAATATCAAAGATTATACAACACTACGAATGGACAGACCGGGAAAATTCGGAGGAGGACTTGCCGTTTTGATTAAAACTCTAGAAATCAAATTTAAGGAAATCGCCTATAATCAGAGTAAGCCTAGAGAAAGCACGACAGAAGCCCAGGCAATAGAAATCTATCTTACAGATAAAACAATTCCAATAATAAATGTTTATCACCACGATAATACTAGCATCAATACAGGCCTGATAGAGACATTAAGTGAAGCGTCTTCGGATATCGCAATCACACTTGGTGATTTTAACGCCGAAAGACCAACTTGGGGATCACCTGTCCAGGATAACAAAGGTCAGCAGGTTGAGGACATGCTAACCGACCTCGACCTTACGCCGTTAAATAACGAAAAGAACACCTATCTATCCAAGTCCACAGGCACAGAATCCGCAATAGACATCACAGCGATAAATTAAAACATCGCACCCACAACACAATGGAAAATTCTGAAAAGCGCAATCAGTGACCACAGACCAATTTTAACAACCCTAAAATTCAAAATTGAGAATTTCCAACAGAATAAAAGAACACTGGAAAAAATTTACAGAAAAGCTTGAAGAACTGTGCAACGAAGAATTAAATCACAGAACGATTGACAAAAAATTGGAAAAATTCTCTTTGAACATATCCAAAGCTGCAAAAGTATCGATACCTAGAGGTAGACGTAAAGACCTTGAATACTTTACTGGAAGTACCACAATATCGAGGCAATGATTGCAGAGAGAGACAATAAAAATGAACTTCTTAAAAAAAAATAAAACAGAAGAAATCATAAAGGAACTCATTGAAATTAGTCACAAAATAGAACAAGAAATTTGGATATTCAAACAAGAAAAATGGGCAGAATTCTGCGAAAAAATGGATCCAAAAAAGGAAAGCCATCACTGGAATATAATTAGTGTCATAAAACAATCAAAACCAACACTATTCCTACAATACTCTAACCGATATGAACAGCGAGAACGAACAAACAGATGGCTGACATAATTGCTGAATATCTTTCAAGCACTTCCAGACTCAGCTATACGAATGAAGGCAGGACTTTAAAAAATAATATAAACAAGTTAGTTAAACAAGCAATAAATTACCATCAACAAGATATTTACTCGAGAGACTTCACACTGAATGAGCTTAATTCATCAATAGGAAAGTTAAATCCAATATGTCACCTGGAGATGCTCAAATCTTTGGTCAAATGATTAAACACTTTGGAGACGAAGCTAAAAATCAACTCCTACAAATACTGAACATTTCATGGCAAACAGGTAAACTACCAAAGAATTGGAAGATATCAATTATAGTGCCAATACTGAAACCAAACAAAGATGCTAAGGAATGCAAGAACTATCGGCCAATTGCTCTTACCAGCATACTTTGTAAAATAACAGAATGAATTATCCATTCTAGGCTCATAGTCTGGCTCACTAACAATAATAAAATAAACTTTTACAAAACTGCCTAAAGATCCAGACACTGTACAACTGATAAACTGTTCTACTTCTGTCAATCAATAATAGATTTCTAGGAAAAACCGCCAAAGAAGACAACGGCCGTATTCCTGGATATGACCTCAGCTTTTGATCGAGTGTAGAAATTATTTGAAAGGCTGCACAACATCGGAGTAAGAGGAAAAACCTTAATCTGGATTGCAGACTTCTTAAGGGGAAGAAGGATAAGGTTCGGGTCAATGGAACATTTTCCAAGGACCGAAGAACATGGGCTGGTGTACCTCAGGGATCTGTGCTCAGTCCTCTACTCTTCTCGCTATATATTAACTGTTGTTTATGTAAATAGATGAATATTATTTGTATTATTTAAAGCCTCATTATGTAAAAATATATGTATATATAAATTGGACATTTGTTGTTGGCCATGGTCAAGTTTGAGCTCTTGTACGTCTAATTACGACACAACAAAATTGGCGACGAGGATGCGCGATCTACAGAGCCAGTAAAAAGCTGAGGAAAACGGCGTCTATGCAAGTATAACAACTACATCTTTTAAACAAATCTGACTCTCGGATTATGGAGAGGAAAAATAGGAAAATGGGTTAAGATTACAACTTTTAAACTATCTGGATCAAGAAAACAAAGGAGTAGAAAAGATCCGCATGACAAGTTCAAAGTTAATAGTACCTTTTAGATGCTATAGCACAGTAGAGGACACTTCGATCTTTTTGTACAAAAATTTGAGGCTTTCTTTTTGGCATCTGAAGGAGGAGTTAAAGTGCTGATTTTTACCTCGCTACCAGATTCTGAAACTTTGAAGCAGGGAAACGACATTTTCTTCCTGGTCTAATGAAAGATCAACCCTATGATACTATCATTCAAAGAATTAAGCTGCATTTGGATCCAAAGAAGAAAGTGATACCACAGCGATGCAGATTTTTAAAGAGAATTCAACAGGAAGGAGAATCAATTTCGGAATATCTTAGAGAATTGAAACATTTGGCAATAAATTGTAATTTCGTCGTTATGTTGGGAACCATGATGCGAGACCGTTTTGTGGCTGGAATCAAGTCGGAAATCCTGCAAAAGAAACTACTACAAGAGGACGACGATGTCACCCTTGATAAAGTTTTTGCAGTGGCGATCTCGTTCGAATTGGCGGAGATAAATACAAGAGAATTACAAGATAAATTAGTGGCCAAGATATCCCCTGTGAATTGAAAGGATAAAAAGGGTGAGTACAATAATAGTACGGCGCAGTATAGGCCTTTCAGGCAAAGTGGCAAAGGCAAAATAGTGTGTTATAGATGTGGTGAAAGACATTCACACGTGGCATCTGTTTTACCTCATAGAACAAAGACTTGTTTTAAAATGTAATAAACTGGGTCATTTAAGTAGGGTCTGCAAAGCTAGTAAAAGAATGTGGGGATGTAAATTTGTACAAGAGGACTCTATATATTCTGTACAGGGCGAAACTGATGCCACAATAAATTTAACAGTAGATAATTATTCTTTGTGCTTTACAATAGATACAGGAAGTCCAGTTACGTTAATACCTAAAGATATTTATAAGAATTATTGGCAAGGTAAAAGATTATTTCCAACAAATTTAAGATTAAAATCCTTTTGTGGTAAATCAATAGAGATTATAGATCAAAGAAATGTTTTTGTAAAAGAAGCCAACCAATATTTACGATTAATAGTTGTAAATGAAAAAATCCAGGTAATTTTATTAGGAAGAGAATGGCCTAAACAGTTGAAACTTGATTATTCTATATTGTTTAGCATTGAAATTTTAAATAATGAATATAATAGAAATATATTTAAGTATATAAAAATTGATGGATAGGTATGCAGATTTGTTTAACAAAGATTTGGGCTGTCTAAAGGATGTTAGAATAAATTTTAATTTAAAAAAGGTTGTGACTCCTGTGTTTTGTAAGGCCAGAAGTTTACCTTTCTCTCTAAAAAAACAAAGTAGAGAATGAAATTGATCGTTTAGTGAATTCTTGCATTTTATAACCTATAGTTCATGCATATTGGACCGCTTCAATAGTACCGGCATCAAAAAAGGATGGTAGTGTAAGGATATGTGGTGATTTTAGATGTACAGCTAATAAAGCAATAGAATTAGATAGGTATCCCATTCCATCGATCGATGAGATCTTTTCAAAATTATCTACAAGCACCGTACTTTCGACTCTAGACCTATCACAGGCTTACTTACAAGTAATGTTAGCGGAAGAAGCCAAAGCTGTTGTTGATATAAACACAACAAAGAGGTTGTTTTCTTATAAAAGACTACCATATGACGTAGCGGTAGCACCAAATAAATTTCAGAGGATTATGGAAGGCCTATTTTCTGATTTGCCAGGTGTGGCCTGCTACATAGATGATATTTTGGTTGCAGGAAAAGACTTTGAAGATCATGAACAAAAGTTGGACCTAGTGTTTAGATGATTGCTAGAAAAAGGTTTAAAGTTAAACAGATATAAATGTAAATTTAAAAAGAAATCGGTGGAATATTTAGGGTTTAAAATGGATAAATATGGACTGCATCCCTTAGAAAATAAAATTAAAGCAGTGATAGAGGCGCCTGAACCTAAAGAATGTTTCGCAATTGAGATCTTTCATAGGACTCTTAATTTATTATTATAGATTCACAAAGAATATAGCAAACATTTTATCGCTATTCTATCAACTTTTGAATAAAAATTGTAGATGGAATTGGACGAAAAAATATCGAATGTTATTTTAAAAATGTGAATCATTATTAATGGACTATGGACTAGGCGTAATTCTGAGTCATAGAAATGATAGAAAGGAAGAATGCCCTATAGCTTTTGCTTCTAGAACATTAACTGAAGCGGAAAAACGTTTCTCTCAACTGGAAAAGAAAGCGTTGAGCATAACTTTTGGCGTTGAGAAATTCAGACAATACTTACTGGGACGAAAATTTGTATTGGTCACAGACAACCGACCCTTAATTCATATATTTTCACCTCATAAACCAATTCCCATATGTGCATCATCCAGAATTAAAAGATGGACCTTAAAATTAGCTGCATTTAATTATACTGTGGAATTTCGAAAAACTAGTGATAATTCCAATGTTCACGCATTGTCACGTCTTCCTTTAGAATCGAGTGTCAGGGAGTCTCTTGATGAAGACCAGGTACTTCTTCTTAGGAAGTCGAATGAGGTACCGTTCTCTTTTATGGAGCTGGCTAATGAGACGCCCCAAGATAAAATACTGTCTATAGTATTAAGGAATGTTAGAGAAGGAAACTGTGTGTGTGTGTGGAAATTCACAAGGGTACCGAGAGAAAACCCACTAGCTCCTCATTATAAGATCAATGAGGAATTAAGTTTGGAGTTTGGTTGTCTTCAATGGCGTGAAAGAGTGGTAATTCCCAAAAAATTAAGATATTTAATTTTAAATGACTTGCATGAAATACACATGGGGATTGTTAAAATGAAGATGATTGCTAGACGGTATTTTCTGGTGGCCAGGCATAGACAGTAACATCGAGGAGTTAACTACAGAATGTAGAGTATGCCAAGAATCGGCAAGCATGCCCCCGGCTACCATCTCGGAATGGACTTGGCCCGAAAAAACCGTGGCATCGACTTCATCTTGATCTAGCGGGTCCGTTCATGGGAAGTGGATAGAAATTTTTATCATCAAAGATATCACCATAAAAACGATTATAAGTCATCTTAGAGAAATTCTCGCCAGAATTGGATTGCCCTAATTTTTTGTTACAGATAACGGAAGACAGTTTGTCTCCGGTGAATTCGAGCAATTTACCAAAATGAATGGTATACGGCACACTAAGACCAGTCCGTATAATCCTAGTACAAATGGTTTAGCTGAGAGATATGTAAGAGAGTTTAAAAACCTTTTGAGAAAGAATAATGGGAAGGATGATTTAGAGACGAATCTACAAAGTTTCCTATTTGCTCATAGAGCATTCCCCCAAACTGCAATAAAGGAATTCCCCGGCGGAACTGCTAATGAAGAGAAGTTTAAGATCAAGATTCTCGAATTTAATACCAAGATGGGAAATCCGCGAGAGGTATTTCATGAGGCCGTAAGAAGGCAGGAGCAGTTTACTACAGGTTGCGAGGTTTATTTCCGCAACTATGCAACTGGACCTAAACGGTAAAAAGGTACCATTTTGGAATTATTGAGATACCGTCACTACCTTATAAGTTGGGAGGGCGTCGTGTATAAGAGGCATATCAATCAATTGCGACCTGTGAGAAAGAAACAAGTGGAGACCAGAAATTTGATACTTCCTCGAACATCAATAAGAGAAGCCTGTAGGTGGAAGTCATAAATAAAGTGAAGAGGAGGTTCCAGAGGTTACATCAGGAAACAAGGAGGAGACTGCTTCTGTGCACGTACCCTCTTGCACTCCTATACCAGGGCCAGTTGCTGTGCACGTGCCCTCTTGCACTCCTAAACCGGAGGCTGCCGCTGTGCAAGTGCTCGTCCGCAGTCCTATACCTCAGAGAGCCAGGAAACCCCTAGACCGACTGGAGTATTATTAAGGGGGGAGATGTGTTGTGTATGTAAATAGATGAAGATTATTTGCATTCTTTAAAGTCTCATTATGTAAGAATATATGTGTATATAAATTGGACACTTTTTGTTGGCCAAACGAAAAGAATCTGAGGCTCTTTATTGGACACGACATAAACAACAACGGCATTCCTGAGTAAAATAAATCATCAGAGATAGATAAATATTTTTCAATGAATTAAAATAAATATAATCGATACTGAGAGAGAGTTGAATTTTAAAAAATATAAAATTATTATTTTCGAAATATAAATGGCTGAGAGGATTCCAGCAAACCGCATTTAAAATATCAGATTTTTTTTTTGTTACATGTTTTAATTTGCATATACCCATTTTACATATCTCAGATTGTATTTAAAAATCGTTAACCATTTCTTCTAACTTTTGGCGAAATGGTGTTTTATTAATTTATCATTTGATATTATTAGGGTTCTTTCCTGGTATTCAAAAAGTAAAAATACGTGTCGTTCAGTTATATTTTTCAATTTATCAAACAATTTGGCCGCTGAATCGCTGATTCTGGTAGGGCGCCATCTAGCGAATAAATTTGTAACTAAAATCAATTTCAAATTTTTCATTATTTGCCATAAAAAATCCCATTGCATCCTGAACACAATGGTGTTTACCGCATTGCTCTAGCGCAAATATTTGCGGAGTTATTAATTTTTAAAGTTGTGCGGGACTTTTGGATCACCCTGTAGAACTTGACCTAATATAAGGTGGCCTTTTTACATATTTTCATCTTGAAAACGATAATGATCTATTAATGAATTTATGCAATGAATATTTCTAATAATATGTTAATAAATGTTAGTTAATTGACATTTATTTAGACATTATCGTTGGACAAATATTCATTCGGTTAGAACCCTGGAAGAAACAAGATCTTTCGGACTAAATTGCATGTTTTTATGTATTATACATATTATAGTATGTATTATAGATGTATAATAGAAGTTATGCTGATAATAGTATGTAAATGAATTTCTGTCCCCATAAATATGATAATTATTATTAATGAGAGATAGAGGTATAATAAAAATGTATTAAAGTGGCAATAAGCTAGCTGGAAGGTTTCAAGAAAGTTACTGGAAGATCTCTAGATGGGTGATAGTTACCGAAATATCAAATTGGATAATTTTAGATCATAGAGTAACACACACCAAAGTCGAACTCAATAAAATAAAACAATAAAATAACTGTGGTTCCTATATAAGTAACAGTTTATTTCCTAAATATGTCTATGTAGTAATGTCTTGACACTTTTATACTTTATTTACAATTATTATTTGAAAATATAGTCATATTTGTTTGAACCTTCTTATAACGAAATTACTTGCCATTGTTGTTATAACTATGGCTAAAACAATTAGGACATAAAACTTTGGACCTTGAAATTTGAGGTTATAATCAAGTTCCTATTACAAAAGAGGTTTTTATAAAAATAGTCACATTGTGTATGAATTAAAATATTTACTTTACTTTAACCAACCATCTATATTATAAAATACTGAATGTTCATGTGTCAGTCACGCAATAGCTTTTCTGAAACGGCAATTAGTGTGGGCTTGATATCCACACCGTTGTGGACGATGTAATTCATTCTAGGGGTGACTCTACTGTCGTAAATATTTTATTGTCAATTTTGAACTTTGAAGTACACGGGGTGATATTGATGGAGGTTAAATAGTAAATGGTATTACTATAATTGCCCTACATGTCTAGACATGTAGAAATCAGCTTGAATTTTGTCCCTATACAAGGTGACCGTTTAATTACTTGCACTTACTGATGGCAAGAACCAAGGTCCATAAACCAGAAAAAATGCTAAATAAGGAATTTGATCACGGGTCTCGTGTTTGTCGACAACTTCTGAGTTATGTTGCCTTATCGAAAATTACACTCATGGACAAAACCTTGAGGAAGTGGAAAGTTTTTTATTGATGGTATTTTTTTTAAATTAATGAAACAAAGGCAATTTTATTCACACTTAGTTATCTTGTTTGTCCTCAATAAAGGTTACTGTAATATCTTTCAAAGTTATTGTCTGAATCCCGATATACTTACTAAAAGGTACAACTTCCTTAAGTTTTACCCATGAGTGTACTATGAATACAAAACCAAACCACGATGTTGATTATCTGGCATATTCTGATCTTTCCAGAGTTTTTTTTTACTCGACACACTTTTGATGATATTATAGACTTTCTTCTCATATTCAGAAAGTAAGTTACCATGAATCTCATTCCCAGTCTTCCCTCCATTCCTCTCGTAAAGAAGAGAATGCTAAGAATTATGACGATATAATAAAAAATTATGTAAATCTATTTTTCAATTCCCAGGCATAGAGACAGAGTTAGTTGTATGCAATTCAAAAATAACATTTTTAAAATGTTGACAATTGTTTTCTTTCTTTCTTTTTTGCAATCTTAAAAAAATCTCTAGTTGACACATTCAGAAAAAGAAAGGATGTAAATTATACCCTAATTAGAATTTTAAAAAATAAACCTTTTTTTTTTCAAAGTAAATTGCTTTCCTAGCAAGAGATATTCCATTAAAAAGGCATATATTACTTTAATGAATTTTTAAACCTAAATTTTGAAAAATAAAAAGAAATAATCAGAAATTTTCAAGTCTGTGTCACTAATAGGAAAGTTTTTATTTTTTTAGAAAACACACTTTTCTTCTTCAATTTCCCATAAATCTTATTTTAAAATAACTTTTGTTTTTTTAAAAAATGGTTCCCAAAATTTTGCTATTAAATATCGTGCAAGTTGGCAAATGGCCAAATTCCAATTTTCCTTTGGTAGAAATGAAATCGAGATTTGTTTACATGAATTAAAAAAGTATTTGTTTTTTTTTTTATCAAAACAAAAGACACATCATTTTAAGGGGTAACTAATGTTTTTAACTCTCTCTCTCTCTCTCACCATTCGATAAATACTTAAATAATAATTAACTCTATAGCTTTTTAAAAGTTATTTTTTCCTTCTATTAATCGGTGCTAATATTGATTAAAATAGAAAAATAAAATTTGACTGAAGTTGTTCTACTTTTTTTAATGAAATAAACAGATCAATATACCTTTTTAGCTCATATTTCTTTCTATGGAATTGTAGAAATAATTATTTATATAAACTATTTTTTTAGATTGTTTGTGTGTATATTTGAGAAAGAATTTATTCGATAATTTGTATTGTGACCATAAGGTTAATTAGATAGTCAATCTATTTGCTCCAACAGAATAATAACCAAGTAGAAACTCCTTCCCAACACCAGTTTTCAATTATTTATCCTATTTATCACATTTTATTTAATTAGAAATGCAAAATATTTTATATTCAATGTGAAAGTATTTGATAATCGCATGTTTTAGTGGCAGATATTATGATACAAAAATTACTTTTGATATTGTGATTATAATATTTTAACTTAAAATATTATTTTAAAAAATTATAAAAATTATACAATTTTAAATAGAATTCGTTCAACGTTTCATATAAATAGTCAGATATCACACTGAGAACATTTTTTATAGTACGATTATCACTAGATAACAATATCTATACATAAAGATCAAATGAAATATTGAACTCTACCCACTATGGCTGCTATAAATACAGTCGTTTATGACTGAAGACTTCTTGTTTTTTCTAATCTTCCATTTCAAAAGGAAAGGATCTTTACACAACAACAGATACTCTGGCTGACAATCCCCCAAAAACCGCTTAGAATTTTTAAAGAAAGATTGATTCTTGATGCGAGTTATTTAAGTGAAGATGAAATTCAAGATCAAATGTACTGTATTCTACATTATCCTGTGATTCAATGGGAAAGACAAAAATTAGTAGTTCCTCATGTCTATCAACGTAACAATTCATATATTTCCATTGGTCGATGGGAGCTTTGTCTACTTTTCAATCCTACATTTCGGCAGAAAACAGAGAAGATCGTTAAAAAATAAAAAGAAGATAACTAGAAGACACGCAGTAGTTTTATATCCCTCCATCAAGACTGGGTATATGAGAAATAAAACTATTAATCACAAAATTTTATTTTCCTAATAAAACACTATTTATATCATGTAAGAAGTTTCAGAAGATGAGTTTCTTTTAATTGTAAAACATTACAAGCTTTCGGGCAATGCCCTTCTACAGGTAAAATGAAAATAAAAACAAAAATTAAAGGTAAATTAAGGTAACTAAGCGACTGAGAATTAAACAATGTAAATATATATCAGCTAACCATAGAAAACAAAAACAAAATAAGATATATATACACACTCGCGTGAGACTACTCGCGCGTCTGGATCTGAATGAATTAAAATTGTGTTAATATTTGAAAAATTAGAGATTTAGAAAAATTATTACAATGATATTACATAATTAAATTTATCTAAGTAACTATTACGGGTAAATTTGTGAGGTTAATGACTATGCTATGGACTGCCATCTATGAATGATTAGTGAGAGAAAAACCGTTTTTGACCGGTGTGACTGAGGTGGTGGAAAAGGGGGTTATTAATATACCAGAGGTAGAATCTGAAAAATTCAGTTGGAGATGTAGTTTGTGTAGATTGCGGGAATGTCTATCTTTCTATTTATGCTGTGTAGCTTGGAGGAAACAATGGATTCCAGAACTAATCTTTGGTGTAGGTTGGAGATATTTCTGTATTGAATGGTTGGGTTAGCAGTGTCAAAGGAATGGCCAGAAGATGCAATGTGTTGAAAAATGAGGGAACGGGGATCTTGGTTGGTGATGTTGCGTGTGTGCTCGGTCATTCTAATGGCGATGGTCCTACCGATCTCACTTACATAGGTGGCAGGGCACTGTTGGCATGAGACCGAGTAGACCGCGCCAGTAGATGTTAGAGGGTCAGTGGGGGAGTCGGTATTTGTGATGGGATGCCTAAGGAGTGAGTGGAGGTTAGGTGTGTTGGTAAAAAAGGTACGGATGCCAAAGGGTTTGAGGAAACGGGAGAGGTTAACTGAGAGGGAAGAGAATGGGATCACACACGTGGATTTGTAGGCTGCAGGGGGGTTAAGAGGAACAGGCGAGTAGGTGTGTTTTTCTATAAAGGACAGAGGGAAAGCTGAAGCTGTAAGATGGGAGATGATGCGGTTCTTTTCAATAGTTTTGAAGGTGGGGAGTGAGCAGTGGGTTAATAGGCGGCTGGTGAGGGCTTTAACTATGTTGATTTTGTGGGAAGTTGGGCAGTGTGATCTATAATGGGTGTATCTGGGGGGGTGGTTTTTCTTGTAGTAGACTGTGGTATGGTAGGTATTTGGTGTGCGTATGACTAGGGCGTCTAGGAAGGGAATGACATGCTCGCGTTCTCTATCTCGATAGTGAATGTGATGTTGGGATTGTAAGTGTGGAGGTCGGAGAGAATGGTATCCTCGCTGTCGGTTTTGCATATGCAGAAAATATCGTCAACGTATCGTCGCCAGAAGAAGATGTTTGAGGGGTGCCGGTTACAAATCCACTGGTCTATGGTAGACATGGTTATTTCAGATAAAATGGATGAGAGGGGGCTGCCCATTGGGGTTCCCCTGATCTGTTTAAAGTGGGTATGGGAATAGGTGAAGGTGTTCATGCACAGGCAGATTTCGGTGAGTGAGATGATGTTACTAGCTATGTTGGCATCTGTGTGGATGGATGAAAGAAATTGGTGGAGGTTATCTATCATGAGGCTGTGTGGAAGGCTGAGGAATAGAGACGATACGTCAAACGAACACATGGATGAGTTTGGAGGGGGGAGCAGGTTTGTTATATCTTGTATGAAACTGGTGGAATTGGGTATCGTGAAAGCTCTCCTGTTATTATTCCAAAGGGGGGTTAGAAGGTTCGTAAGATACTTGGCAGGGGATAGATGGTATGCGATGACTGGGCGGAGGGGGACGGATGGTTTGTGGATCTTGGGGAGGCCGTATATATAGGCATTGGTTCCCAAGTTGGAGGTGAAGTTCTTGTGATCTTCTGTTGTGATGGTGTTCGAGCGCTTCATGCGGTTGAGGGAAACCCTAAAATTCTTGGTTGTTGCTTTGCTTTCTTCAGCGGAAATTTGGGTGAATGTGGTTGTATCATTCAGTATGTCTATCATTTTTGCATGGTATGCGGTTTGGTTGAGAATAACTGTATCAGATCCCTTGTCTGATCGGGTGATGACAATGGATCGTTGGGATTTCAGTTTGTGTATGGTCTTGTGTTCTGAACTTGACGTGGGGAGTGGAGGTAGCGGTCGTTGGAGGGTGCGGGTTGCTTGATTCCTGATGGTCCATTGGTCTTGGTGGGAGAGAGCTATATACGGCCTCCCCAAGATCCACAAACCATCCGCCCCCCCTCCGCCCAGTCATCGCATACCATCTATCCCCTGCCAAGTATCTTACGAACCTTCTAACCCCCCTTTGGAATAATAACAGGAGAGCTTTCACGATACCCAATTCCACCAGTTTCATACAAGATATAACAAACCTGCTCCCCCCTCCAAACTCATCCATGTGTTCGTTTGACGTATCGTCTCTATTCCTCAGCCTTCCACACAGCCTCATGATAGATAACCTCCACCAATTTCTTTCATCCATCCACACAGATGCCAACATAGCTAGTAACATCATCTCACTCACCGAAATCTGCCTGTGCATGAACACCTTCACCTATTCCCATACCCACTTTAAACAGATCAGGGGAACCCCAATGGGCAGCCCCCTCTCATCCATTTTATCTGAAATAACCATGTCTACCATAGACCAGTGGATTTGTAACCGGCACCCCTCAAACATCTTCTTCTGGCGACGATACGTTGACGATATTTTCTGCATATGCAAAACCGACAGCGAGGATACCATTCTCTCCGACCTCCACACTTACAATCCCAACATCACATTCACTCTCGAGATAGAGAACGCGAGCATGTCATTCCCTTCCTAGACGCCCTAGTCATACGCACACCAAATACCTACCATACCACAGTCTACTACAAGAAAAACCACCCCCCCAGATACACCCATTATAGATCACACTGCCCAACTTCCCACAAAATCAACATAGTTAAAGCCCTCACCAGCCGCCTATTAACCCACTGCTCACTCCCCACCTTCAAAACTATTGAAAAGAACCGCATCATCTCCCATCTTACAGCTTCCGCTTTCCCTCTGTCCTTTATAGAAAAACACACCTACTCGCCTGTTCCTCTTAACCCCCCTGCAGCCTAAAAATCCACGTGTGTGATCCCATTCTCTTCCCTCTCAGTTAACCTCTCCCGTTTCCTCAAACCCTTTGGCATCCGTACCTTTTTTACCAACACACCTAACCTCCACTCACTCCTTAGGCATCCCATCACAAATACCGACTCCCCCACTGACCCTCTAACATCTACTGGCGCGGTCTACTCGGTCTCATGCCAACAGTGCCCTGCCACCTATGTAAGTGAGATCGGTAGGACCATCGCCATTAGAATGACCGAGCACACACGCAACATCACCAACCAAGATCCCCGTTCCCTCATTTTTCAACACATTGCATCTTCTGGCCATTCCTTTGACACTGCTAACCCAACCATTCACTACAGAAATATCTCCAACCTACACCAAAGATTAGTTCTGGAATCCATTGTTTGGTAGAACAAATATCCTGGGACTCAGGGGGAGTCCCTCCACTGTTCTAGTGGACTGGGGCTCTTCCTGGCCTGGGCTGGACCCTGTGAGAGTTGGACCCTTCTTAACTACTATGGAGGGGTCCTTAGAATCAAGACCTACAATCATCTTCTCCGATGTCGTGTTACTGGGCTAAATTTCAAAGTGTGGTGACTTGTGTGCTGTGGCACCAAAATTAAGACATGTATCAAGGTCTTCAAGGGGACAGAGGCTTGACACATTAATACAGTAGAACTTTGTTATGACAAGTATATCTGAGACTCTTCTTTGGACACGACAACAACAACAACAAAAAAATGTATACCAATTTATGATGCTGTTTTGAAACAAATACATATAATTACAACTATTTCTATACAGACCTCCTTATACTCCAAGGAATAAAACTTGAAAACAATTTTAAAGCAACTTGGTTATAGCATTATATGTTCCCCATGGGGTGCTATGTGCATACAATGACCCACAACAAACAAGCCATATATTATTGGGGTGCTACATTTCTCAGAAGCTTACAGAATCTATTCTAATTAATTACCCTTGCTTTCAGTATATGAAACAAGATTTGCTTGCCAAGTTAGTGCTGTGATGGTTAGCCTCCTTCTCTCATGACATGTAGTAGGGGCACTCCTTTTATATTTTTGGAGATCTCTTCACAACTATCTCAATGTTTCCTCCACAAGTAAGTCAGCATGGCTGTACATCAGGTGTGCGTTACACTTGTGGTAGAGCAAATATCCTGGGACTCAGGGGAGTCCCTCCACTGTTCTAGTGGATTGGGGCTCTTCCTGGCCTGGGCTGGGCCCTGTGAGAGTTGGACCCTTCTTAACTACTATTGAGGGGTCCTTAGAATCAGGGCCTACAACTAAGAAAGACAATAGATAACGTATTAAGGAAAATCAATGAGTGGTGTGAAAGTCGTAAATTAAAATTGTCAGATGAAAAAACAAAAATATTAAATTTATATAAATGCAATAGCGATATAATAGTCTCAGGTAGCAAGTTAATTAAACCGGTTGAAGAACTTAAGATCCTAGGAGTGACTATTAAAAATCACCGAGTCAGAAGCAAACTGGACTTTACACCTCACGTTAATGAAACGATCATAAAAGTAACTAGAGCTAGTGGATACCTATTTGGCCTGACAAAGAAAGCATGGGGTCTAGACTTTAGACGAAGACTGATACTGTATAAGACATTATATCGAAGTACAATTACATACGGTTATCCAATATGGTATCCATTCATAAACAAAAAGTCTAAGGACAAACTAAATTCTCTTCAATATAATATTTTAAAACATTGTATACAAGCCTACAGTACAACATCATCGGATTGTACACACATACTTGCAGAAGTCCCCAAACTTACTGAATATATTGAATCTAATATGCTGAAAACCGAAATAAATTACAATCGATCTGACTCTTCAAGTAGGAATATAATTTCTAATTATATAAGGGAAAAATTGCAGAAATACTATGAGAAGACTAACACCATTTTCAAGTCCTTCTTTACTGATACCCAAATATGTCAAGCCAAATTTTTACAACGTTCAATTTTTTACTGGACACGGTAACTTTAGATCATATTTGTACAAGGTCAGAAAGACGGATTCGCCTAAATGCTCATGTGGTGCAGAAGAAGAAAATCCTGTACATATTCTAATGGACTGTCGACTTGTAGAGGACTTGAGAGCCAAAAATCAAATAAATATAAATTGTCTAAATCAAATAGTTAATAATAGATATATGTATATAAATTTTAATAGATTTTGTAGAATGTTTTTTAGTAATAGATAGCCTGGGCTGTAATAAATGGTAAATAGTTATATGCTGTAAATAGCTCTAAATTTCTGTTCTTAACTGTGATGTTCACTAATATTCATTATAGGGTAATTAAATCGTTAACTAACTGACAAATACGTTAATAATTTCTATTATAATAACTAAAATCATAATAATAATTACTGTAAAAGCTCCCAAACTTGTGTATGCATGCAAATATCCAAGACGGATATCACGTGCTTTGTAAATGATAATAAATAAATTATATGTAAGTTGTTTTAACAATGGATATAAAATCTTGTTCCCAAGTGATTAAAGTTTGACTATCAAGATAACCTGAGGTCATGCTTTCAATGGATAAAAAAGTTGAACCAGTGATCTTTACCTTGATAAAAGGAAAACCAATAAGTATGGCTTTATAAGAGTATGTTTTTATCATGAAGAGAACTTGATTTGTCAAAATCTATTAACATCTATAGCAATGATGCTATCATTCTGTAATATGTGATCTACGCACGTGCAAATATGTTGCATATTTTCTTAAAGAAATAGAAATAGTAGTCAAAACAAAAATAAACAAGAACTGGAGGATTCCACCTAAGCACAGTTGGTACAGACTTGGAGCAATAATGGTTTCCCAGACCTCAAAGGTCCATAAACCGGCGCGCGAATGCACACCCATGTGCAGTTGGTACAGTGGAATGAACCCAGGAGGAGCTCTGAACATCAGAAATAGACAGCATCAAACGACACAAACAAGATTTAGAACAGGCCATCTCAAGCCATTGAGGATAGAAAATAATAACAAAATATTCCTACTTGCCCAAAATGTAGTTTGGCACCTGCAGCTCCAGAACACATTTTGGCTGTCATTAGATGCACTGGGCGGGACTTTTGGGAGAGGCCACTGCTTATCATAAAACAGCTCAAGGAGCATGAACTCATGGAATTTGTGTAATCCTTACACAAGGGGATAAGAAACAACAACATATTTTGTTACACAATATTTAGGTTTGTTCTAGCCTTAGTCACTGAGAATGTACTCATTTCATAACATCCATCTTAGAAATACTCTCATTGTTACATCATAAAGTAGTTGTCACAATGTGGTATTCAGTAATGAACTGCCAATCCTTGTTAAAGCAGGGTAAAAGTCTTTGGATTTTGATAGATAAGAGTAAAAGAAACCAGATTTTTTTGTGCCAAAATTGATTCCCAATTTGAAGTGGGTTGTTTGTAAAAATGCATCAAACTCCCCCCTTAACATTAGAAGTTGTAATAGCATACCAAATATGCTTGCTGTGAAACCATTACACTATGTGCATACAATGACCCACAACAAACAAGCCATATAGAGGTGCTACATTTCTCAGAAGCTTACAGAATCTGTTCTAATTAATTATCCTTGCATTCAATTTATGAAACAAGATCTGTCTGCCAAGTTATTGCAATGATGGCTAGCCTACTTCTCTCATGACTTGTAGTAGGGGCACTTATATATATTTTTTGGAGATCTCTTTACACAGCATAAATAGAAAAATAGACATTCCCGCAATCTACACAAACTACATCTCCAACTGAATTTTTCAGATTCTACCTCTGGTATATTAATAGCCCCCTTCCACCACCTCAGTCACACCGGTCAAAAACGGTTTTTCTCTCACTAATCATTCATAGATGGCAGTCCATAGCATAGTCATTAACCTCACAAATTTACCCGTAATAGTTACTTAGATAAATTTAATTATGTAATATCATTGTAATAATTTTTCTAAATCTCTAATTTTTCAAATATTAACACAATTTTAATTCATTCAGATCCAGACGCGCGAGTAGTCTCACGCGAGTGTGTATATATATCTTATTTTGTTTTTGTTTTCTATGGTTAGCTGATATATATTTACATTGTTTAATTCTCAGTCGCTTAGTTACCTTAATTTACCTTTAATTTTTGTTTTTATTTTTATTTTACCTGTAGAAGGGCATTGCCCGAAAGCTTGTAATGTTTTACAATTAAAAGAAACTCATCTTCTGAAACTTCTTACTTGATATATCTTACTGGAAGAGTCTTTGACCTTTAAAACACTATTTCTAGTGTATTTACTGCAATGAAATATTTGGGAGGGCTTGGATCATCAGCGTTGAACTTTCCTAACAGTATCGCCAATTTAATCTACCAGACCGCTTTTTAGAGCTCTAATACTGTATAGGATCATTTTGTTTATAAATGCTACACTGAATGGTGGAATCTCAGAAATGGTATCTAAGCAACTATGGACATAAACTTGTAGTAGGGTATAATTACTTTCTATAGTTAATTATCGCCTTTTTATAGTGATGTTCTTACCTTTGTTTTTGTTTTTTACTTCTTGAACACCGGGGCGATTCTACATAAGAGGAAATGTCTTAATAAAAAACTTGTCATTGAACTTATATGTTTTGATACTCAATGAAAAATCGCCATATTTATATGGTTGTAACTTTATTATTATTTTTTTTTGTGTTAACTTAGCTATATATATTATGGTTTTTGATCTTTTTATAAATAACAACATAATACTGTATATTATTTTGTCAACATATTATTTAATTTTTATACTCAGCAAACTCTATCATTGATTCATTGTTATTTAATGTAAATAAGGTATATTTGTATGATCGAAAAGATTGTCAACATGATACTTTGTAGAATCTTACGCCTTTAAAATAATTTTGAATTTTGATAACAGATGGCGCGCTAGTGCATCATGATACCTTGTCTTTATAATTTTTTTCTATATGACAATATATAGTTGCGTATTTTTTATTTTCATTATTTTATTCAAACACACACGTAATTGAATATTCTTTCTGTAAATACAGTAGAACTTTCCTTTAGCAGACACACTCTCCACAAAGGACAGTTCTCATTTGCAAAATTACCTCTTTTTTTTTACAATTTAGTAACTCTCCGGTAAGAGGACACCTCTCCCTAAAGGACACTTTGGCTCTGCAATTAGGTGTTATCCTTTACAGGGAGGTTCTACTGTATATGCATATATAACAACACTATTATTAATTCTAGTAAAATATTAAATATAATTTTATAGCAGAAGATACATCAATATCAATCTCCCTCTCTTTCATCTATATATAAATATATATATAATATATTTAATATAAAACACACACAATAATATAGGCGTATGTGTTAATTCTATATCAATTTATTGCGCTTGTTGCACCAGGTTGCGGCTTGGCAGACTCTTCAGCCTTGATTCTCTCCTGTGCTGGGTCTTGCATCTTACCAGAGCGTGTTTCAACCATCCTACAAATTTATATAAGGGAATAATGAGATAACTCTACTTTAAGTAGCCTCCAGAATAATTTATTTATTTTTTTGACATCAAAGAGACCAGTGAAGTCACAAAGTTTACCTAAATACAAATGATGATTCTATAATACATATATTCTGTTTATAATACATATATTCTGTTTAATAAAATAAATAAATATAAAATATAATTTTGAATTTAAAATATATGAAAAATAATATTACAAATTAAAATAAAATAGGTTCATTAGCCATGATGCAACAACACAATATATATATTCAATATTTATAATATTAACTAAAGCATGTTTGCGCAATATATAAGGAAGGAATGACAATCCGGCGAGACTGTAAATTTGAACAGCCGACATTTACTAGTTAGCCATTTAATTAAGTAACATGCAACCTGATTACTGGGGATATTGTTAAGTCAGCTAGCTCTTGACAGCATTCTATAAACTTCCATATATAGTTAGAACTCTCGAGAAATACCGTATCTCTCTGAAACTAAACAACAAAAAAAAATATATATATATTTTGAAAATATATTGGGGATATATATTGGGGATCAAAATATCATTTATTTTACAAATATTTCAGTTGGCTAAACGCCAACCTTTATCAAGGTGTTATAACATATCTCTCTCTATATAAAAGTCAATGTCTGTCTGTTTCGCAATAAACTCAAAAACTACTGAACCAATTGGTACCAAATTTTGCATGTCGCTTTTATAAACCTGAGGAAAATTTTCGGCTACATTTTGATTAGTATTTTTGGCTATTTCTTTTTTTCATTTGAAGAACTTTTTTTACGCGGAGTAATCCGGAATGGAATGAATACCCAAATATGGCCATTTTTTATAAGCATCGGTGGTTCAGTGGTAGAATGCTCGCCTGCGATGCGGGCGGCCCGGGTTCGATTCCCGGCCGATGCATTTTTTTAAAACAATTTTTAAAACTCATTTATATTATATATAATATAAATATATATTATTATATCAACTATATTAATTAAATCAAATACCTAAACACTAATATAATACAATTTTTGCCATCACACACACTTTTTTCTTGTAGTTTATGTGTTACTTCTGTATTGCTATTCTATGGTACTTCTAATATTTATTATTGATGTACTTCAGTATGAAGGAAATTGCAATCGGGGGAATTCTCGGGCGAAGCCGGGTCATACGTCTAGTTAATCTATATATATAGATATATAATATAACATATTATATGTTATATTACCTTGATAAAGGTTGGCGTTTAGCCAACTGAAAAATTGGTAAAATAAATGATATTTTGATCCAATATATGCCTTTTTAATTATATATATATATATTAAGAAGCCTTTTTCTTAATTTATGCACCTTATCCCAGTACAATATTACATTTGTACTATTTTTCATATATATATATAATTAAAATGGCGTAAATATATAGGTCATTGAAATGTAAAATATCAATACATCTTTGGTTTAATTTATTTTATGCTGTTTATATGGTGTTTAGACTTCTCAATAAATTTTGATGGAATCTAGTTAAACTTTTATTTCTATTTTCGCGCGAGTCTCTTAAATTGATTTCGTTAGCTTTTATTTGATTTATAATGTCTATTAATTGCTTTACAAAATATATAAAACAATTTGACTAAATGGGTAAACAGATTATTACATAGGTTTAGCGTATATTTTAGATTAATAAATAGCTATAATGTTGGTATAGAAGAAATTCTTTGATAGAAGCTATTTCTTTAGAATGTTTAGCTTCATTTTATATAACTTCTAAATATAATATATTTATTATATATATACAGAAATAAATAAACATTTAATAATAGGTTTTAATTATTTGTGAAGAAGAGCTTGCCCGAAAGCTTCCTTTATCCAGTAAATAAAAGGAGTTACAGCGTCTTATGATTTTTTTTTGTAATTTCTCGAAGTCCGACTTCCTGTGATAATGTGTCTTATTTATTGGAAAATATTCGCTCTTGAATAACTATAAACATTTTCACTTAATCAGCTATACCTGTATATTTGAATGTTTTAAAGTAGGTAAATAAATTCATCAAAAACAAAAGTAAATACAATTACATTATAGAAACTATTTCAGAAAAAAAGTTAAATATCCTAAATTAAAGATGTTTGTATTAATAGATTAATATAATAAATATTAATATTTGGTGTAAAAAAATTTATTTAACATTACAAAACTTAGCATAATTATAATTGCAATACATAAAATTTGTATTAATATTTGGCAATGTGTCTCTTATATTACATATATTATCAAAAAATATCTCTATAGAATTTACTGCAATGATAAAAGTTATTAATTAATTTATAATATAAAATTATAAAAAATATAATATGTAGATGGCAATTGAATTTATAAGTGTACTATATTTACATATATATGTATATATATATATATATATATATATTGCAGGCGATGTATATTCTCAAAAAGACATATCCATATGGTTCTCTATATGCTAAATTTCAAATAACATAAAAGCAGTTTGAAACCATAACTATAAATATGATATTATTTATACAAACATCAAAATAGCCAAAACAGTTTGGTTTCCCCTACAAAAATCATACATTTATATGTAAATAAAACAATGAAGTCGTGTAAAAAAATAAATGTCCCCACTTTAGTAACCCGCACGTCAACAAACGCCAAGCCATTTAGAAGGCAGCCGAAACAATAAAAATAAAAGTTGACTATATTTCAAGACAACCCCCCTTGAATATATAGCCCAGTCTATGACGTATTGCTGCTCTCTGTGAATTTATAGAACGGCCAGAAAAATCTATTTGACCATGGAAAATGACTGTAGTTTGTCACTCGATTTCATTCGGCAACCCTGCAAGCAAATAAACCTCTTGTGCCATAAATAAGATCCACTGCGAGTCGTCTGCTGCTTTATTATTTACTCTGTGAGGGCATTTTGGTTGCTTTTGACCCGTAGAAATTTAGGGTTAATTTATTGTTACTATTTATTTCTAATTGTATTATTAGTCCTATCCCCCTCTTTTATTTATTATTGGGGTAATACAATATATTAACATAGTTATTTATAGTGCTGAGTGCACAATTTACGTTCTTATTTATTAGGGTAATTCTGAGAATTGCCTTACATTCGAATATATTAACATTTTTGTAAAGTTTCGTTTGGTTTGTTTTGGATTTATCTTTCGACTAAACACATTTCTAATAGTATATATTTTGATAGGCATATCTTTCTTTTGATTGTATTACTTTTAAATATGTAAATATACATTATATAACAAAAATAAGTAAATTAAATATAATATTGAATTTGATAAATATTTCTTGTTGATAAACCTAATATTCAACATATAAAAAAACGCTATACTCTACTAAATAAGTTATGTTTTTAAATATATTCTGCGTATGCTCTATATAGCTATTTAATCAAACCCCTTCTTTCTTTTTACAAAATACAGCTATATTTTAATAGTATTCTTTTTTACATTACGCAATGTGTGTGTTTGTAAAAATATTTAAAAATAATAAATATTAATCGCTTTTTTTTTTTAAATTTTCATATAAAAAAATAATATCCATTTATATATATTAATGATCACATATATATTACTCTTTAACAGAGACGATATGATGGGATGTTGTTTCTAGATTTTGACAATTATGATGTACATCTTTTCTATATTGATGTTTTCTCGATAGAAAATATAAGTAAATACTTAAAGGTTTATAATGGTCGAGCTGTTTGAGGTTTTTTTATGAGAAAAAAAAACTTGATAAATCAAGAAAGGGTGTCTGACCAATATTCTCGCCGGAAAAAATATTAATAAAAAAAAAGATTAGTGTTATTATATATTCCGAGACAGAATTCTATCGACAAGAATCATTAAAGAATCAGAAAATGTCTTAAACACAATTATATCATTTAAAAATCTTTTATAGCTTCTACCATTGTGGTAAACTATTAACAAGTTCCCCGCCTCATGTATATACCAAACTCCCTTCACCCCCCCCCCCCCCCCCCCGGTTGAACCAATATGGTTTCAATTTTAAAATAAATAAGTATATTCAAATTATGTTTTCTCCAACTTTCACTAGGCACATTTATATTCTGATATAAAGAAAAATTTTGAAAAATTACTTTATTAAAAAAAAAATTAAACTCTTCTATCCCTTATTTGTTTGAATAAATATTATTATGGTTCTATCTATAGTTCTTTTTCTACTTTAAATATCTTCACTTTTTCCTTTTTTCTTTCTTTCTATGTTCCGAATATATGACACGCAACTGCCGGAGCGTTTGCGTGAACCTTGTTATAGCCCTTTATCATTATCCAAAAATTAAAATTATTTTAAAAATTCTTTATTTATATTCCATAACTTCCCCCTTTCCATATTTTCTTTCTGCAGTTTTTAAAGGGGTTGATTCAGATAAATTAAGAAATTAATATATAAAGAAGATGATAATATTATATATATTAGATATATAATAAAAAGACATATATTGTCAAATAAATAATTTTGATTCAGTACAATATAGGCTATTTTATTACCTAAATATTCAAATAGGGATTGCTCTATATGCATATTTACCGTAACAATATCGAATTATTATTATGAGCAAAAAAGGTCGATTAGACAGGAGTTTGATTTGGAACATTTTAAATATGTTAATATGTCGGCAGTTGTTCTGAAATAAGAGAAATGTTTCTATGGCAGAAGGTTGAGGTAGAAAAGCTATCGATTTCACTGAGTTTGCAAGTAATTTTTGGAAATCAGGTTTGTAATTGGTTTTCACGTACCTGCTGCCAAATGAAGCACACAAGACAAATTGCAACAAGCTACTCGACTACATGGAACTAACCAAGAGTTATGAGGTGGCGTTGACGGATGATTTGCATACTCGCATTGGCTCCCTTGGAAATTTGCATAACCCCCTAGAAGCACCTACTTCATCCAGAAGTAACTCCAAAGACAACGTAACTTCTACTGCTCGGTACAGTTTTCCTGAATTTTCTAGATAACAATCAGCTGACAATTATTAGTGGTATATATACGTTGGTGATATAAACTGAAACTATACATTAATTCTCAGAACATGGCGGTTCTGTTGTTGGTCATTGTATTATCTTATAATTGCTGCTGGAACACCGTGTTGATCTTCATTTCGAGGTGTTACCATATTCGTATTACCTTCCAACAAATGTATCTACTCCACTTCTCCAACGATAATATTATTCTGCACATGAGAGATGTGAAGATATCTAAAAATTCATAGAGGTTGGCAAGTTTTACAATGTCAGTAATCGGACGATTGGTCAACAGACGTTTTTACAAACCAACTTCAAACTACGATGATCTCAGCAGGCGTGCAGGCCGAGATTGGACCAGGTCGTTCAACATCGAAAACATGGTTTACTGCTACTTGGCCAAAAACAGATTAGATAATCAAAATACGCAGCATAGATTTTAATTAATAAATAAAATTATAATTAATCCAATTAAAAGTTAAGGATAGGATAACCTGGCATATGCTCTTTTTAAATTGAAGACCAAGTGCAAATCAGTTCACCATATAACGGTATATATGGACATCACTACAAGAATATTTTGTTTTTCTAACATCAAACCGTAATCATTTTCTCTCTTCAATATATTCGACAAATTTTAAAAAGTAACTACATCGCAAGCAAATTCCCGGTGTAAATATTAGTTTTCGGCATATTTGCATGTATCGTTGTATACAATATATTTTATTACAATTTGTTTAATTTACTTCCGGTAAGATTAGTTCTACACCTTATATATAGTTTAGAATTTGTATTATTTGTATATATATTTTGCGAAATCGGCCTGAAGATAGGCTAACGCCTGAAAGCTTGCCAACATTCAGAATAAAGAAACTCGTTGCAATTTTTTCTTCCTTTCATTCATTAAATATCTTATTGCAATTATTTAGGATTTTATTGTAAATATTAGTGTTTTACTTACCCCAACTACACATGGCCATTATAATTATGGTTGGTGTTCAGCGACTGCTTTTACTGTAAGTGCACCACATGAGGCAGGAAGTTCGACTTTTACACACTTACAAATGTGCTAGAACCTGGTTTAGGTACTTGCACTCACTGGTGTGCATGGACCTTTGCAAGAATTGTGGGCCATCGAAATATAATCCAAAGTATTGGCTGACGAAAAACGATGTTTATACCACTCCTTCACAACCCTCTGTGTATAAATAATTGACATATCCTTTAGTGTGAGCATCCTATGTAGGGAGATAGGTACTAACAATTGATGGTGTTGTTGAATATGTTAATGATGATAATAACACTGATTCTGCTACTTGAAATAAGTTTCTGCTATCCCAGCCCCGGAATTGTCTTAATGTCTCAGGAGGTCGAGAACAGCGCTCAGGTGACGACGATGAATATAGATGTACAGTAAGAACACTAAGACGTTTCATCTTACAGAAGGAATAATTGCACCGAATAATTAATTTCTTATCTAGGCAGAAAGCGCTTTAATGCCTTGTGCTTAATTCGTGACTGGCTTAGTTGTGAGTTGCTTGCGGAAGAGGTATGCTCTGGCAAGTATTTGAATACATTTATACTGTTCTAAAAACTTATGTTCCTGGTTCCATTATATACTTTAACCAAATTCTATCTAAATTGCCGGATATATAATTTTGATCGCCCAATACAACATTAGAACGGGTCTGGTAGATTGAGTTGGTGAAACCGCTGGGAGAGTTCACCACTGATGGGCCATGCCCTCACATTTTCAAATTTTATCCTTGCAGTATTAGATCTGTATAATGTATTCTTTTTTATTGAATATGATGTGTAATTATTCTCTACACTATTTTTAATGCTAATTTTAAGTAGTGTTACAAATTTGTTTCAATTTTCAATACCAGACAAATATCCACACAGAAATAAAACCAATACATAGAGAATAACACTGAAGAAGGACACAGAGTAGACTCCACAATAGAACGGCTCAACTCCAGGTTAGCGTTAAACTCCGGGTATTACAGAAGTGGGAATTCCTAAGTAAAAGGAAATATTGGGATTTGGAGGCGGTATAAGTGATGTGTACAGGGGAGGGGGCTAATGACTTGATATTCTAAATATTTGAACGATCGATCAAACGCTGACTCACATCGCCTGGCAACCTTGGTCACATTTTTTAAAGACTTTCCTTCGTCTGCTAGACTGGGTTCTGGTTTCATTTTATGTTCGGCCATCTTGAATAGCTTCATTCACATTCCGCCAAATACAGAGTTGTTGGTATAGTTTGACCTTTAGATTAAATCTGAAATTTGCAATTATTCTGATTTATAAATTGTGTTTATTATTTGCAATTATTCCAGAATTTTGAAATAAGAAATATGTTTTACATAGCAGTATAGATTCTCTATTTACATATAATCAATTACAACTTTTATCTAAATTCATTTTAGAGAGAGAGAGCGCAATGCATTCTTAGTCTATCCAGAATGGTTCTGCAGCTTTGCTAATAGATTATAATGTTATTTTTCTTCCATTGCTGAGCTCAGTCGTTTTACCGGTTGATACTTGGGTGACAATATTCCACATTTATTTTCTGCTTTATTTCCTAAGTCTACACAATCTACTAGACTCCCAGGCTCTTTTCTAGTAGATGTAGATATATATTCTTCTCTCCTCGTATCTGGCGGTACATACCGCTATAAAGAGTACAATATATACCCATATATTTCTAATCAAATTATAATATTGAGATTGTACAGGTAGATAAAATAAACTATTCAATAGTAGCGTAACAGTATGAAAGATTGAATTGGCCAAATGATCGCCTAAACCAGTCTTTCTTACATCGTCGATAAAATAATTGTAGAATTTTGTATCATTGTTGAAAAATAGGGAAATAGTGCGCGGAAGATGAGAAAAAGTCGAAATGCTTTTTAAATGCGTAAGTATATATGTGATGTACTTAGAGTGAAATGAAGTCGCTATGATTATCATGGCTTGCGGAGTGTTGGCTAAGGCTCACTTGGATATATTGCTGGAGACGTTGGACAGATGTCTCATTAAAATACTAGGAAAGCGAATTGTGTCATGTGTTTAGACATGCCAGCCTACTAATAAGATTTTTCGAAGGACGCACCAGGTCAAGAGGACCACCATGTACTACATTTATAGACAAGAGAGAAACCAAGACAACATACCACCAGATTATAGCTAGGGATTGTCTTGGAGGTACATGGTTGAAGAAGAACATAGGTCTTGGACTGATTTACCTTAAGTCAATAACAATGTTTACTTAGGATAAATAATAAAAAGTACACATAAATCATGTAATATGTTTCATATGTACAATTTTCCACATTGGATATTAAGTTAAAATTATCAATTATATAATTAAGTAATTATTAATTAAGAGACAATTACTTGCAGGAAGGATGTGGTTAGCCCTGAACCCAGTGGTCAAACCTGTGATGGATGGATGACTAATTAGAGCATTGATCGTGTTACCTGGGGTGGAGATTATTTCTTTGAAATATCTGCCTAGACTTCTGACCAATCACCGTTTCAGGAGTTTGTGTATTCACACAAAGGAACAAATTTGCATAATTGAATCGACTTTTTTTTTCGCTGTGTGCGTTGAATGACTAAAGTTTTATATTTACATATATAGTCAATGTTTTGCTCTGTCTTTATTCCTTAAAACTACAATCTTTCTTATCAACGAAGATATTTACATATTGCAGGTTTAAACAGCAACACGTCAACTTCTAAAACTGTTTTAGTTTAACTTTCTTCCATTGATACTGTAAATATGTATATATCTTATTTTTAAGTACTTTATTTCTAATTTCTCGATGAGTGCACATATGATATAAATTTTAAAATATTATTTATCATCATTATTAATTATAAACATTTTGACCAATTTTAACACCTTCATTGTATTTTTTTATATTAAGATGTCTTTCTTATAGCTAGCTTTTTAATAAATGTAAGTGTTGTAAATAGTGGTTATTTAATAATTCCCAATAATATAGAATTAACAACTTCTATATTAACTGTGACATATTTAGTGTATTTTATACTCACACACAAAAAGTTAATAATAAACTATTTGATAATAAATATTTTCTAATTTTTTGAAAAAAAACTGTACTGAGTAAGAAATTTTCCAAAAATGTTATTCTTTTTACAAATATCGTAACATATATAAATATTTATCGCATTTCTATATAATTTTTTCATCTAGATGTTCTCATTTATTTTACTTATTAAAGTTTTTAACAATTTAACTTAACTTTTTTTCGAGATATATTTATATGCTTTGTTGGTGAAAAGTGTATATATGATTTAGCGCGAGCTGTTGTTTAAAGTATATTTTATTGAGGTCTCTTTCGGAACGTCCTACCTTCTTTCTCAACCTATAGTTTAAAAAGGTTATACAAGTATATTGTATATCATTACTTGTATATCATATTTTAGTTATCTCTCTGCATCTTATAGTACATAGATTTGAAATAAACAACACAAGACGACAGGAACTTTGTTTATTGCCAGACAGTATATGTAAAAATAGCATCGTAGATAATTTAATTGCAATTTTAAAATATTATAATATTATTTTCTTCATTTTTAGAGTAATCTAAGTTCGATTAGTAGATTTTTATTTTTATAAACTTCAAATAATAATTTTATATAACATATATACACAGTGGACCCTCGGTTTGCGAGCATAATCCGTTCCAGAGCCATGCTCGTACTCCAAAACGCTCGTAGTGCGAAACTAATTTCTTATTTTTAATAATTGAAACTCGGGCAATTCTTCTTGCTACGAACAATTGCACAGTTTCCCACATTTTACATATTTCCCGAATCTGATCTGAAGGGAGGGATCCCAGTGAATTTTCATCCATCACGATTACGGGCAACCATCACGAGTTGCTCGTAATGCGAAATTTCACTCGTAATCCGAGGTAAAATTTTTCAAAAAATTTTGCTCGTACTGCGAAAAGCTCGTACTCCAAGGTGCTCGTAAACCGAGGGTCCACTGTATTAAAAATATAGAAGGCATTTCCTGACCACGAGCACATGTGCTTTTTAGATGTGGTCAGGAAATGCCTTCTTTATTTTTAATATCAACACCTGACCCACTTATCTTTTACTTTTTTCTATTGTTTTTTTCATATATATATATTTCAAATGTGATATTGTACTGGGATAAGGTTCATAAATTAAGAAGAGAATAGATATTAGAATTCAACAGAATAGTTGATATTTATTCCGATATATGGCGTAAGCCATCAGCAACTTTTAGTTGCATGATAAGGATATGCCTTTTTTATTTTATTATATATATATATATATACGTATATATAAAGTTGCGGTGGGATGGCATTCATGTACTAAAAGACGCGCCCTCTCCCTTTAAAATTGTATTGAAACAACACGTTTTGTTTATCCCTCCTTGTATAAAATGTAATGGTAGCGATAAGGAATTGAGCTGTAATACCAATTCCGACCTATTTCATAACTTTCCTCGTAGAATGTTTATGAAATCGAAACTGCCTCTGTACTGATGAGTGCTATATCCGGGAACCATGGTATGCAGGTTGTTAGCTTTTGTCTGAATTCGTCAAAACTAGTGACTGCTTTGCTTATTCCTAGTATACGTGGTACAGGCCATGATAATCATGGTGGGTGCTTTGGCGACTGCCTTTACTGTAAGCGCACCACATGTCTACACATGTGAAAAGCAGTTCGACTTTGCACTTACAAATGTGCCAGAGCCCCGTTTGGTTACTTTCACTCGCTGGTGGGGTTGGACTTTTGAAAGAATCGGAGGACATTAGAGCTTTTTTTTTTAACAGAAAAAAGTGTCCAATGCGGGAATCGAATCCGGGTCGTAGTGGTCGAAAACCAAACGGTTTAACCAGCCTTCCACCGACCCCCCTGCACATGCCTTATCACCACCATAACGTTCTGTTATCAACAAAATGCCATGTTTTAATGCAATGTTCTCCTGCTGATCCCCAAGTCCCACCCTGCCGTTCATTTGGCTGTCAGTCTCCAGGCATCTCCCCACTCAATTCTTGGTTCTCAGAATTGTCTCCGCTTATTAAAGGATATCATTTCTATCGCTTTTTTTGGGGATAATGGATTGGCTATAAGAGAAGTCTCTCTCTTCCAAATTCTCAGTTCTTTTTTTTGAATTCCTTGCTGAACTTCTATAATTTTTATTATCCCTAGTATATACACATGTGGTGTATAGGCCATGGTAATCATGGTGGGTAGTAGTTGTCGAATGCTTTTACTGTAAGGGCACCACATATTTACACATGTGGAAAGCAGTTTGGCACATACAAGTATGCCAGAGATCCGTTTGATTACTTCCACTCACCAGTGGGCTTGGACCTTCGAAAGAAGTAAAGGCAGGGCCAGTAGAAAATAGCTTCTTCGGAAAAAGTGCGAGGAATTCTTTCCCTTGTAGTAGATTTCGGTAACCGACGATTAATATTACTCGTCCATCGACACAATACTATACTTCTATAATAATAAATATTGTGTCGGGGGCATCTATCTAATCAATTTATTTCAATAGTCCTTTATTTAGCAAAAAACAATGTACCATCAAATTTACGATGGTCATTTCATTGTCCTTTTATCTTTTCTAACGGGATAGAGTTAACTTCTCTCCACCAGAAATATCAGGAGATTTACTGATACTCAAGTCTACTTCTCTCAAAGCTAACCACACCAAGAAAGAATTGACTTTAATAATAACTCTGAATGGTTACTTCCAGGCAGACTGTTCAAAGATATTGAAAGAAGACTAAATTTTTTCGCATTACCAAATAGAAAGACATTACCGTCAACCACAATTTACGCTTTTTTCCTCTGTAGACTACAAATACCAAAGATTACGTACAACCACACTCCTAGGAATAACCAATCTAAGCTAAGTTTCTCTTCGGAAAATCTTCCAAAAATAAATCTTCTTGGCGCCACCTCGTAAGTTGGTGACTTCCACTTGTCTTGTAAATAAAACCAAGCAGATTTATAGGTCAGAAGGACAGCTCGGGTAGTTGGCAACTTTATATACGCTCCTGGGTTAACCAAATAAAATATAACTATTGATTTTTCATATTATGTTCTATGATATACAATATAATGCTCCGAATATCAATAAAACAATATGGTACTCTTGATAGTTATTTGGATTTTAATTTCTACGCTGTAAATTATATGGAAATTATTTTTTGATTGTTTATTAAACAAAACACTCTCTTAACACATGCTTATATAAATAATTCATACATGGACACACAAAAAATTATATATATATATATATATAATAGTAGATAATTAAATAATTTGATTTTAATCGTTAAAACATTTTAATATAATAGTTCGTGACCAATAAAAAAATAGCGTAGCGTGATTTAAACGCGCAGAAGATGAATCTGTATAAGGAGGGAAAAAAAAGTAGCAGATGTAAGTGTTAAATGAAAGAAAGGGGGGCCCTAAACCATCTCATGATAAAAAAAATGAGTGCCCCCTATCAGGAGGTAAGGGGAAAGGGGGACTGAAATCCTTAAAATGAGTTGCATATGGATATATGCAAAAAGGGAAGTTTTGAAATCGCGTTCTGTGAGGGGTGAATTTTGATGGCCGTTGGTAAATGTGGACAATTGTGGTCCCCACATCCCTTATTCCCACGCGCGAAAGTCTTCATTAAAGTTGGTCACCCTGTAATTTCCATCAATCATCAATTTGTTGTGCCAAACGCTTCATTGTTTACCAATTTTCATATTTACGTTAAATCCGGGAGAAATTAGCTAGTTTCATGATAGAGTGGATAGAGAGTAGTGATTTCATGGTGACTTCATTACAGAATTGGATGGATACACGGAAATTTTACCCAAAAAAAGTCTTTTTTTTTTCTGGTATATACATGGGTGTGGCTATGTTATGTAACTTTAAAAAAAATAATGGATGATAACATGTTGGAAATGGATTACATTGTAAAGTATCATTATTAATTGAGGAAGTTGTTCACATAAGTAGGTGGGTGTTGATTCTGTAGTCAATTTGAAAAATTAGAGGAAATGATTCTAAACATATTCTAAGAAAGAATGGCGTTTAATATATTTGAACTACAATATATATAATGATTGAATATGTAAATATACTTATAATACCTGATAAATATATTCAATCTTTGCATATTTTACAAGACAAAATTATATTAACTCCTATGTTACATATTTAAACTGAAACTAAACGATTATATAAATGATAGGGTATGCAAATGAGGTGTGTTGCATATTCAATATATTCTTTGGCTAGAAAAGAGAAATTTCATTTGGGGAAATAAGTAGACCCTTTCACTCACGAAAGGACATAGTTCAAATTCTAAAAGTTTTAGTACGATATTGAGCTCATTAGGAAGTCTGATAATGATTATACTGATGCTGATGAAGATCGCCCAGAGGAATAAGGTTCTTATAGATATTATAGAATACAACACACAAGAAACTTATGCTTGGATAATTTTATCGCCATCTTAACATATGATACAAGGGATTGAAATTTTCAAAACAAAGAGCATATATGTATTCTTATCCTTCTAATATAATCATACACACAACGATCTTTTTATTAAGACATTTCGTCTTACAAGTCAAAGATTTACAAGTTTTTCTTTTATTCATTGTCTGATGAGATCTTTGTCTACCTGTGTATTACCAGTTCTAAAATTCAAGCATAAAAGCTGAGAATGTGGTAAAAAGTGAAAAATAACTGGAATATACAGAAGTGTTTAATATTGCCACTTGGAAAATTAAGGGAGACAAATTTCGGGATGACACAGAAATTTATTTGAAGGCAAGAACAAACTATCAATGATAAACAAAAGATAAGCAATGAGGAAAGTTTACAGGGTAGCAAAATATAAACATCAAAAATGATACTCTGTTGATAAAATACTTTGCTATAATATGCCTCTCACCAAGACTGTATATATCTCGAAGATAGGGGTTGCCTGGCCGGGATTCATAGTTCTTAACATAAGAGACACTTCGGCCAGAAAAGTATTTTTTCGACATCGGCGAAACAGCGTCATTCTGTTAGTATAAATATTGTCGCTTTAGAAAAATTGTTTTTGCCGGAATAACTTTATTCTTCGTTAAAAAGAACAGTCACTATCCTAAAATTAAAGATACACAAATTTATATAACAATGACAATCCATTCCAATTGATGCAAATAAATCTATCAAAATCTTAACCTTCAAATTATGTAAATTAACATAAAAACAAATAAACTACGGTACAACATGAAGCGCTATCCAGATTATATTACAGAAATTTACAAGACTAGAAATTCAACTTGAAACTTCTAAGAGAGATAGCCAAAACCAAGGATATTCTCGGTCTCTCCTGGAGATGGTCGGTTATTGGAAGTTGGAGTTGATCAGGTCATTTTGACAAAGGTGGTAGTCTAGACAGATGGTCGCTTATCAAATGGGTCCTTCATGGGAGGTTTTAATGAATATTATTCATGTAGAAATATGATTGAGGGAAGACAAGTGTTAGAATTTTAGTTACATTAAACATGTCAACTAATTTTGACAATTTACTAGTTCTGTGGTTTTGGTCATCCTCATACTAGTTTAACACAAAGCAATAACGCGCCATCTATACATATAAAATAAAAGGATTTAAAAGCGCGAATGTTTCTTTTATACATAAAACGAACTTCTCAAAAAAGCGGTCTGGTGGATTAAATTGGCGAAACCGCTGGGAGGTTTCACGACTGATGAGCCAAGCCCTCCCAATATATTTTTTTCATCGCAGTAAGGACAGTAAAAGTTCGTTTTATGTATAAAAGAAACATTCGCGCTTTTAAATCCTTTTATTTTATATCATACTAGTTTGTTTGTTTCAGAAAGAAACATGTCCATGTGAAGATTTAGAGCAGAACCATTCCTTAACAAAACAGAAGATTCTAGGATACAAAAAGGAAGATTTACATAAAACGAATAACTGCTTTCTTTGATGATTCATCTGAATTGGGTAAGTCTTTATTTTCTTATTTCTAATACACTTCAATTGCTCTAGATCAGGGATCGGTAAACTTTTGAGTCAAAAGAGTAAAAAATTACAACTTACAAACTTTCAAAGTTTTTAAAGAGCCACAACATTTTTTCTTGGAAAAATAAATAGTACTCGCATAAATAATATTTACGTATGGAACTATATAAAGAGCTTCACATTCAAAGAGCCGCATGTGGCTCGCGAGCCACCGCAGTTTTCCGACCCCTGCTCCAGATCATTATATAAACTAAAACAAACGAACTACAATGCAATTTTTATTCATAACAGCAAGTGCTAGGATTACAATGCTATCTTTATTCTTTGCCAAACGACAACCCACTTTATTTACATGAAAAGATCAATGAACCCCACAATAAAAAAAAAAGATTATATAACAACACAATAAAATAATACTCAATATCTTAAAACAAGATATATTAAGAATGTCATCCTATTTAATAAATATAAAACATATATATAAAATCATAATACACTAACACATATTTTTTTAGAGGTTTTCGGTATATATGTAACATTTTCGAGCATATTAAAAAAAAATCTGTAAATCAATTTAACTCGAATATATTTAGAATATTTGCTTGTGTGTGGTGAATCACGCGAAAATGGAAACGAAATGCTCTAAAAATATTTACAATTTTTATTTTGAGCATAGTTATATCTATATAGAATGCTCACTCGCCATCCAACTATATATAGTAGGTGGGGGATGTCAAGTAAAATTCCAACCAATCATGGTGACAGAGAGAGGGAAATATAGACCAGACATTCTTCCATTTAGTCCATATCAAGTGTAAAAAAGAAATAAAAATGAGATGACAGGTTAAGTGGGATGACAGTTGGTGACAGGTGGTAGAACAGGACACATCTCTCTGTCACTCCAGAGCTGATGTAAGACCGTATATCCCCCTCCATGTACAAGCTTGTTCGGCCGTACAACTACTAAATTGGAAGGATACAGAGTAGATTAGCAAGTTCCCTGCGCAAAGCTTTTCTGTCGTGAAGTTCTTCCTTTGAAGCTCCTCCCTCTAGGTGTGTCCTCTATCCACTCCACGACTGCACATCATGGCAACACATTGAATAATTCACCACATAAGATTATCTTAGAGACAAATAAATAATGTTTCATTTTTAAACAACAAAAAAAGGGCTATTGTGATTTTGAGCGAGAGAGATAACATGTCAGCCTGTCAGGACAAATGTCACTTTAAAATATTCGACATACCAGATTATTTTTGAAATATGTAAACATATTGCGTGTCAAAAATAGAGAAATGTAAACCATTTTTATATATTGCATTTTAGAAATGTCTTAAATGAAGTTCTCAGTTACAAATAATTTATATTTCGTTACAAAACCGATAATTTGCCGATATTCTATAAGAGATACATCTTGATTTTCATGATGTAATAAAAAGGAACTTTTGAAGAGTGAATAGTGAAAGCTTTCTTTTAAAAAATAATATATTAAGTCATTTCACGACAACTTTACATATTCCAGATTTGAAACTTTGATAGAGAGACTCCCTCCAGACCTAACTTTATATGGTGTCATCAAGATGGGTCATCAAATTGTCATACAGATAAGCCAAATATTGTGTAGAGCGCAGAAGAAACAAAGGTATAACATAAACAAAACCAAATTAATTTTTTTCACTCTCACAACGATTCTCCCAATTTTATTCTACCGCAATGAGAAATGTTTAGGGATGGTTTAGTTCATCAGTGGTGAACCCTGTCATCCACATATTAATATCGCTCTACTATCATTTTAACACCTTTTAAAATCTTTTTAATTTTATTCAAAGTCAATTAGGAGATTTAAGATATTTGAGCTGCACCGAATTTTACACAAATCTCATCTAGACAATTGACAACTTAAACAATTTTATTGATTCTTCTAATTTATTGTTACAGATAATTATTAAGATCAAATGAAGAATAATATATAATCAAATAGTAAATAAAAGTTAGATAAAATGTAGGAAAATATATATATAGTTGTGTATGTGTAAACATTTCTTCAGCAAGGAAGGTTTCCCCACCTTGAGAGAGTTTTCCTCCAGACCAGGTCTTCTTGAACACTCCTCAGTTCCACGTCGAGGACTCATCTAGAGATGTAGATATAAAATTTAAGGTATCAAAGTTACCAATAAAGTATAAGTTGTAAAAATAATATAACTTTCAAACAATAATATATTACTTTTTACAATATTCGCATTAAAGATATATACAATTAATATAACAAGTGTATCATTTCTCAGGGGTTTTAAAGTTTCATATTTTTAATAAAATATCTGTAGTTTAATGACTAGGCGTTTATCTTTCATAAATATCTCTAACTTAAATGGCCATTTCATTCTTTTAAGTTAGCAACAAAATGAAGATCTTTGACTGTAATATTTGAGACACTAGAATATTATAAATGTTTATTCATAGAAGACAGTTTTGATTAATTCTTGGAGATAAAAGAGATCTCTATCAAAATTATAACATGAGATTTTTATTGTGACTCTAACATATATTGGATTTTATATTTGAATATTTTATGTGAGTATATTTTATATATTATAACAAAGTATTTATTATTTTATTAACAGAGTATCATTTTTAAATTTATATTTTGCTACTCTGTGAACTTCACTCATTGCTTATCTTTTGTTTATCATTCATAGTTTGTTCTTGCCTTAAATAAATTGCTGTTTCATCCTGAAATTTGTCTTTCCTAATTTTCCACTTGGCAATATAGTAAATGATATATTTAAATAAAAGTGTTTGTTATCGAATATAATGCTCAAATAAAAGTATAAAATAAGTTTTTATTGGTAAAGATAACTTGTTAAAGAAATAAAGTATTCGAACAAGAAGTATTTTTGAAATATTGTTTTATATGAAATTGAATTTTGAAAATTAAGAGCTAGAATTATCCTCAGTGCAAAGTTGTAAACATTTAACTATTTAGAGAGAAAGGCATCTTCTAATCGTGCAGCTAAAATTTCCTAATAGTTTGCGCCATCTGTCGGAAAAAATATCAACTAATCGTTGATTATTAAATATTTCAGAATCGGACAAATACTCTTTCTTAATTTGTCCAAATTCTGGAATAATTAAATATAGGTGATTAGTTGATATTCATTCCGAAAGATGGCGCTGGTCATTAACAAATTTTGGTTGTATGATCAGTAGATGCATTTTTATTAATTTATCAACGTGATCCCAGTAGAATTTCACTTTTCCACTATTTTTTTGTTTAAATATTTATTCATAACTCCGATGATAATCCCCAAAGATATTTAATTCTAAAAAAAAGGGATGGGGAAGACTTTTATTAATAAAAAATATCCAAACCCCATTTTTTCCTCTTTTTTTAGCGTCATTTATTCCTTGGTATATTAAACTCTGTGTGTATATAAAACAAAATACATTTGTGAAAAGCTCATTTATACTGTTAAATATCGAGTAATGTGTGTGATACATTCTATGGTTTATTGTAAATATTGTGATAACAGGGATGTCTTAAATGTGACTATACACAAAAAGATGTATGTAAATATGGTGTATCAAATCACGTTGTCACCGAATAGTTAACAAAAAAGTTGTTTTCTAAGAAATTTTACCGAGCAGGTGATGATGTCCAGCGATAATGAAGTTTTCTCTAATCTTCTGCAGATTAAATTTCTAGAATGATCGATTAGCAGCCGACTTCTGGGCATGAATCATCGGCTGAACAGCTCGTGAAAGATTCCTCCCATCCTTTGCCCCCTTATCACCAAATTAATTTAACTCTAACCCCCCTCGCTTCGCCACCCTTTAAAAAAAAACCTTCTCATTTTTTGAGATTTTGGCGCCTAACCTTGTCGATTACACAAGAAAATGGATGAGGGAATCCTAAAAGATTTTTATTTTTATCACACATTAGCATTTTTATTTAAACTAGAATTAAATAGAACTACTTTTTTTTCTCTTATTACACCATATAAAATATATTCTGAGAATTTTTTTTAAATTCAATATTTGACCACATTGGCGCGTGATTTTACTCTGCTCCATCATAAGAACATTTTGAAATTTTTGAAAATTACCAAATTTTTCATTTCTAATCCAAGAAAAAAAAGTTGTATTTTTGAATCATTGAACTGTATCTTATTGCAATAATAATCTCTTTACACTAATTAATGCATTTATGACGCTCTTTCTTATTTTAAAGATTCAATGGTGAAGCCTTAAGGATTCGAAATACCTCTTGTAACTTGCAAAGCTATCAAAAATAAAACTCAAGATTCTAAGAAAGATACTGAGAGCATCTAAATACGTAAGAAATAAGAATATTAATAAAAACCTAAAGCACGAACCCTTAAAAAAAATTATACAGAGAGACAAACCTAAAATGTATATCCAGTAAAACTACACATGTATAGCCACTAAATTCAACTTAGCATATACTCACCACCAAACATTTAATCTGACTGAGATTGTCAAGAAATGTTTATTTTTTTTACTAAAATACTCTTAAATACAACAGATGACAATAATCTTGGCTATATATCTATCCCAGAAAATATATATCAACCATATTGCGCCTTTTTTCTTTTGACTAAAAACAAGATGAACAAAGGACAAAATTAAGTTTTTTTTGTTCATTTATTTTTCCGATGAAGCATGCATATGAAAGATTAAAATATCACTTGACTTTTCGAAATCGTCTAAAATAAATGTATTATAACTGAATATTATATATTTCCTTAGAAACCTGAAAAATAATAAAACTATAGTTAAGAAAGCTTAGCTATCTTGAAAACTCGAAATGCACAACGTCCAAGAAGACGGAACACCCCAAGTCTTTAGGGCAACATCAAAACAACATTCACCAAGTGCAAAAGCTATATTTCGAGTCGTCAATATCAAACTGTTTATATCCAAGCTTTCAAACAGGATCTTTGAGAAATCTCTGGGAAAATTATCAAATACCTGGGACATTATTAAACCTATGGAGTTGATTTTCCATCAGACCCTTTTGTGGGGAGAAGTATCAACAACAGATTATTCTTAAAAAGAGATAACCCTTTGCTTCAATAGAACTTTAAAATAATAATAATAATTCTTCCGCACATTTTGTCTGATGCTACAATGATTAATGAGCTTACATCTGTTTCCTACCGACCTATCAGCAACAAAAGATGAACCCTTGTCATCAGCCGGCGTTGTCAGTAGAAATTTAACAATAGCTCGCCTTTCCTGATGAACGATGTCAGAAAGGAAACAAACTGCGCATGCGTTACCTAGAGCGCGCTGGAAAACAGAAGAGGGCCAATCAGCGGAATAAAAAAACGGATACCATAAAAATAAACAAAATTGAGAGACATCGTAGTGATTAATTGTTGCCCAAATGTTCTTGGTTTTCTCGAGACCTATTACAATTAAGATAACCCCCACGGCGGCCATGGTAGACCAACGTATAGACTGGACAGCCAGTAGAAATTTGGATAATGGAAGAGGGACAAGTAGTGGGAGATACATTTCTATAACATCTAGCTTTCAAGAAGAATGCAAACACAAAGGCTGAAACGAAAATATTTGAAAACGTTGATACAGTCTGGCGAAGGTTAGTTTGCCTAAACAGTCGCAGATTTTTATTGTGTTCTTTAACTAAAGTAATTATACTTTTTTTTGCATATGACTATAATATATACAAAATATGCAAAGCAACAACCATGCAAATTTTATAAAACCTATTTAAAATTTCCGATCTACCTGAATACCTTTATAATACTGTCGTAGAATTTTGAAACATCGAACTATTTTCCAGAAATTTGTTTATTTATATTTATAATGAACTTGTAAGATGATTAGTAACATGGATTAAAATATTGGGATGGTCTGGCTCATCAGTGGTAAACCTTCCCATCGACGCAGCCAGTTTATTTAGCCAGATCGCTACAGATATTGAATCAACTGTTATATGTTTATTCTTCTAAAGAGACAAGGGTCGCCTCTCCCGTCAAAATAGACGTCGAAACCAGTCGCCATCTATTGACCGTCACCGAAAAACTAGTGGCCTCGGGTCGGTGACAAAGCCACAATACCAGTTTTAACACACCGAAAAGCGTCCACCTAGAGACCATGGTTTCGGGCTAATGGCCCTCGTTATCCTAGGTCGTACTTCATGAGATCCACACAGGATATAATGGAACCATGACAATCTGCCAAAGAGATGTTTAGCTGGCAAAGTGGCAAGTGGATTGTCACCGACCCGAGGCCGCTAGTTTTGCAACGACGGCCAATAGATGGAGTCTGGTTTTGACGTCTATTTTGACGGGAGAGGCGACCCTTGTCTCTTCAAATCAATATCCTCCCGGCAAAATTTCCATCTATAAGTTTATTCTTGTTATTTCCTGGAGTTAACGGCGATATAAGATTTTGTTAGTGTAACAATTCTCCATATTTCCCAGCTTTAAATAGAGCACGGATGATTTTCCGGTTCTAGTTATTTAGAGCAATTTCAGCATTAAGTCTTTCCTGACAATAATTAATTTTACATTCAAGGTAATATACATATTTCATTTTTATACTCTACTTTAACTTGTAATGTTACAATATGTGCCCGCAAAATACCAGTTAACTCGGTGTAGCGCCATCACATGTGCCCGCAAAATACCAGTTAACTCGGCGTAGCGTCATCACATGTGCCCGCAAAATACCAGTTAACTCGGTGTAGCGCCATCGCATGTGCCCGCAAAATACCAGTTAACTCGGTGTAGCGCCATCGCATGTGCCCGCAAAATACCAGTTAACTCGGTGTAGCGTCATCACATGTGCCCGCAAAATACCAGTTAACTCGGTGTAGCGTCATCACATGTGCCCGCAAAATACCAGTTAACTCGGTGTAGCGTCATCACATGTGCCCGCAAAATACCAGTTAACTCGGTGTAGCGCCATCACATGTGCCCGCAAAATACCAGTTAACTCGGTGTACCGCCATCACATGTGCCCGAAAAATACCAGTTAACTCGGTGTAGCGCCATCACATAGGCCCGCAAAATACCAGTTAACTCGGTGTAGCGCCATCACATATGCCCGCAAAATACCAGTTAACTCGGTGTAGCGCCATCACATGTGCCCGCAAAATACCAGTTAACTCGGTGTAGCGCCATCACATGTGCCCGCAAAATACCAGTTAACTCGGTGTAACGCCATCACATGTGCCCGCAAAATACCAGTTAACTCGGTGTAGCGCCATCACATGTGCCCGCAAAATACCAGTTAACTCGGTGTAACGCCATCACATGTGCCCGCAAAATACCAGTTAACTCGGTGTAACGCCATCACATGTGCCCGCAAAATACCAGTTAACTCGGTGTAGCGCCATCACATAGGCCCGCAAAATACCAGTTAACTCGGTGTAGCGTCATCACATGTGCCCGCAAAATACCAGTTAACTCGGTGTAACGCCATCACATGTGCCCGCAAAATACCAGTTAACTCGGTGTAGCGCCATCACATGTGCCCGCAAAATACCAGTTAACTCGGTGTAGCGCCATCAGATGTGCCCGCAAAATACCAGTCAACTTGGTTTGTTACAAATGATACCAATTAAACATTACGATTTTGAAATCACACACTCAAACAAAGCTTATAATAAACAATAACTAAAACTAAAATATCAATCAATATAACCTATTCATTTTCTTTCCAACATATCAACAAGATGAAAGACCATTTAAAAAAATATGCAAACTATATTTTTAAACGGCGGTAGCCATTTTTTTTTCGATGTCAGAAGAAAATGACGTGAAATAAATTAACTCCCATTCAACAAGGGGAGTATGCCTTGGAGGTATTGGTCAATGGGTCCCATTTAACAAAAAGTATGAAAAAATAGACTTAAACACCACAGAGTGGAATCTATTCAGAGGGCGTTGCTGTCACTCCCAATCTCCAAGGCGCCGTCACCAGCAGGAAATGACGTCAAGATGATGACGTGAGGACCGGATGTGACGTGGGGGCGACGATGCCTCCAATTTCCGGTGTGAGGGACCCGTTCAGGTGTGAGAGGATTGGGGGAAAACCTTATTGGATAGGAGGGATCACGTGGTTGCTTCCGACAGCGTTGCCGATGGATTAGTGGGAAAAATGACAGAATAAATGAGATTTAATAAACACTTCATGGTATATTAGTTGTTAACCGAAAATATCTTCATTTTGGTTTCATAATTAAAATAAGAGTTTTTTTCCGTTTTCCCAAATACACATGGTTCAAACCAATTAAAGGTTTCACTTCTTAATTTCGCGTGCACACAAAGCAACCAAAATCTTTGCATCTATATGAAAACCGAACTGTTGTTTCAATACGTTTCTCCCCACAATATTAGACTATATTTCTCAATTAAACTTTGATACCTTATAAAGTTAGGCCGGAAAGAATCACTGTCATGGATGCAACTTCGGACTATGCAAATCAGTTCGATAACGGCTAATTTGCATATTATGTTTGTTTTGCATCCGTTTCCACAATATTTAACCGATCTGGATGGAAATTTTAATACGACCTAATAGAGTTTCAAGATTGGGTTATGCAAATTAGCCCGAAAATATAACGATTTGCATATTCCCATTGTTCCGCATATCCGGGAGAGGCCTGGGCAATTATATAACAAAATAATGGGAAGGGTAAAGGTTTCTGGCATGCACTGACAAATTAGAAGATTTACAGATATAGTTAAGTGAAATGTAAGTATTTGTTCTCACTAACTTTCCTTAATACAGACCTAAAGAGGTCATTCCCCCCAGCATATACGGAAATGTATAGGAATGGACAAGAGCAGTCTATATAAGCAAACTAAGAATGGTTTCAAATACCTTAAAATGCATTATCAAAAAGATTTTATCTAAAGGAACAAAAATGATTAATATAGTTTTAAACTCTTTGAGAAAATATTTTCATAGATCAACAATAAGAGCAACGATTCCCTACCACCAGAATAGCGCAGTCTTATCTGACTCAGCTGGTTTGGATGGTTTCAAACATGCCTGCACTCTATTGATCCTAGGCAAAACCCGATACCAGTACAGAGTTCGCCAATCTAGATATAAAATCCGGTATTTTAGCTAATATAATATGCATCATCTACAGTAATCTTTTAAAGTTCTTCAATTTACCCAGACTAATTTATTCGCTTGATTGTCTTTATATAATTTTTCCTACAGTAATCTTTTATATTTTCATGGTGTAATAGCGCGACATCTATTATAAGTCTATTTTAACGGGCATTTCTAACCCTTTACCGGACATAGAACATAAGCATTCTTTGGTAATATGCAAACGAGATATGTAGTGCAAATTTACTTTTTTAAATGTTTGTGGGAAATTTGTGTAGTGGTTTAACATTTAATAGATTTGAATGAAATTTTAACGGGGGAGATATGTATATATATAGAAAGATGCCATCTCTACCGTCAAAATGCACCCAAAATCTATGTGCCATCTATTGACCGTCACTGCAATCTAGCAGAATCGGTGAGGTGACAAAGCCACAATATAATACAAGAAAATGATAAAATTCAAAACGCTTAACTGAAGACCGTGGTTTCGGGTTAATGGCCCTCGTCAGTTCAGGCCGAGTTTTGATTTCATTAGAGGTTGCCTGACCGGCATTCTTAGTTCGTAAAAATAAAAGTCACTTCTCGGCCACAGAAGTTGTTTTTATTTTATCAACATTTCGACAAAATTATTTTGGCCTCGTCAGGAAATAAGTATAATTAAATCATTTGGCAAGGCGTTAAAAATCTATCTTTATAACACTTTGCCAATTGATTTAATTTTATTTTTTCCTGATGAAGACATTTCCTGTCGAAATGTCGAGAAAATAAAAAGAAATTCTGTGGCCGAAGTGTCTTTTATGTTTAAGAACTAGACCTACATAATAAAATCCATCCTCACAATTTGCCAAAGAGATATATCAATTGTAAAATGGCTAGACCGATTCTATCACCGACATATACATTTTGAATAGAAGAAATCTCGAGCTTAAAAATAAAACTGCTAGATAGCAGAGATGTGTGGACCATGAGTTTTCGCTTCTATTGTGACAGGCCTTTGTCTTTTTACTTTCCTTCCGGAGAATTTATTATCCAAATCTGAACGAAATTTTAACTATTTTTTTAACGAGTATGTTTCTATTGAAAATAAAACAAGTTATACTTCCCTTACTGCAATAATAAAATGGGGGGGGGGGGGGGGGGGGGCTGTCTCATCAGTGGTGAACCCTCCCAGCGGTGTTTCGCCAGTTCAAAAATTGTTCAATTCTAAATAGAAACATACTAATCATAAATAGTTTTTAATTCTTATAGATTTGCATAATAAATTTTCCTGAAGTATTTTGATCTCTAAAAAGGCAAAGGCTACCTTTCTTGTCCTAATAGACGCTAAAACTTGGGACCACATGTTGACAGCTCTGCTATTAATATCAGATATTTCTTCTGTTCAAAATATCCATCTATATTTTAGTGAAAGAATTGGTCTAGCCACTTTACAAGCAAAATACCTCTTTAGCACTTTCTGAGGATTTCATCAATACTTTGTAGGTCTAATGAAATCGAAACCCGTCCTAGACTGACAAGAGCCATTGGCCCGAAGCCACGGTCTCCAGCTGGGTGTTTTAAATGTTCTATTTTCTGGTGTATCATGGCTTTTTTTGTCACCGATTCTGCTAGATTGCAGGAGTGTCAACAGATTGCACATAGTTTTTGAGTGCATATTGACGGGAGAGGTGGCCCCTTTCTATATATCCATATCTCCCCCGTTAACATTTCATTTAAATCTAATATATGTCAAATCCCCATGTATTTTCTGCAAACAATAAAAAGCAAAATTGCACTACATATATCTTGTTTGCATAACATCAAAGGATGCTGATGTTCTATGCCCGGTGCAAGGTCAGTCTGGTTCAGCTTTCTGATGGAACAATCTGGGTGGAGTACCTATTGTGATCCTGGACAGAGGGTGTTGGTTGAGCTGTAGAATTGACCGCAGCTCTCCCTCTAGCTGGTGATAGGAGGTGGCTAATATTGTTTTCGGTGATATTTATTTTGATTTTATATATTAATTTTTTTATTATTTATGTATTTTCAATGAATTAACCCATGCATACACACTGGCCACAAAAAATTGTATAACCTAGAAATACTTATGTAAATTTCATTGAAATTGATTATCTATATATAATGATGATGTGAAAAATGATTGATATTAAAAAAAAAAAAGAATGTAAATTTAATAAGAAACACATATTTTATCAATATTTGTTGTATCATCCTTAGACATGTATACAAGCAGCTACACAGTGAGGCATACTGTCATACAGTTTTTATGGCTTCTTGTGGGACCAAGCTATTTAAATTTTTTACCAAAGCTGTTGAAGATTGCTTGGCTGTGGCTTATCAAATTTTCTCCCCATCATGTCCCACACATGGTCAATTGGGGAAAGATCTGGGGAATGTGCAGGCCAGGGAAGGATGTCAAACTTTTGAAGGAGGTTCGTAAGATGTTGGTTGTATGTGGTCAGGCATTATCTTGTTGGAAAATTACATTATTAGTCTGCTCAAGAAATGGTAACACAACAGGTTTCAACATATTTTTAATGTATAGTTGAGCAGTCATTGTGCCTCGAATAAAACCTAAAGGGGTCCTACTTTCATAGCTGATGTCACCCCACACCATGAAGCCAGGGGTACTTGCTGTATGTCTTACAACAATAACAATCCTGATGGGATATTTTTTGAAGCCTACGTCTAACATATATCCTGCCGTCATGAACCTCTAAACTGAAACTGGATTCATCAGATAAATGGTAATGCCATTCTTGAGCCCTAATGCATCTCTATTCACACCAGCTGAGTCTGTCACTTTTGTGTATGGCAGAGAGTGGAGTTTTTAATAAAGGCAGGCGAACACGGAGTTCTACTTCGATAAGACGGTTATTAATGGTGTTCAGAGATGGTTCAAATTCTTTCTGTGCATGTAAAGCAGCTTGAATAATTGGTACAGTTGTTGTATTGTCTGCTACAACCATCCTTCGAATCCTCCTATCCTCTGTCTCTCTGTTGTTACTCTAGGACGACCTGAGCCAGGTTTTAATGAATTTTTCTCTTCCTCTTACCACCTAGAGCAAATCCTTACAACAGTACTTAGATTTCAGCCTACTTTCTTTGCAATTTCTCTATTCGAAATTCCACCTTCTCTGATGCCTTTGATTCTGCCTCTTGTAAATATTCTTATATCACGACCTTTTTTCTGCCTTGGCATTATACAGATTTTAAAAAATATCTGAAAAAACAATATAACTTTAATTAATGATACATTAGGAGCCTATATAAATACCCTTTCTTTAATAAACAAGGCCATTTTTAGGCACTTATATTCTAGTTACTGTTTCATAAAATTGAAAATATACATGTATTAATGTTTTTATTAAGTATGCAAATTTTATTAAAATTGCTAAGGTGTTTATAGGTGACTAGACGAATGGCCCGGGCAACGCCCGGGGTTTACCCGAGTGCGAATATATTTTAAAAACGTTGTCTTGGGTGGTCGCTATAGACAGGGTGGTCTGTATAGACAGGTGTATGTATCACACAGCCGATAACAGGGTTGTCTAGGGTGGCCGCTATAGACAGGGTAGTCTGTATAGACAGGTGTATGTATCACACTGCCGATAACAGGGTTGCCTGAAGTGACCGCTATAGACAGGGTGGTCTGTATAGACAGGTGATTGTAACACACTGATGATAACAGGGTTGCCTAAAGTGACCGCTATAGACAGGGTGGTCTGTATAGACAGGTGGAAGTATCACACAGCTGATAACAGGGTTGTCTAGAGTGGCCGCTATAGACAGGTGTATGTATCACACAGCTGATAACAGGGTTGTCTAGAGTGGTCGCTATAGACAGGGTGGTCTGTATAGACAGGTGTATGTATCACACAGCTGATAACAGGGTTGTCTAGAGTGGCCGCTATAGACAGAGTGGTCTGTATAGACAGGTGGATGCAACACACTGCTGATAACAGGGTTGTCTAGAGTGGCCGCTAAAGACAGGGTGGTCTGTATAGACAGGTGGATGTATCACACAGCTGATAACAGGGTTGTCTAGAGTGGCCGCTATAGACAGGTGTATGTATCACACAGCTGATAACAGGGTTATCTAGAATGGCCGCTATATACAGGGTGGTCTGTAAAGACAGGTGGATGTATCTCACAGCTGATAACAGGGTTGTCTAGAGTGGTCGCTATAGGCAGGGTGGTCAGTGGTCGCTTTAGACAGGGTGGTCTGTATAGACAGGTGGATGTAACACACTGCTGATAATAGGGTTGCCTAGAGTGGCCGCTATAGACAGGGTGGTCTGTATAGACAGGTGGATGTATCACACAGCTGATAACAGGGTTGCCTAGAGTGGCCGCTATAGACAGGGTGGTCTGTAACAGGGTTGTCTAGAGTGGTCGCTAAAGATAGGGTGGTCTTTATAGACAGGTGTATGTATCACACAGCTGATAACAGGGTTGTCTAGAGTGGTCGCTATAGACAGGGTGGTCTGTATAGACAGGTGGATGTATCACACAGCTGATAACAGGGTTGCCTAAAGTGACCGCTATAGACAGGGTGGTCTGTGTAGACAGGTGGGTGTATCACACTGCTGATAACAGGGTTGCCTAAGGTGCCGCTATAGGCAGGGTGGTCTTTATAGACAGGTGGATGTAACACACTGCTGATAACAGGGTTGTCTAGAGGGGGGCAGGGAGGACACGTGTTCGCCGGTAGCCAATGGGCGCGCATTCTATCCTTGAGCTTCAGACATACAGACAGACAGAATAAGGCAATTATATAAGTAGATGTAATTTTCTGTGGCCAGTGTATATATATATGGCTGACCAAATCTCAGTATCTTATCCACGAGGCAAAAGGCCAAAGAGTTTGTAAATATTTTAAAACCGAATAAACTTAAAATGAAGAATAAATTATTTGAAATAATTTTGAAATTTATCTTTTTATATAACTTTTTTTAGATCCATATATGCCTTAATCATACTTCTCCATTTTAATAAAGGGTTTTAAATGCATTTAATAAAATATTCAAATCAATGCATTCATTTAATCATATTTGCACGCAGGACTCTGTACTGATGAGGGCCATAGCTCGCCGAAGCCATGGTATATAGTTTGTTGGGTCTTGGTCAAATTTACCCAAACTGGTGTTATGGTTTTTTTCACTGAACGGAATATAAGCGTATTGCGCAAATATGAACAAATAAAAAGTAATTATTAAATACATATATTGTATTAAGGAATTCATTAAAATGGAAACATGCCTTTTTGAACATTCTTCTATATATGTATATATATTTATATAATAAAAAGGCATATAGTGGATTGAATAAAAAGATTTATGTGCCATATATGTCTTTTTATTATTTAATGATTTAAGTATGGATTGCTCTATTTCCAAAAGAATATATATATTTATATGAAAATAATTAATGAAAAATCTGTGAATCTACCTCTTGTAAAAAGAAAAAGGTATTTTGTAGGGTTGAAATTAATCTTGATTTACTTGAAGCTTTCCTGTAATGTACTGAGGGATTTAACTTGAGGTATAGCTGTGAGGTTTAAAGAATGGAGACTTTTCCCCAACTGTAGAGTAAGAGATAACTCGGGCCGCCAGAATTTATACACCGAGTAAAATATCCTTTCTATCTTAATAAATTATGTACCTCTTATGAGAGACCGTCCAAAAATCGGGGGTGTGCTGGTTTCTTCTTGAGGTGGTCTCTCATCGGAAATTGAAATTGATTGGGTCATTTTTTTTTTAAGTGGTCGCACTTCAGATGGGTCGCTCACAGAGCTTTCACTGAATTTTGTTAACTTTTATTAATAGGAATTTATCTTTAAAAAAATAACACTTCTTCCGTTAAAATAGACGCAGAAAATTATGAACAATTTATTGACCGTCTCTGGAAACTAGCAGGATCGGGTCAGTGGCAACTCCACACAAAATAGCTTTAGCATATTCTATACGATCAACTGAAGACCATGGTTTTGGTCCTCGTTAGGCCTGGCCATGCGGCTATCTGCAGTTTGCGAGCCACATGCGGCTTTTTGGATGTGAAGCTGCGTGTAGTACTCACAAAAATAAAGTTTTTATTTATGCGAGTACTATTTATTGTTGGTAATAAAAAAGTGTTGGCTCTTTGAAACTTTGAAATTTTGTAAATTGTAATTTTTGACTCTTCCGAATCAAAAGGTTGCCGTAGACAGGTCTAGGGGAAGCTTTGATTTACTAAGATCCACTAGATAATCTATATCAAAGAGCTGGGCTAATTCTATAGCTAACATTGGATGTGTGGAAATGTAGTTGGGAAGAAATTGGTCTTTTATAACCTATATTATTAGTGGTATGAAATAGTAGAAAGTGTGATATCTCAGATCATGCTTGTGACTAATTTCGGTGTATAATTCTCTTTGAAAATGAATGATCCAGAAAAATAAAGGTACCTGTGTTTGATCTGAGGAGTTTTCATCTTTTTCATTAGTTTGGAGTTCAGGTAGCGTTGTGTAGTTTCTTCCGCCAGCATTCTTAGGTAATATCTTCTCATAAGCTTTCTTTAATCTCCAACGGATGATACAGAGCAAGCAAAGATCTGCCATTCTATCATTAATATTTGCCTGGAGATGAATATTTTATTCAATTATGAAATTATCTTTGAATATATATATGCCACAACGAATTGAATTTTTTTTTCATATATATAATAAAACTTTATAGATCATTTAGAATAAAGTTTAAAGAGAGAGAAAGATAATTAGAGTAATATAATATAAAAATTTTAAAATCAAATTTTGTTATTGACTTTCAAAATTTTAACCCATTGTTGTAAAATCTGATTTTTAGAAGGGTTTGAAATAATTCTGGTCACACACAATAGATGGCAGTTAGTCTTACGACTTACAAGTACTTACACTTGTATCTTCAAAAGGAATGATTTCTATTTTTTTGTGAACCTAAATTATTTTAGAATGTAGTTGCATTAGACAATGACATAACCTTTACCATTTCTATTTTCTACTGTCAAAAATAATTTTTCTTGGCTTTATGTGCTTTATCAGATTATTTAAGTAATTTACGTAGTACTCAGTACAATGATTTCATGAAAATTCTGGATCAACACCAAAGCTGGTGTTGTACCTAGATAGCCGATTCGAGAGTTTTCTAAATGACAAAGACATTCAAAAGATGGCGATTTGCGTCTATTAATTTACTCCCTGAAATATATTTTCACCTGTCACAATAATATACGACTTTATCGGTAAATATGGTTCTTTAGTCACTCCCTGATTCGTTCTTTCCTGTCGGGTGGCCTTAATCAACCAATCAGCGTTTACTTTTTCATTCGCTCAGTGGTCAAATAGAGAGAAAATCGAGGTGCTATATTAAACTGTATTATCCAACGTGGGTTTGAGTCACGATTTTTTTAAAACACTAAAAAAGTTGAAAAATAGAACTGTAGAATTGTACTGAGACAGGTGAATAAATTAAGAAAATGGCATCTTCTGATCGTGCAACTTTCGTTTATTTTGATTTATATTAAAAACGATATATAATCTCTTTTTGTTTGTACAATATAATTAGCTGAAGAAGGGCTTGCCCGAAAGCTTCCTTAACCGCTATAATAATAAAAAAAAAAGAGTTGCGGCGATATATGATTCCTTCTTTCTAATTTGTCGAAATCCGCAAACCGTTTACCATGAAAGTTGATGATGTGTTACGCCATCTGTCGGAATAAATATTTATTAATTGTTTATTTTTTTTTTTTTAGAATTAACCAAAAACCAATAAAAACCCATGAAATTAAAATACAGCTTGCACCACGCTGATGAGGTGAATCAGCCCGAAACGCGTACGTGGTTAGCTTTTCTTGATTAATCAAGAATGGGTATTTGGGGTCAATTATGGAATAAATAAAAATCAACGAATAGTTGATATTTATTTCGACAGATGAAGACGAAAGCCAATCAGCAGCATTTAGTTGAACGATCAGGACATACCAATTTCTTAACTAAAATATTTGTGTGTGTTGTTTTTATTTTTACTTTACAAAAAAAAAAAACATTTAAAAAAGATATTGTTCCGCGGGATCCCAACCAATCTCTGGGCACAACTGCTTCCTCCGCCGCGGAGTAGCTCCTCCTTGCTGGCACCCCGATTTGCTCTCCTGAGTGGAGCTCGAGTGGAAACTCCCCTCTCCTGGCAGTATCTCTCGGCCTTACCACTGGTGGGGGGACACGAGAGACTTACCAGAAGAGCAGCAGCAGCAGTAGACTGGCGATGAAGGCAGTGGCAGAGTAACGACAGGAGGCAGCACGCAGACTTGAAGCACTTCTTTTATTGTCATATATTACTAAACATTACATATAACTTGAATAATAAACAACGGGTATTTACATTACGCCACCTCCTGGGGCCAATATAAAAAGGTATTTACAGTCAGGAGAGGTGGCCTCCGCAGGAAACGGGACCACAGCAGTCGGCGACTTCCGCATCAGTTGCGGATGCAAAACAGGCGAACGCGCCATCTACTGGCGGAGGTTACAAGTGCTCTTCTCGTAACAATATTGTGCCTGTCATGTTAATTTTTTAAATTCCTTATTTTCTTGTATTATAGGGATCTTACGCCTGACCTTTCCTTTATCTAATGGTAAATTATAGCAGCGTAAGAGTGAAATTGAATGTCTTGATCCTTTATTCAAAGAAGACTTAAAGACCAGAGAATCAATTAAAAATCGAAAGCGCGCAATCTGTGTATTTGGAATTATAAACCATTTAGTTCTAGATAGAGACCCACCGGAGAATAATGGGAAATCAATAGGAAGGACTTGGTTCAACAAGTTACCTATCATTATGACTGTATATGTACTCTATATATTACTCTTTTGTTTGATTGAATGTTGTCATGGCTGTGCTGGAGTAAACCTCCTTTTTTGTGTCCGGATGCTATATTTATGGCGAACTAAATAACTTAGTCCCTATTTCTGCTCCGCTCTTATGGAATTGAAGACTTGGGGCGATGGCGTCGACCTTTCATATTAAATCTTACTTTTCCTTATTACTAATAATTGTATATAGTTGCGGAACTACTGGTTTCCTGTGCTGCTCTTTTCTTGATATTGCACCTTGTACGGAGAATCTGTATAAGACTAATGTCTTAATAAAGGCTTTGTGTGTGTGTGTGATTGAATGTTGTCTGTTTAATTCTGTGCTGCGTGCTATGTTTGTGTCGTTTGTGCTTATATTTGAGTTATGTGGTTTGTGTGTCGCGCGCATGTGTGTGCTTGTGTTGTGCGTGTATTTATTTTTAAAATGAAGTAACCATTTCGTTAAATTGATAATGTCATTTACAACAATAAAACAGAAAATATGACTGAAAATGACCATTTTTTGGTCGTTGAGGTACAGCTTGCACTACGCTGACGAGGGCCAAAAGCCCGAAGCGCGTACGTGGTTAGCCTTTAGCCTATTCTGGAATATTTAAAATAGCAACGAATAATTAATATTTATTCCGATAGATAGCGCAAACCATCAACAACTTTCAGTTGTCCGATAAGAAAATGCCTTTTTTTTCTTTAGAAAATAGTGTTTTTGTTTTCGGACAAATAACGTTAACAACGAGTTGAATACAAGGTCGTGGAACACCAACCGTCTTCATACAAAAAGTTACCATTTCTTCCCTTTGCCGCACAATGGTGGATCCTGGGGGTTGTGATTAATGGAGTGACGTACCCAGGTCCAGATGGTACTGGCTGGACTCCGCGGGGGTCCCTGTGATCTTTCCAGGGGTCTCAGGGGGAATCCGCAACAGTCCTCAACAACGGTTAGATGTCAGAGGAATAAACGGACATTCTTCGTCAACAAGGGCCATACCTCGAAGCCATTGTCTCCGGGTGGGCGTTTTAAATTGGCCAAAGTTGATGTGGTGGCTTTTTCTCAGACTGAGTCTACGGAGCGGTCAATGGATTGCGCATAGTTTTTCTGTCTATTTTAAAGGGAGAGGTAGCCTTATTTTTTATGATTACATGGGGTTTCTTACATAAAAATAAACGAAATTTTGGTATTTATATGAATCCACACACATATAAAGGTATATTGGTTTTGTAAATAGAACAATCCATGAATAAATATTTAATTAAAAAGGCATATATTGGATCAAAATATCATTGATTTTACCAATATTTCAGTTGGCTGAACGCTAACTTTTATCAAGGTATTATAACATATGTTATATATGAAATATTGGTAAAATAAATGATATTTTGATCCAATATATGCCTTTTTAATAAAGTTATATACATGAAAAATGTCTAACTCAACAAATTTTACATTTTACGTATAATAGTTTCAAAGCCTTCAAAAAATCAATTAGCTATATATTCAATCTGTCAAAAACACATTTTATAAAATTCATTACATCAACAGATTATATGGCATTAAAGATAGATAGAGTAAATACTTTAAAAATGCAATCTACTTATTTAAAAAAAATCATATAATTACCAATTACTTACAAGAGAAAATAAGCAATTTAAGGTAAGAAAGCTATTAACAAGAAATTCATTCTTAAAAGATGTTACAATAAAGGTGACCAAGAAATGATCGTCAGGTTGAAAAATGAGACCGTCCAAATGGCGGCCATTTCTGGGCGTCACTTCAAATTACTTGTCAGCCGAATCACCTTAGGCCTAATTTGCTATTCATTTTTATTGCTCCAGAATGGTCTGTCTACCTCATTTGTATTGGGGACTACCTTAATTATCTTTTGGTTTGAAATTGTCTTTTGGTTCGATTCGGTATTGCACGTCATCGTCTGCTTTATAAAATCAGATCGTTGTGGTCTATTGATGTTTGAGCGGTTTGGGATTTTATATGTTATATGAGTTTGGGAATACAGTTAAAACCTCCCATGGGCGACCTATTCAATGAGAGGCCACCTTATTGAGCGACCACCTCTTTGAGTGACCTCTTCGGTTTAAAAAATAATGATTTTTCTTAATTTGATTCAACCTCCAATGAGAGACCAATTTAAAAAGAGGCCAATAGTAAACATGCTTTTCTGTCATCACCCACGTTATATTATATTGTGTTGTGTAAACCCAGAATTTGAAATCAATAAATATAAACAAGATGATAAAGGGATTTTATGATCAAATAAAGTATTGCTGCTGATGGTTAATGCCATATATTGGAATAAGTATATTTAATTGGGATACTCTAGTCTCCTAAATGAAATAACTAAAAGGAAATGGAAGTTTTTTTACAGGATTCATACGCAGGGGTTCATTGAGAAATCGTCTATTGGCCATACTGGAAGGATACAACTTGAAGAAGGTCGACCAAGAAAGACAATTGATTGATAATATAATAGAGTAGGGTGAGAGTTAGAAAATTTGAGGAAGTGGATAAAATTAATACAGAACTAAGTGAAATGGAGTTCCAAATGCTGGCTAACCATTGTATGAGAGATTTTGTTGGAAAAAGAATGCAGTTGCAACAATTGTTCTAGAAGTTATTTATTTTTCCAGACGTTTAGGTCGCTCTCTGTCACCATTCCCAGAAGAATGTGTTCTTACAATCTAGATTCTACTTAGGTTCACGATCTTTTAGGGAGGGAAGGTACACTGCATGATAATGGCGGATCTGATAGATGGCGTAAGTCATCAGCAACCTTCAGTTATATTATCAGAAAATATGCTTTAATGAAGTAAAACTTCGCTGAAACGAACCAGGGATATAGCGAACATTTCGCCTCTTACACATAAGGAATCCAAGATAATTCCCAATATTATAGTATTTTCCTATCCTGACTACAGTGAGTCAAGAGTTCGGTGAAGATGTACTTATGTACTTTGCCGTCTTTAGTAATCCGAGTAACAATTATGGACACTCCTCGGTCTCAGTTCTGGAGGTTAATTGAGATGAGTAGCTTATGATCTGGATACTAATTAGCGCTTTAGGTCGCCTAATGAACTTAGGTGGCCCGAAGCCCATGGTATCTGCTAAGACTTGTAACTTGTTCCTGATAACTGAGGGCCTTTCTGGAAGCGTCCAAGGAGACTCAACAACTATCTCGGCCGGCACCACCTCCCCGTTGTCCTCGCTGGACGGAATCTGCGGCCCTAGGTTCTCTGAGGAACAAGGGATCTAACTAGAGGTGTCGGGATACAATTTTTCAAATTTTCCTATTTTTCCAAGCAATTTCCTTGGCTCTTGAGCATGATGGTGGCATAGTACTGGCGTACAGACTTCGGTCTAGGTATCCCACCATCCTCGGTGCCATGTGTTCTCTTTGTTTTATTCTACAACGAAACGGTGGCGCTAAGAATTACACTCTTAGACAAAACTTAAGGAAGTTTTAGCATGTATATCGGGATTCAGACAATAACTCTGAAATATATAACAGAGGCCTTTATTGAAGACACATGAGATAACCAAGTGTGAACATAATTGCTTCTATAATCTTAAAAAAAAAAGACGACCGGCGATATCAAAGACTTTTATCTTCCTTAAGTTTTGTCCATGATTGTAGGTCATCTTTATAATTACACAGGTAGAAAATGTATGCTTGTTCTTGGAACGTGGGTGTTATTTTCTATTTTCCTATAATTAAAAATTTAGAAAAAGTAGCCATTATACCTGGCTGTATCAAAAGTTCGTTTTCAATGCGGAAGCCCAATATTATATCAAATTTTATTTAAATATATACCAATATAAATAAAGGTTCGGTCCCACTGTCGATTAGCGTGCCCACGGGATTGAATAACGTAATAGGGTTTAGAATAACATTTCAGTATTCTATTGTAATATAGTAGAGAGCTAAAGAATACGTGATTGAAATATAACAATCCGAGTACTATTGCGCTTCTTTAAAAAAGGCTAAATGAAAATATGGCGTCGAAAAAAAGCGAAGTAGAAGGGAAAGGAATAGTCAATAGAGAAACATTTTCAAAATGGTTCAAGAGATTTAGAGAAGAATATATCAGCCTTGAGGACAAACCTCGAATGTGACGACCGCATGTGATGGATATTGAGACTCTATGATTTCTGGTGATGGACAATCCACAACAATCTACGTATGAAATATCAGCCAGACTTGGACCATCCAAAGATACAATCAACCGAACTTTTCAAAAGCTGCACTTTGTTAGCAAACGCCCAAGACAAGATCCCCACGACCTGACTTATAGCCTAGTTCCAGAGACGAGTCGATATCTGTAAACGTTTGTTAGAAAATCCGCGAAAACTTCGGTTTTGGAAGCGGATTGTAACTGGGGATGAAAGGTAATTCTATAATGTATCTTCGTAACTCCGAAACAAGATGACAATAGATACTCTGTGATCAAGAGGCTAAACCTGTAGTTAAACAAGATCACTTTGGCCATGAAGTGATGTCTGTATGGAGAGGAACATCAATGGTATATTTTATACTACGAACTTGTTCCTGATTGTCGTGCAGTTAATGCCGATCTCTACTCAGAACAACTCAGCAACCCAGAGTACTCCTGCAACATGACAACGCTCCAGCTCATCGAGCTAGGTTAACAACGAATAGAATAAAAGATTTGGAGGGTATTGAAGTTCTACCTCACCTTGCCTATAGCCCGGATATTGCGCCATATTATTGTGCATTATTTCGGTTCATGGCTACATTTCCATGGGGAAGACACTTTGAAACATTTAAAGGCATCGAAATTGCCTGTCGTGACTTTTTCGACTCCAATCCTCGAGAATGGTATCGTCAGCAAATTGAAAAGCTGGCAAAATTATCGCTAGCTGTCATTGGAAATGACGGTCTCTACCTCAATGAATAAATATTTTTGTTTAGATTTTATGTTTAATGGATTTATATTAATTTCTTATTTATGGTAACGAACTTTTGATACAGCCTGGTACATATGAACCATTCAAAATTTACTTGATCCTTTGGAAAGGTTTTTTAAATCATATTTTACATATCCTCACACAAATACATAAATGGGTGAAATTCTATTATTATAAACAGACACCACATCTAGATGATCAAAAGTAATGTTTATCTATATATTTTTCAAAAATCAATGTTTGTATGTTTGTTTGTTTGTATGTATGTCCGGTATACAAATTCGCAGTAGTTCACTAATTTAAACCAAAATTTCGATACATAGGTAAAAAAATACGGGGAAGACGATAGACTATTTTAAAAAATATATATAAATCAATTATTAAAACTATATATTCAAATTATTCTACTTAGCTCACGAACAGCGCCCTATCAAAGATTAGATTAAATTATGCTGATGCAGACAAATAGATAATGCTAATAACAAACAATTATAAAAAATAAAATCTTATCTTAATATATATTACTCGCGTAGATATGCACACGGGTCAATCCCGGGGCGAAGCCCGGGTCACCCGTCTAGTTTATATATAAAACACAGATAATTATCTTTATTGTTAAAAAAATTGTATTAATGAATCGAGAATATCAATGAATGAAGATGCTTGTATAGACCACTTTTTGCCTTGTCTTGATAATTTTTCCATTGACATATCAAAATTAGTCTTCTGGATATTTTCATATTCTTGTAGCCAATCTATTTACCTGCATAGAATATAAATGCATCACAATATGTAAATTTATAACATATAATCTCATATATACATGCATTGTGAAAAATATACAAATCCTACATTTCAAATTCCTAGCTACAAAAGCAAACCTTTTACAGCATAATCGGAATGTTCTGTACTTTCTCAGATAAACAGATAAGCCCATTTAACATCCAAGGATAGAAAAAATTGTTACATAGTTTAATTTATCATTCATATCAACATTTCCAGGCGGCAATTAACAATTATATATTTAAGATAAGTAAAAGGTTATCTTGAATAATACGTGCAAGTTGACTTCCTAAGAGGCCCCTAGAACAGATTGGTAATATTTTATGTATTAAGTAAGTGTTAATAAGAGAGAAAAAGAATACAAAAAGGTTGAAAACTATTTCTCAGGTATATACAATATCAAACGAAGCATAAAAGAAATGAACACTAAAATAACAAGGAAGGGCTTCAAATAAGCAACTAGGGAAAGAATCAATACAAATTAAGCTACCAAAAGGTAAAAATACCATAAAAAATACATAAAGAGGTGACACGCTACTGGAATAAAGACATGTACATATGGATGGTTCTTAATTTGAAGTCGTGTTAATTCAGGCATGAGTTGGCCACTATGCAAATTAAGTTGATCGATGCGTGAAGTTTTATTGAAGGGGCTCGGCTGCACGAACGAATTCCACCTTAATTAAGATCTTTGCCCCTCGCCGCCATTTTGTACCGGAAATCGTCTGTTTTATATATCGACGGCGCCATTTTGTACCTTAAATCGTCTGTTATATTTCTTAAGAAGCCATTTTGTAGGCCTATATTAGAAATTTCTGTTTATATATTGACAGCGCCATTTTGAACTGTAAATCGCCTGGTATAATTATTGACGGCGCCATTTTGTACTGTAAGTCGTCTGGTTTATTTATCTAGGGCGCCATTTTGTAGCTCCTTATATTCGAACGTTGTTTTGAATATTGACGAAACTCATTTTTATATCGGAAATTGTCTGTTAAATATATCGATGAAGTTATTTTGAATTTTAAAATTGGACACGGAATCCAAACTTAATTGTGAAATATTCTTTCTGAAATAATTTTTAATGGACTCGAAAAGGTTATTCGTTAGATTTCTTCATCGATATCGTTTTCTTTGTTTTCATTGGTTGGTATGGAGTCGTCTGATTGTTATATCACAGCCGCCATTTTTAATTTGGCTCAAGCACGAAAGAAGGACGTTGGCTTTAATTGGAATGCTTAAAACTATTTTTGTTGAGGTTGGTTCAGTTGTGTGAGAAAGAGAATATGTTTTTTAAATCTCTATTTTGTTGAAATTCCTTCACAATAATAATTATAAAATTCTAATTTATAATGTGATTATCGTATATTGTGTAAGAATTAAGAGCTATAACAAATAATATTTTCTAAAAAACTGCTTCATTGTTCGTGTTCCCAACTCTAAAATATCCCCCCTGGAACTTAATAGAAACTAAATCAATTAAAGTTTAAATATAGGGTTGTTCATATAGACGATGAGTAATGTTGGGTAAATGCGATTAAATGATAATTTCTCGCTGGGCGTTCTATCTGTGATTTTAAAATAAATAGATTTGACCAGAGGAAGGCGATGTTGTCATCAGTCAGCTGTTTTAATTAGCTCGAGGAGATGGATGTCTTCCTTAGCGCTCCGTTCCCGGCTCTGTATCCATCCACACCTCCCCCACATCTATCCACGTCCCATCACATAGCTGATCACTCCACGGCGTCTTTCACCATAACACCTTTTTTTTTTTCTCATCCGCATCTTCATTTCAGCCCTTTCATAGTAATTCTTCACCATCATTTTTGCCGTTGTTGATGGAAATGGGTAACATTTATAGACTTGGCTAGAAAGGATGTAATGCCCTTGCGTCCCGATAAGTGAAGTGAGAGTCGGATTTCAGAATTTGACTATTATGACTTTATTATGGCTCAATGTTAGGTTATACTTGTTAGTATTACCACTATCCATGCCTGTAGAAGGACGTCCATTCCGAAAGCTTGCGCATTAAAATTTATAAAAGAAGCTCCTCTTATCGTTTTATTTTTATTCGTATAAGCCAGTTATTAAAAGTTTCTAATCGTTTAATAGTGGAGTACAGGCAAAAATGATTCAAGTTACTTTAACCTAGTACAGGCAATGGTTTTTGGTACAGTAATAATTTTTTAATTGTAATTACAAGGAAGTTTGAGATGGAAAACAGGATTTTTGGGATTTTTTTTTTTTTTCGTTTAGGTCATGAACAATCGGTGAAGAAATCAAATATCTCAACTCCCAGCAGTTTTCCAGTTTAAATCGTGCATGACAAACAAGTATAGTTTTTCTTGAATATAGAGGTTTTTAAAAAGGTGAATTGTAATGTTGAAATATGTAATGCATAGAGGAATATTGTGAGATGATTATTATAATTGTTTAATTTAGTTAGAGAGAATATTTATGTTTATATAAAGGTTTAATATAATTTTTCTATGATTGTGTAAATATTCATTGAATTTATCATCATCACCTTTTTTTGTTTACAAAAATGTTATATGAAAAATAAAGTAATGTAATTTAGCGAAGTGGTTGCTCTCGTGTTTACTGATCCAATGTTTTAATAATCTAAGGTTTATGTTGTAAGAAAATTATACATTGGTCAACTCGAGCTGGATTGAACATAAGTAAAAGTCATGTTAAAATTTATTAAAAAAAAAAAAAGGGGGGGCAACTTATAAGTATTTTGTAACCATATATTTCAACTAAAGGTATTTGGGAAAAGAGAATTTAAGAGCAATTATGGATGCAGAAACTTTAATTAAAAAATTAGAAAGGATTAAAAAAACTATAAAAGGCATAAAGGAAAATATCGAATCCATTGTGTCTATGGTAGATATTAATGCAACGAAATGCAAACTAGATTATGCAAATAATGATTTGATGAAAATGAGTGATGTTTTCTTGCAGCAACTTGAGGATGATGATTTGAATGACGATGTGGAAATTTGAATAGATAAGTGTATAAGATTAAAGTGTGAATTAGATTTAAAGCATAATGGGCAAGAACCATCTGAAAAAAAAAAAAGAAGTTAATTTACATGTTAAAATGCCTAAACTTGAGTTGCCAACTTTCAACGGCAGATTAGAATCATGGCTTTCATTTAAAGATTTTTTTTTCTGTAATTGGTTCTAACTAACAAATACCTGATATTGAAAAGTTACAATATTTGAAAGGCCAACTGAGAGGCGAAGCCCTAAGACTGGTCAACGCATTTCCAATTACGGCCGACAATTATGTTGAGGTTTGGCAAACTTTATTAACAAGATATGATAACCCAAAGGATCTAATTTTCACCCAAATAAATAATGCATTAAGATTACCAAAATTAGCCGATGACAACCATAATTCAATGTTTAAACTTCTAGATAGCTGCAACGAAATAGTAAGAACAGTGAAGGTATTGGGTTACCAAATCGATAGTTTATCTGAGGTATTTTCGTCAAGATCATACAAGATAAGCTTGATAAAACCACAAGAAAACATTGGGAATTGCAGAACAACCCAAGAGTTGTGCCTTCAATTAAGGATTTAATGGATTTTTTGGAAATTCACTCAAAAAGCTTGCAGAATTTACCAAATAAAGATTCAAATGTGGAGAAACATTCAATGAAAAAGAATTACCAAAGGTGAATGTTTATAATTCATATATGATAAAATGTCTTAAATGTGAAGGTGCACATGCTCTTTCAAGCTGTAATTTATTTTCTAAATTACCTGAGTCAGAGAGAGTGAATTTTGTTAGTTCGTCTAAATTGTGTTTCAGATGTTTAAAGCCAAACCATTTAGCAAGAATTGTTATTGCAAAAACATTTGTCAAATTTGCAAGAAAAGACACAGCACTTTGATTCACCAAGAAACCAAGGTTCAAGAAGTTGATGAAGGGAAATTTGAGTGTGGAAAATACATCAAAAATACAACTTGTCTTTTAAGTAATGAGAAATATTTTTCAAATGTCATGCTTACAACCGCTAGGATTAAAATAAAGGATAACAATGGTGTGCCTGTAGAGCCTTGATAGACTCAGGGTCTCAGGCGAACTTTATATCAGGGCAATGTAGAAAAAGACTAGGACTTGAATATGTTACCTTACACTCGCAAATATCGAGAATTTCGGGACATTTTGCGAGTCACTCTTATGGACTTGTGGAGTTTGAATTTACGCCACATTTCAAATCCGATGAACTTTTCAAGGTGAACGCCTTGGTGTTGGATAAGTTGACAAATAATTTGCCAACTCTTACATGTCCAAAGTCAAACTTGGCGCATCTCAAAACCATGCCTCTGGCTATCCAGATTATAATATTTCTGCTCCCATCGACATATTAATTGGTGCTGAGTTAGCTATGACCCTGTTCACTGGCGAGTCCGTTATCGGCGATGAAGAACAACTAACTGCTACTTCTAAATTAGGATGGCTCCTTTCTGGAAGAGTTTCCTCTAAGGGTAGTAGGAGAAGTATTAGGGATATCATTCAGTCACATCATGCATGCCTGGAAACCGGAAATATAGTCGAAATATTTTGAAAATTGGAATCCATTCCTGATGTGACTTCTATATCTAAGGATGAAAATGAAAGTGAAATCCATTTTGTGGAAACACATGGAAGGGATTCCACAGTCAGATATGTTGTACAACTGCCATTTCGGAATGACTGCCAATTAGGAGATTCAAGATCCAATGCGATCAAAAGACTTTGTTCTTTGGAAAGATCTTTGATTCCACGACCTGAAGTTTATGACCAATATAGAAGCTTCATTTAAAATATCTTGAATTGGGACATATGAGCTTAGTACCAAAGGAAGATATCATTAAGGGAAGGTACTATCTGCCTCATCATCCTGTAATAAAGGGAAAAAGTTGCACCACCAAATTACGAGTAGTATTTGACGCATCAGCAAAGACTGATTCAGGTTTGTCCTTGAATGATGCTTTAATTCCAGGGCCCAAAATTCAACAGGATTTGTTTCACATCATTCTGAGATTCAGAATTCATCCTGTTGCTATAAATGATGATATCGCCAAGATGTATAGGCAAATTAGAATATCACAAGAAGACTCGGAATTCCAAAGAATTGTAAGGCGGAATGATCCTCATGATAAAATAAAGGACTATCGGCTAGAACCTGTTACTTATGGGACTAGTTGTGCACCATTTTTGGCCACTCGTATCATCAAACAGTTGGCTTTAGATGAGCAGAGTAAGTTTCCAAAAGCTAGCAAAATAGCATTGACAGATTTTTATGTTGATGATCTAGTAACTGGAACTTGTTCAGTAGATGAAGGCAAGAATTTGGTGCAGGAACTCTATGGTTTACTTAGTGCAGGAGGCTTCGAACTTCGTAAGTGGACCTCCAATGTTCCTGATGTTCTGTCACTTTTACCAAATCATTTAAAATCCACCAACACAAATATTGGGTTTAAGGAATCCAATTAATTTGTCAACGTTTTAGGCCTTCAATGGCAACCAAGAACTGATGGTTTCACATTTAAGGGAATAGCTCTGCCACTGAACTCTATGACAAAACGAGGAATACTATCACAGGTTGCTAAAATATTTGATCCACTGGGTTGGATCTCACCATTTACGACTACTATTAAACTGATTTTGCAAGAACTTTGGAAGACTGGTTTGGAATGGGATGACCCAATTCCAGAGAAACTAAGAAGGAAGCTGACTTTGATAAACCAGGATCTTCCATCGCTAGAGCACATTCAGATCCCAAGATGCGTGGTACCAGGTAATTTTATGAAGGTAGAATTTCATGAGTTTTGTGATGCATCACAGAATTATGTTCTGCTCTACTTTTGGCAAGATCAGTGAAAACTGTATATGATAACCTTCCTCTCACCATCAATGGAATTTATTTATGGTCTGATTCTACTATAGCCTTATGCTGGATCAATTCCGAGCCGTGCCGAAGGAAGACATTTGTGGCAAATCGAGTTGCTGAGATACACCGGCTTGTCTCCGGGGTTTGGTGCCATGTTGACGGAAGGCTGAATCCAGCAGACTGTGCATCACGAGGAATATTTCCATTCGACTTAGTAGAACATCCACTATGGTGGAATGGGCCACCATGACTAATTGAACCTGCCCTTGAAATTAAGAAATTCATTAATAGCTCCAAGGAAGAATTTAAAGAAGAAGAAAAAATCAAGACGTATTTTGGTACAATTGAGAGTGAAATCCCATCCATTGTAATAAACTGCTCATCATTAACCAAAATGAAATGTATCATAGCTTGGTGCTTAAGATTTGTCAACATCAGTCGAATGCCTTCACATTCAAGGAACAGGGAGCCCTTAACATTAAGAGAGTTGAATGATGCCTTGTTGACAGTTGTTAAGTGTGTTCAATCTATTGAATTTTCCAAAGAAAAGCCTTGCCTGTTAAGCAACAAGCCAATCCCGAATAAGAGTAGAATATACAATCTATGTCCCTTTTTGGATTCAAGGGGAATCATTAGAGTTGGCGGACGATTAAAAAATGTAAATGTTTATGGTGATCGGATTATCAAGTTTTACTTCCAAGATCACATCATCTTACCACTCTTATTGTAAACAATGTTCATGTCCATAATCTTCACTCATCAACTCAAGCTACGCTTGCAGCAATAATAAATATATTCTGGATACCTTCTGGAAGAAATGTCTTACGAAAATTTTAAGAACATGCATGAAATGCGCTAGATTTCGTAAAAAAAAGAAGCTCCTTTTCAATTAATGGGAAATCTACCTTTTGCAAGGATCAACAGATCAAGGCCGTTTTTGGTAACTGGAATAGATTTTGCAGGACCTTTTCTGATTAAACGGAACATGGGACGTACAACTTCAACCATGAATGCTTACGTTGCCTTGTTCACATGTTTCAGCACTCGGGCCATTCATCTATTGCCAAATAGATGACAATTAATTCAAAAATCAATGAATCATTTTTTGACAAGATGGTCCCAAGAATATGTGTCACAACTTCAACAAAGATCCAAATGGTGTAAGCCCCAACCCAACATTAAGGAAGGATCCCTGGTGTTGATAAAGAATGAACAACAACCTCCACTAGCATGGAAGATTGGAAGAATTTCAAAGTTGTTTCCAGGAGATGACGCTAGAATCAGAGTGGTAGAAGTCAAGACTGCTAATGGGACTTACAGAAGACCTATTGTAAAATTATGTTTGTTACCTATCTGATGTTTCTTGATGGTCCCCATCAAGTTGGTGGCGGGAGAATGTTTAATTTAGGTAGAATATTTATGTTTATATAAAGGTTTAATATAATATTTCTATGATTGTGTAAATATTCATTGAATTTATCATCATCACTTTTTTGTTTACAAAAATGTTATATGAAAAATAAAGTAATGTAATTTAGCGAAGTGGTTGCCCTCATGTTTACTGATCCAATTTTTTAATAATCTAAGGTTTATGTTGTAAGAAAATTATACAATAATGATAATAAAAGTAATAAAGCTATACAAACATCAAAAACACTGAAGATTCACTGAAGATTTCTTGCGTGCGCTCTAATCTCCCATTTCAAACGAAAAGATCCTTACACAACAATGAATAGTGTAAAAGTCTCTCAGAATATTGAAAACAGGCTGTATCTTAAAATGTGAGTTATCCAGAGAATCAATACACAAGATAGGATGTCTCATTGTATTCTTTATCGCTACTGAACTCAGGTAAGACAAACATTAGCAACCTCACATACCTATCACTGTAACAAGCCAAATATTTGCAAGTATCTTTCTGAGTGGTTGCCCGATGAGAGCTTTATTTACCTGTACTACCTGTTATACAGTTCTACAGTGAAGCTGAGACGGCCGTTAAATGATAAAGAACACGCGGTGTTTGTTATGTCTTACCTTTAAATAGCTGATTTAACTATTGATACTTTCTTCCCTTGCCTGGACTCCAGGACTCTTACTTCGAGTAAGACGAAATGTCCAAAAGAAGCTTTCATTGTTGCGGGTTGATGTTAAATATAGGAGTAATGATATCACATCAGCGATCAAATTGACAACAACAAACCAGGATGAACCTGGCCCACAAGTACATGACATACCATATGTTGGCCTTGAACATGACGGTGAAAGATGCTACCCAACTGATACATGGTTTTCAATGACACATAAAAATTCCCATTGTAACCTTTCTGATGAGCCTCCACCTCTCTGAGCGATCACTTTTATAAAATTAAATATAACTTGACCTGATCTAACCTGAACTCGCATTAGAGAAGGCCTTCAGGGGAAACCAGGAGTTTATATGTTTTGGAGCTATGGTTTCTCATGGGAGGGGGGTTGTTTTACATACCAAATTTAAAACTCTGTTTCCGAGTTTAGAAATTGGTTCGCAGAATACAACCGTGCATGCACCGCTTGGCTCATCAATATCTAAGAAAAAAAAACTTTGTCCCCGAAATATGATTCGCAAAAATACAAATCTTACATGCAACATTGGCCCATAAAGACCTAAGAGTAAACCCTATGCTAGGGAGATTCGAACCTAGTTCACAGGGATATAAAAATTTGAATACAAGGTAATAAGACTAAATACAAATAAATAAATAGTGTGTGACGTTTCGGTAACAGCGTTGTTACCATCATTAGACAAAAGTACTGAGGTACTTCTATTTATTTATTTGTATTTGGCTTATTACCTTGTGTTTATAATATATAATCCAAATTGTGTCTTATCAAAAATGTTTGAATGTCATATTTCCCTCACAAGAGTTCATGAACCACAGGAGGGGTTTATGAACTTTCTAACCTGACAACAATACGTGGTGTTGGAATAAGTGACTACAACGAGGGAAAACATATTTGGAAGTAGCTCTCCGAGTTTCTCCATCTATCAATCAGCAAGGTAAAAGTTGGAGTATAACGGAGGAGCAGGTACCAAAGGATAACTTGTATTAAAGGGATCAATGGACTACGCGGACTTCAAACGAGCTCTTGACGTCTTCGAGGAGCTATTCTGTAGGGTGAATAGAGTTAGGTCGTTAGCTGCTGGACTGTGGCGTAGAATGGAGTCCCGAGGTCCTTTCTAATGTTTCTCGTTTAGTTTACATTTCTAAACACACACAAGTAGATTCTAACGTCTTTTTTGGCTATCAGCGACAAAGACTTCAAAGTTAAATTAAATTTAACTAAGGAAAAATAACAAAATATATATTTTCTATTGAAAATTACGCGAAGATGTTATTCGTGTACAATTTTTTAAATAGTGGAAGAACACCTCTCCTTTTTAATGAATGCCTTGTTTAAATACAATTAATAGATTATTGTTTTGATGCATATATATAGATCTATTGTTTTGATGCATTTTTTAAAAGAGAGCTTCTTGTTGTTTATATATTCTACTAGCCGAGTGACCCGGGTAGTACCCGAATGGAAATTTCCCCAATGAATGGTATTTTTACCAACTGTGAGACTACACAAAAATATATGTATCAGAAGTTCTTTCGAAATAAATTAATAATTTTCATAGGCTTCATTTTCTGATTACCAATCTTAAACCATGGTCTTTTTGAATACCTTAATAGAGAGCTTTTTATGGTTGAACATTCTAAAAACCTATCTCTCACACATTGTTTAGGCCTCAGATTGGGTGCGAGATCTTCACTTATACTAAAATTGTAAACCAAACTATTTATTTGGTTGACATAGGTTAATTTGTGTAGAGCCATTATAGTTTAGCGAGCCAACATAGATATAACAACTGAGAAATCAAGAAAAGTTCATAGTACATGCAGAAGATTTGACGAAAGTACAGGCAGAAGATATGAGTACAGAACAGGCAGAAGATGTGAGTACAGAACAGGCAGAAGATGTGAGTACAGATCAGGCAGATGATGTAAGTACAGAACAGGCAGAAGATGTGAGTACAGAACAGGCAGAAGATTTGACGATAATACCGGCAGAAGATATGAGTACAGAACAGGCAGAAGATGTGAGTACAGAACAGGCAGAAGATTTGACGATAATACCGGCAGAAGATGTGAGTACAGAACAGGCAGAAGATGTGAGTACAGAACAGGCAGAAGATGTGAGTACAGAACAGGCAGAAGATGTTAGTACAGAACAGGCAGATGATGTGAGTACAGAACAGGCAGAAGATGTGAGTATATAACAGGCAGAAGATGTGAGTACAGAACAGGCAGAAGATTTGACGATAATACCGGCAGAAGATATGAGTACAGAACAGGCAGAAGATATGAGTACAGAACAGGCAGAAGATGTGAGTACAGAACAGGCAGAAGATTTGACGATAATACCGGCAGAAGATATGAGTACAGAACAGGCAGAAGATGTGAGTACAGAACAGGCAGAATATGTGAGTACTGAACAGGCAGAAGATGTGAGTACAGAACAGGCAGGCAGAAGATGTGAGTACAGTGGAGGGAGAAGATGTGAGTACAGAACAGGCAGAAGATGTGAGTACAGAACAGGCAGGCAGAAGATGTGAGTACAGTGGAGGGAGAAGATGTGACGTCGACAGTGCCAGCAGAGAGATTAAAGCTAACTAATGGGCAGAGATGACGTCACAGGGTAATTAGTGGAGAGAAGCAGTCCCAGGAGACCAATTAGTGGATTCATAACTTAGATGTCGTCTGTTGACTTACCGGCGTTGGCCTTGTTGGAAATTGTTGTTGTTGTAACATTGGGATTAATATAAGCAACCAAATAGGTAACTCTTCCATTATTTGTGCGTCAGAACGAAGTACTATGCATTACCCTAGTAATAGACTTTACCAGTGATGATAAAGAAAGAGCGGGGATGAAAATCAGAAAAGCCAACCTGTATACTTTGGTTTCGGGCTTTGGCGTTCAGGGTGATGCATAGTGCTTCATTCTGATACACAATTATTATGCTATCTTCATTTATATTGTTGTTTTAGAGTATTGTTATATTAATTTTAAATAATGGTACTACCTTCAATTCTGTTATGGACATTGCGTCAAATGTGAAGCTAGACAGTAGTTAGTTCCATACAATTCTATCCCTCACTATGTATTTTGATAGATAAGTTTGGTACATACCATAATGTCTATCAGAGTAACTCGGCGGTTTCTGAGTGGACAGTCATTTGAGCTGTCGCAATATTTATTCTTCCTCACTCCATGTTACACCACTATCTTCGTCCTTGTTTTCACACTATATTCAATCTTCATACATTTTCCCACCATTTACTATCTTATTTACCACAGATTTAGTTTAATTACATTCTATAAGTGCGCCATATGTTTTTTAAATTAACAACTATTAACGCCCATATGTTTTTTACTAGAGACACTACAGGGAGGGTTCACCACTGATGAGTCAGGCTCTCCCAATATTTTATTATTTCAGTAAGGTCAGTAGAAGTTAGCTTTACTGCGTTATGGGTCTACATGCGTAATTACACACACATGCGTTATTAGTTTATAATTTTTAATTAAGATCAGTAATTTCAGTTGTAACGGGAATACCAGTCTCATTGTGGAACATCATAGTCTGACCAGAAACCAAAACATGTTTAAAAAAAACGGGATTAAAAAGTTCATTTTCAGCAATAATGATTCTCTTTTATTAACAAAATCAAAATATTTATTAATGATATATGCCTATATAAATTTTCTTATAGAATCATATATTTATATATATTATTTAACCCTAAATATTATTTGTATTAAAGTAGTGTCAATTTTTCACACTATCAAAATGTCAACGCAAGCTTTCAAGCAAAGGTGCTCGTTCTCAGATGAATATCAATTTGCATACCAACCCTTTGTACATATTTCAATTGTGTTGATATTTTTTCAATTCATCTAACTAACTTGCATACTAATTCTTGTGAATATTTCAAATATCTTTCTTTCTTTTCTTTATATGTTTAGTTTACCTTTAAAGTCCAAGTGTCCCTAGGGGGACATAGCGCTCTAGGTCGAAATAAAATAAACATCTGTGAGATGGTGGTGTAAATAAAGGACTCAGGAAGAATTCTTATTCTTTAAATATATTAGGATAATCTCGCCAATAAAATAAATTGTTGAAATTAAACGTTAGTCATTTTGTAAACGGCAATTTAATGAGGCTATATACCCTGAATTTTGACAGCTTGCAAGTGTGATGAATAGATGATAAGCTTGTTGGTGAGCTTTGACTAGAAAATATAGCCTTTCTATAAGTGTCCTTTATTGCAATATCTATCTAACTCCTCGTAACTCTCACATAGTTACAATAAAATTGTTATAAAATAAATGAAGCTTCCAGGGTTAAGTTTCTTGTACAACTTTTATTTTCAAGCTTTCGGACTTGTCAGTCCTTCAACAGGATTATCACTTTAACAATTGAATATTAAATACATTTTTATATACACGCTATTATATACAAAGTTTAATAAAATTGTACTTCTTGATCGTTAAACTGATTTTTTGATGATAGCTTTGTTCTATCTATCGAATAATGGATAGATTAAATGGTTTAAAAATGATTCTACAATTGGCTAATAACCTTTTATTGACTAATCAAGAAAAGCTAACTACCTAAGCGTGTCAGGATGTTAGCTCTCATCAGCATGGGGCAAGCTGTACGAAAATTACACCCATAGACAAAACAACTTAAGGAAGTTGTACCTTTTAGCATGTATATAGCCATTCAGACAATAACTCTGAAAGATATTATAGTGACCTTTATTGAAGACACACGAGATAACCATGTGTAAACAAAATTGCCTCTGTCTCCTTCTAAAAAAAAAAAAAAACTGACTCAAAGACTTTCCACTTGCTCAAGTGTTGTCCATGAGTGTATGTCTATCGATAAATGGCAGAAAGTTATCAGCAGCATTAAGTTGTACGATCTGAAGGCATCCTTTTCACTATATTATATTCTATCATTCTGATCATTTTCTTCTTCTATTATACTTTAAACTCCTTTCAAACATCGTTTTGTTTTATTATCTATGTATGGATTCCCAAATATTTCATTATAAATACTCACGTTGAGGATTTTATTTAATGTGTATGTGTATTTTTCACTAATGCAAACAATTCGTATAACAAATAATGTCCTATAGCTGTTTTCATTCAGGAGCTATAAAAATTTTAAAAATTCTTTAAAAAATCGATTCCCCGTTAATTCCTACGTATAGGCACATTGTCAAATTACAATCCTGGTACTTGTAGAACAAGCATGTCAAACTCGCGGCCCGCGGGCCTCATGCGGCCCACAACGAATAAATTTGCGGCCCACCAGACAATATATTTTAATACAAATATTTTTATAAATTAAAAAAAAAATTAATAAAAATTTGTAGCCTAATTTTTGAAAATTGTAATTATACATAATTTATTTATTAATAACGAACCACTGGTCGCCATACATAAGTCGTAAGTTTTCGCGGTGCCCAATTCTAAAATAAAATTAAAATTTTACAAATTAATTATAACACCGATGACTACGACGCTTACATTAAGAAAATTAACAACATGATCGACCAACACCCAAACAGCTACGGAGAAAACTTCACCAAACATAACGGAAAAATTTATAAAAATAATCCTACCCCAACAGGCAACCCGTGGTTATTGGTCATCCCAAAGACCAAACAACTAGAACTCTTGGAACAGATGCATGATCATCCTACATCGGGCCACATGGGTATAAAAAGGACATACAGCCGAATAAAAGATAAATATTTTTGGCCTTCAATGTTCAAAACAGTGGAGAAATATGTTTCCAGTTGCCCTGAATGCCAGTTTCGTAAGACCCCATCCCAACAACCATCGGGACAATTGCAACCGATACCACCAGCGTCTAGACCGTTCGAACGAATAGGAATAGACCTTTTGGGTAGATTTCCCAAGTCCAGCAACGGAAATAGGTGGATCGTTGTTTGCACAGACTATTACTCAAGGCATGTTGAAACAGCGGCGCTACCTCGAGGAACTGCCACAGAAATTGCCGATTTTTTTCTTGAAAAGAATAGTACTAAGACATGGAGCACCGGAAATTTTAATTTCTGACCGCGGGAGTTCTTTCTTGAGCAAACTACTCACACAAGTTTTGAAAATTTTCAATACGATACATAAGAAAACGACAAGATACCATCCACAGACAAATGGCCAAACGGAAAGAATGAACCGTACGCTGACAGATATGATATCAATGTACATTGACGAGAAGCACCAAAATTGGGACGAGATTCTCCCGTTTGTGACTTTCGCCTACAATTCCTCGGTACAAGAGACGACCGGCTATTGCCCATATTTTCTGATTCACGGAAGAGAACCGTTGACATTTCTGGACTCTACATTTGACTGGCCGGAAGTACCGCCTAAACCCGGAGACTTTGATAACTACATATCAAATCTCCTAACCATAGTTGAAGAATCAAAAAATATTTCAATGGCTAGAACAATGGCACGTCAAGATAAATCTAAACAAGTATACGACAAACATCGCAGAGAAGTTAACTTTTCACCAGACGACCTAGTACTGATTTGGACACCGATAAGAAAAGTTGGAAGAGCGGACAAACTACAAAAAAATTACATCGGACCATTCAAGATAACTAGGAAGACATCACCAGTAAATTATGAAGTAAAAGAAGTCACGGGAAGAGGCAAGAAAATTGTACATGTGTCAAGAATGAAACTGTACCGGACCCCAGACTTGAGGACAAGTCTTTTTCAAGGGGGAGAGTAATGTTAAGAAGAGTTTGAAAGTACATTTTATTTTATCCATTATTGTAAATTTGCCTAACCTAATTTGCATTTATGCTTTTGATTTTCTTTGTTCGCCTGTTTTACATGTTTCTTATTTTTTCACCATTATAAATACCATCTTAACAATCATTAGATTAGATTTTTCCTCGACTTGTCCAGTGGACGGTTGTAAAATAAACAAAATAAACGTTTATTTCCCGCTGTCTCCATGTTTCCTCGCGACACCCCAGAACATAATCGCAACAATATTATACTTACATACATAACGTATGTACATCGCCATAAGTATTGTGTGCTTTAAAGTTTAAAGAAAATATTCTTTCGGAGTACTAGAAAATTTTTTTTTTTTAAAGTTACGTTCAATAATTTGTGCAGTTATTCTGTGTCTGGTAAGTTAAAAAATATTAATTTTTAAAAAATTTACATAAATGTTACTATAAAAATGTAATTACTTGTTTTCTTTTTTTGCGGCCCACATAATCTTATTACTTTTTTATTTGGCCCGTGTTAGGATTGGAGTTTGACATGCTTGTTGTAGAATAAGAATTTACCTATTAGAATATAGCGTAGTGTATTGTAGAGGTTGTAGAGAGAGCCCCAGGAGAGAAGTGTACTGTAGTAAATCCTTGTAAGGTAGGAAGATGTGAAGAGTACAGTAAGTCTCCACACACCCCACAGACACTGTCGGGGAGAAAAGTGTCAACTTCCCCATATTGACAACTGTAGGGGCCGGTCTGAATTCCGATCCCAGCAGACGACGACACCCCAGACATCATCAGATGGTGTGGGACAATTAGATATTCTGT
>CP092871.1:73361172-73395088 GCA_030710605.1 Cordylochernes scorpioides | reverse complement strand
GAATCAGCCCGAAACACGTACGTGGTTAGCTTTCCTTAATTAATCAAGAATGGGTATTTGGGGCCAATTCTATAATAATTAAAAATCAACTATTAGCTTATATTTATTCCGACAGATGAAGACGGAAGCCAATCAGCAGCATTTAGTTGAACGATCAGGAAATACCAATTTCTTAACTAAAATATTTGTGTGTGTTGTTTTTATTTTTACTTTACAAAAAAGAAAAACATTCAAAAAAGATATTGTGCCTGTCATGTTAATTTTTTTAAATTCCTTATTTTCTTGTATTATAGGGATCTTACCCCTGACCTTTCCTTTCTCTATTGCTAAATTCTAGCAGCGTAAGAGAGAAATTGAATGTCTTGATCCTTTATTCAAAGAAGACTGAAGGACCAGAGAATCAATTAAAAAGCGAAGGCGCGCAATCTGTATTTGGAATTATAAACCATTTAGTTCTAAATAGAGACCCACACCGGAGAATAATGGGAAATCAATAGGAAGGACTTGGTTCAACAAGTTACCTATCATTGTGACTGTATATGTACTCTATATATTACACTTTTGTTTGATTGAATGTTGTCATGGCTGTACTGGAGTAAACCTCCTTTTTTTGTGTCTGGATGCTATATTTATGGCGAACTAAATAACTTAGTCCCTATTTCTGCTCCGCGCTTGTGGAATTGAAGACTTGGGGCGATGGCGTCGACCCTTTCATATTAAATATTACTTTTCCTTATTACTAATAATTGTATATAGTTGCGGAACTACTGGTTTCCTGTGCTGCTCTTTTCCTGTTATTGCACCTTGTACGGAGAATCTGTATAAGACTAATGTCTTAATAAAGGCTTTGTGTATGTGTGTGTGTGATTGAATGTTGTCTGTTTAATTCTGTGCTGCGTGCTATGTTTGTGTCGTTTGTGCTTATATTTGAGTTATGTATTGTGGTTTGTGTGTCGCGCGCATGTGTGTTTTGTGTTGTACGTGTTTTTATTTTATAAATGAAGTAACCATTTCGTTAAATTGATAATGTCATTTACAACAATAAAACAGAAAATTAAACAAAATATGACCAGTTTTTTTGGTCGTTGAGGTACAGCTTGAACTACGCTGACGAGGGCCAAAAGCCCGAAGCGCGTACGTGGTTAGCTTTTGGTCAATTCTTGAATAATTAAAATAGCAACGAATATTTATTATTTATTCCGATAGATAGCGCAAACTATCAGCAACTTTCAGTTGTCCGATAAGAAGATGCCTTTTTTAAAGAAAATAGTGTTTTTGTTTTCGGACAAATGACGTTAACAACGAGTTGAATACAAGGTCGTGGAACACCAACCGTCTTCATGCAAAAAGTTACCATTTCTTCCCTTTGCCGCACAATGGTGGATCCTGGGGGTTGTGATTAATGGAGTGACGTACCCAGGTCCAGATGGTACTGGCTGGACTCCGCGGGGGTCCCTGTGATCTTTCCAGGGGTCTCAGGGGGAATCCGCAACAGTCCTCAACAGCGGTTAGATGTCAGAGGAATAAACGGACATTCTTCGTCAACAAGGACCATACCTCGAAGCCATTGTCTCCGGGTGGGCGTTTTAAATTGCCCAAAGTTGATGTGGTGGCTTTTTCGCAGACTGAGTCTACGGAGCGGTCAATGGATTGCGCATAGTTTTTCCGTCTATTTTAAAGGGAGAGGTAGCCTTATTTTTTATGATTACATGGGGTTTCTTACATAAAAATAAACGAAATTTTGGTATTTATATCAATCCACACACATATAAAGGTATATTTGTTTTGTAAATAGAACAATCCATGAATAAATATTTAATTAAAAAGGCATATATTGGATAAAAATATCATTTATTTTACCAATATTTCAGTTGGCTGAACTCTAACTTTTATCAAGGTATTATAACATATGTTATATATGAAATATTGGTAAAATAAATGATATTTTGATCCAATATATGCCTTTTTAATAAAGTTATATACATGAAAAATATCTAACTCGACAAATTTTACATTTAACGTAAAATAGTTTCAAAGCCTTTAAAAAATCAATTAGCTATATATTCAATCTATCAAAAACACATTTTATAAAATTCATTACATCAACAGATTATATAGCATTAAAGATAGATAGAGTAAATACTTCAAAAGTGCAATCTACTTATTTAAAAAAAAATCATATAATTACCAATTACTTACAAGAGAAAATAAGCAATTTAAGGTAAGAAAGCTATTAACAAGAAATTCATTCTTAAAAGATGTTACAATAAAGGTGACCAAGAAATGATCGTCAGGTTGAAAAATGAGACCGTCCAAATGGCGGCCATTTCTGGGCGTCACTTCAAATTACTTGTCAGCCGAATCACCTTAGGCCTAATTTGCTATTCATTTTTATTGCTCCAGAATGGTCTGTCTACCTCATTTGTATTGGGGACTACCTTAATTATCTTTTGGTTTGAAATTGTCTTTTGGTTCGATTCGGTATTGCACGTCATCGTCTGCTTTATAAAATCAGATCGTTGTGGTCTATTGATGTTTGAGCGCTTTTGGATTTTAGATGATGTTATATGATTTTGGGAATACAGTAAAACCTCCCATGGGCGACCTATTCAATGAGAGGCCACCTTATTGAGCGACCACCTCTTTGATTGACCTTTTCGGTTTAAAAAATAATGATTTTTCTTAATTTGATTCAACCTCCAATGAGAGACCAATTTAAAAAGAGGCCAATAGTAAACATGCTTTTCTGTTATCACCCACGGTATATTATATTGTGTTGTGTAAACCCAGAATTTGAAAGCAATAAATATAAACGAGATGATAATGGGATTTTATGATCAAATAAATTATTGCTGCTGATGGTTAATGCCATCTATTGGAATAAGTATATTTAATGGGGATACTCTAGTCTCCTAAATGAAATAACTAAAAGGAAATGGAAGTTTTTTTACAGGATTCATAAGCGAGGGTTCATTAGGAGATCGTCTATTGACCATACTGGAGGGATACCACTTGAAGAAGGTCGACCAAGAAAGACGATTGATTGATAATATAATAGAGTAGGGTGGGGGATATAAAATTTTAGGAAGTGGATAAAATTGATACAGAACTTGGTGAAATGGGGTTTAAAATGATGGCTTACCATTGTATGAGAGCTTTTGTTGGAAAAAGAATGCAGTTGCAATAATTGTTCTATAAGTTATTTATTTTCCAGGCGTTTCGGTCGCTCTCTGTCACCATTCCCAGAAGAATGTGTTCTTACAATCTAGATTCTACTTTAGGTAGAGAAGGTAGTGCATGATGATGGTGGATCTGATAGATGGCGTAAGTCATCAGCAACGTTCAGGTACATTATCAGAAAATATGTTTTAATGAAGTAAAACTTCGCTGAAACGAACCAGAGATATAGCGAACATTTCGCCTCTTACACATAAGGAATCCAAGATAATTCCCAATATTATAGTATTTTCCTATCCTGACTACAGTGAGTCAAGAGTTCGGTGAAGATGTACTTATGTACTTTGCCGTCTTTAGTAATCCGAGTAACAATTATGGACACTCCTCGGTCTCAGTTCTGGAGGTTAATTGAGATGAGTAGCTTATGATCTGGATACTAATTAGCGCTTTAGGTCGCCTAATGAACTTAGGTGGCCCGAAACCCATGGTATCCGCTAAGACTGGTAACTTGTTCCTGATAACTGAGGACCTTTCTGGCAGCGTCAAGGAGACTCAACAACTTTCTCGGCCGGCACCACCTCCCCGTGGTCTCCGCTGGACGGAATCCGCGGCCCTAGGTTCTCTGAGGGACAAGGGATCTAACTAGAGGTGTCGGGATATAGTTTTTCCAATTTTTGAAATTTTCCTATTTTTCCAAGCAATTTCCCTGTCTCTTGAGCATGATGGTGGTATAGTACTGGCGTACAGACTTCGGTATAGGTATCCCGCCATCCTCGGTGCCATGTGTTCTCTTTGTTTTATTTTACAACGAAACGGTGGCGCTAAGAATTACACTCATAGACAAAACTTAAGAAATTTTAGGCATGTATATCGGGATTCAGAAAATAACTGAAATATATTACAGTGACTTTTATTGAAGACACATGAGATAACCAAGTATGAACAAAATTGCTTCTGTGCCATTTAAAAAAGACGACTGGCGATATTAAAGACTTTTATCTTCCTTAAGTTTTGTCCACGAGTGTAGGTCATCTTTATAATCTACACATGTAGAACCTTTTTGCTTGTTCTTGGAACATGGGTGATATATCTTCCTATAATTAAAAATTTAGGAAAAGTGGTCATTATACTTGCTGTATCAAAAGTTCGTTTTCAATGCGGAAGCCAAATATTATATCAAATTTTATTTAAATATATACCAATATATATATAAAGGTTCGGTCCCACGGTCGATGAGCGTGCCCACGTGATTGAAATAACATAATAGGATTTAGAATAACATTTCAGTATTCTAGTAGAGAACTAAAGAATGTGTGAGAAAAAGATAACAATCTGAGTACTATTGCGCTTCTTTAAAAAGGCTAAATGAAAATATGGCGTCAAAAGAAATATGCGAAGTGGAAGGAATAGTCAATATAAGAACAGCTTCAAAATGGTTCAAGAGATTTAGAGAAGGAGACATCAGCCTTGAGGACAAACCTCGAATGGGACGATCGCATGTGATGGATATTGAGACTCTATGATTTCTGGTGATGGACAACCCACAACAATCTACGTATGAAATATCAGCCAGACTTGGACCATCCAAAGATACGATCAACCGAACTCTGCACAAGCTGCACCTTGTTAGCAAACGCCCAAGACAAGATCCCCGCGACCTGACTTATAGCCTAGTTTCAGAGACGAGTCGATAACTGTAAAAGATTGTTAGAAAATCCGCAAGATCTTCGGTTTTGGAGGCGGATTGTAACTGGGGATGAAAAGTAATTCTATAATGTATCCTTGTAACTCCGAAACCAGATGACAATAGGTACTCTGTGATCAAGAGGCTAAACCTGTAGTTAAACAAGATCACTTTGGCCATGAAGTGATGTCTGTATGGGGAGGAACATCAATGGTATATTGTATACTACGAACTTGTTCCTGATTGTCGTGCAGTTAATGCCGATCTCTACTCAGAACAACTCAGCAACCCAGAGTACTCCTGCAACATGACAACGTTCCAGCTCATCGAGCTAGGTTAACAACGAATAGAATAAAGATTTGGAGTGTATTGGAGTTCTACCTCACCTTGCCTATAGCCCGGATATTGCGCCATATGATTATGCATTATTTCGGTTCATGGCTACATTTCCATGGGGAAGACACTTTGAAACATTTAAAGGCGTCGAAATTGCCTGTCGTGACTTTTTCGACTCCAAACCTCGAGAATGGTATCGTCAGCAAATTGAAAAGCTGGTAAAATTATCGCTAGCTGTCATTGGAAATGACGGTCTCTACCTCAATGAATAAATATATTTGTTTAGATTTTATGTTTAATGGATTTATATTAATTTCTTATTTATGTTAACGAACTTTTGATACAGCCTGGTACATATGAACCATTCAAAATTTACTTGATCCTTTGGAAAGGGTTTTTTTAAATCATATTTTACATATCCTCACACACATACATAAATGGGTGAAATTCTATTATTATTATAAACAGACACCACATCTAGATGATCAAAAGTAATGTTTATCTATATATATAAAAATCAATGTTTGTATGTTTGTTTGTTTGTTTGTATGTCCGGTATACAAATTCGCAGTAGTTCACTAATTTAAACCAAAATTTCCATACATAGGTAAAAAAAATACGGGGAAGACGATAGGCTATTTTAAAAAAATATATAAATCATTTATTAAAACTATATATTCAAATGATTCTACTTAGCTCACGAACAGCGCCCTCTATCAAAGATTAGATTAAATTATGCTGATGCAGACAAATAGATAATGCTAATAACAAACAATTATAAAAAAAAAAATCTTATCTAAATATATATCACTCGGGTAGATATGCACACGGGTCAATCCCGGGGCGAAGCCTGGGTCACCCGTCTAGTTTATATATAAAACACAGAGAATTATCTTTATTGTTAAAAAAAATTGTATTAATGAATCGAGAATATCAATGAACGAAGATGTTTGTATAGACCACTTTTCGCCTTGTCTTGATAATTTTTCCATTGACATATCAAAATTAGTCTTCTGGATATTTTCATATTCTCGTAGCCAATCTATTTACCTGCATAGAATATAAATGCATCACAATATGTAAATTTATAACATATAATCTCATATATACATGCAATGTGAAAAATATACTAATCCTACATTTCAAATTCCTAGCTACAAAAGCAAACCTTTTACAGCATAATCGGCATGTTCTGTACTTTCTCAGGTAAACAGATAAGCCCATTTAACATCCAAGGATAGAAAAAATTGTTACATAGTTTAGTTTATCATTCATATCAACATGTCCAGGCGGCAATTAACAATTATAAGTAAAAGGTTATCTTGAATAATACGTGCAAGTTGACTTCGTAAGAGGCCCCTAGAACAGATTGGTAATATTTTATGTATTAAGTAAGTGTTAATAAGAGAGAAAAAGAATACAAAAAGGTTAAAAACTATTTCTCAGGTAAAATATCAAGCGAGGTATAAAAGAAATTAACACTAAAATAACAAGGAAGGGCTTAAAATAAGCAACTAGGGAAAGAATCAATAAAAATTAAGCTACCAAAAGATAAAAATACCATAAAAAATACATAAAGAGGTGACACGCTACTGGAATAAAGACATGTACATATGGATGGTTCTTAATTTGAAGTCGTGTTAATTCAGGCATGAGTTGGCCACTATGCAAATTAAGTTGATCGATGCGTGAAGTTTTATTGAAGGGGCTCGGCTGCACGAACGAATTCCACCTTAATTAAGATCTTTGCCCCTCGCCGCCATTTTGTACCGGAAATCGTCTGTTTTATATATCGACGGCGCCATTTTGTACCTTAAATCGTCTGTTATACTTCTTAAGAAGACATTTTGTAGGCCTTTATTAGAAATTTCTGTTTATATATTGACAGCGCCATTTTTAACTGTAAATCGCCTGGTATAATTATTGACGGCGCCATTTTGTACTGTAAGTCGTCTGGTTTATTTATCTAGGGCGCCATTTTGTAGCTCCTTATATTCGAACGTTGTTTTGAATATTGACGAAACTCATTTTTATATCGGAAATTGTCTGTTAAATATATCGATGACGCTATTTTGAATTTTAAAATTGGACACGGAATCCAAACTTAATTGTGAAATATTCTTTCTGAAATAATTTTTAATGGACTCGAAAAGATTATTCGTTAGATTTCTTCATCGATATCGTTTTCTTTGTTTTCATTGGTTGGTATGGAGTCGTCTGATTGTTATATCACAGCCGCCATTTTTAATTTGGCCCAAGCACGAAAGAAGGACGTTGGTTTTAATTGGAATGCTTAAAACTCTTTTTGTTGAGGTTGGTTCAGTTGTGTGAGAAAGAGAATATGTTTTTAAAATCTATTTTGTTGAAATTACTTCACAATAATAATTTTAAAATTCTAATTTATAATGTGATTATCGTATATTGCGTAAGAATTAAGAGCTATAACAAATAATATTTTCGAAAAAAACTGCTTCATTGTTCGTGTTCCCAACTCTAAAATATCCTGGAACTCAATAGAAACTAAATCAATTAAAGTTTAAATATAGGGTTGTTCATATAGACGATGAGTAATGTTGGGTAAATGCGATTAAATGATAATTTCTCGCTGGGCGTTCTATCTGTGATTTTAAAATAAATAGATTTGACCAGGGGAAGGCGATGTTGTCATCAGTCAGCTGTTTTAATTAGCTCGAGGAGATGGATGTCTTCCTTAGCGCTCCGTTCCCGGCTCTGTATCCATCCACACCTCCCCCACATCTATCCACGTCCCATCACATAGCTGATCACTCCACGGCGTCTTTCACCATAACACCTTTTTTTTTTTTTTCTCATCCGCATCTTCATTTCAGCCCTTTCATAGTAATTCTTCACCATCATTTTTGCTGTTGTTGATGGAAACGGGTAACATTTATAGACTTGGCTAGAAAGGATGTAATGCCCTTGCGTCCCGATAAGTGAAGTGAGAGTCGGAGTTCAGAATTTGACTATTATAGTGGGGTACATGCAAAAATGATTCAAGTTACTTTAACCTAGTACAGGCAATGGTGTTTTGGTACAGTCATACGTTTTTTTTTATTGTAATAACAAGGAGGTTTGAGATAGAAAACTGGATTTTTCCTTCGTATAAGTCATTAATAATCGCTGAAGAAATCAAATATCTCAACTCCCAGCAGTTTTCCAGTTTAAATCGTGCATGACAAACAAGTATAGTTTTTCTTGAATATAGAGGTTTTTAAAAAGGTGAATTGTAATGTTAAAATATGTAATGCATAGAGGAAAATTGTGAGATGATTATAATAATGATAATAAAAGTAATAAAACTATACAAACATCAAAAACACTGAAGATTTCTTGCGTGCGCTCTAATCTCCCATTTCAAACGAAAAGATCCTTACACAACAATGAATAGTGTAAAAGTATCTCAGAATATTGAAAACAGGCTGTATCTTAAAATGTGAGTTATCCAGAGAATCAATATACAAGATAGGATGTCTCATTGTATTCTTCATCGCTCCTGAATTCAGGAGGTAGGACAAACATTAGCAACCTCACATACCTATCATTGTATCAAGTCAAATATTTGCAAGTATCTTTCTGAGTGGTTGCCCGATGAGAGCTCTATTTACTTGTACTGCCTGTTATACAGTTCTACAGTGAAGCTGAGACTGTCGTTAAAATGATAAAGAACATGCAGTGTTTGTTATGTTTTACCTATAAATAGCTGATTTAACTATTGATACTTTCTTCCCTTGCCTGGACTCCAGGACTTACTTCGAGTAAGACGGAATGTCTAAAAGGGATTTCATTGTTGCTGGTTGATGTCGAATAAAAGAGTAATGATATCAGCGATAAAATCGACACAACGAACCAGGATGAATCTGGCCCACAAGTTAATGACATACCATATGTTGGCCTTGAACATGACGGTGAAAGATGCTACCCAACTGATACATGGTTTTCAATGACACAGAAAAATCCCCATGAGTAACCTTTCTGATGAGCGACCACCTCTCTGAGCGATCACTTTTATAAAATTAAATATAACTTGACCTGATCTAACCTGACCTCGCATAAGTGAAGGCCTTCAGGGGAAACCAGGAGTTTCTATGTTTTGGAGCTATGGTTTCTCATGTGAGGTTGTCAGTTATTTGCAACGTTTTACATATCAAATTTACAACTTTGTACCCGAGTTTGGAAATTGGCTCGCAGGGTACAAACCTTGCTACACCGTCTGGCCCATCAAGATCTAAGAAAAAAACCATGCCAGCAAGATTCCAATTGGTACAGTCATACGTTTTTTTTTATTGTAATAACAAGGAGGTTTGAGATAGAAAACTGGATTTTTCCTTCGTATAAGTCATTAATAATCGCTGAAGAAATCAAATATCTCAACTCCCAGCAGTTTTCCAGTTTAAATCGTGCATGACAAACAAGTATAGTTTTTCTTGAATATAGAGGTTCTATAGAGGTTCCCTAGTTCACAGGGATACAACAACTTTGAATACAAAGTAATAAGACCAAATCCAAATAAATAAATAGTGAGTGACGTTTCGGTAACAGCGTTGTTACCATCATCAGACAAAAGTACTGAAGTACTTCTATTTATTTATTTGAATTTGGTCTTATTACCTTGTGTTTATAATATACGTATAATCCAAATTGTGTCTTATCAAAACCTTTGAATGTCATATTTCCCTCGCATGATCTCATGAACCACAGGAGGAGTTTATGAACTTTCTAACCTGACAACAATACGTAGTGTTGGAATAAATGACGACAACGAGGAAAACATATTTGGAAGTAGCTCTCAGAGTTGCTCCATCTATCAATCAGCAAGGTAAAAGTTGGGAGTATAACGGAGGAGCAGGTACCAAAGGATAACTTGTATTAAAGGGATCAATGGACTACGCGGACTTCAAACGAGCTCTTGACGTCTTCGAGGAGCTATTCTGTAGGGTGAATAGAGTTAGGTCGTTAGCTGCTGGACTGTGGCCTAGAATAGAGTCCCGAGGTCCTTTCTAATGTTTCTCGTTTAGTTTACATTTCTAAACTTATACACACACAAGTAGATTCTAACGTCTTTTTTTGGCTATCAGCGACAAAGACTTCAAAGTTAAATTAAATTTAACTAAGGAAAAATAACAAAATATATATTTTCTATTGAAAATTACGCGAAGATGTTATTCATGTACAATTTTTTAAATAGTGGAAGAACACCTCTCCTTTTTAATGAATGCCTGGTTTAAATACAATTAATAGATTATTGTTTTGATGCATATATATAGATCTATTGTTTTGATGCATTTTTTAAAAGAGAGCTTCTTGTTGTTTATATATTCTACTAGCCGAGTGACCCGGGTAGTACCCGAATGAATATTTCCCCAATGAATGGTATTTTTACCAACTGTGAGAGACTACACAAAAATATATGTATCAGAAGTCCTTTCGAAATAAATTAATAATTTTCATAGGCTTCATTTTCTGATTACCAATCTTAAACCATGGTCTTTTTGAATACCTTAATAGAGAGCTTTTTATGGTTGAACATTCTAAAAACCTATCTCTCACACATTGTTTAGGCCTCAGATTGGGTGCAAGATCTTCACTTATACTAAAATTGCAAACCAAACTAATTATTTGGTTTACATAGGTTTATTTATGTAGAGCCATTATAGTTTAGCGAGCCAACATAGATATAACAACTGAGAAATCAAGAAAAGTTCATAGTACAGGCAGAAGATTTGACGAAAGTACAGGCAGAAGATTTGACGAAAGAACAGGCAGAAGATTTGACGAAAGAACAGTCAGAAGATTTGACGATAATACCGGCAGAAGATATGAGTACAGAACAGGCAGAAGATGTGAGTACAGAACAGGTAGAAGATTTGACGATAATACCGGCAAAAGATATGAGTACAGAACAGGCAGAAGATGTGAGTACAGAACAGGCAGAAGATTTGACGATAATACCGGCAGAAGATATGAGTACAGAACAGGCAGAAGATGTGAGTACTGAACAGACAGAAGATGTGAGTACAGAACAGGCAGAAGATGTGAGTACAGAACAGGCAGAAGATGTGAGTACAGAACAGGCAGAAGATTTGACGATAATACCGGCAGAAGATATGAGTACAGAACAGGCAGAAGATGTGAGTACAGAACAGGCAGAAGATGTGAGTACAGAACAGGCAGAAGATGTGAGTACTGAACAGGCAGAAGATGTGAGTACAGAACAGGCAGAAGATGTGAGTACAGAACAGGCAGAAGATGTGAGTACAGAACAGGCAGAAGATGTGAGTACAGAACAGGCAGAAGATGTAAGTACAGAACAGGCAGAAGATTTGACGATAATACCGGCAGAAGATATGAGTACAGAACAGGCAGAAGATGTGAGTACAGAACAGGCAGAAGATGTGAGTACTGAACAGGCAGAAGATGTGAGTACAGAACAGGCAGAAGATGTGAGTACAGAACAGGCAGAAGATGTGAGTACAGAACAGGCAGAAGATGTGAGTACAGAACAGGCAGAAGATGTGAGTACAGAACAGGCAGAAGATTTGACGATAATACCGGCAGAAGATATGAGTACAGAACAGGCAGAAGATGTGAGTACAGAACAGGCAGAAGATGTGAGTACTGAACAGGCAGAAGATGTGAGTACAGAACAGGCAGAAGATGTGAGTACAGAACAGGCAGAAGATGTGAGTACAGAACAGGCAGAAGATGTGAGTACAGAACAGGCAGAAGATGTGAGTACAGAACAGGCAGAAGATGTGAGTACTGAACAGGCAGAAGATGTGAGTACAGAACAGGCAGAAGATGTGAGTACTGAACAGGCAGAAGATGTGAGTACAGAACAGGCAGAAGATGTGAGTACAGAACAGGCAGAAGATGTGAGTACAGAACAGGCAGAAGATGTGAGTACAGAACAGGCAGAAGATGTGAGTACTGAACAGGCAGAAGATGTGAGTACAGAACAGGCAGAAGATGTGAGCACAGAACAAGCAGAAGATGTGAGTACAGTGGAGGCAGAAGATGTGACGTCGACAGTGCCAGCAGAGAGATTAAAGCTAACTAATGGGCAGAGATGACGTCACGGGGTAATTAGTGGAGAGAAGCAGTCCCAGGAGACCAATTAGTGGATTCATAACTTAGATGTCGTATGTTGACTTACCGGCAGCGTCGTTGGCCTTGTTGGAAATTGTTGTTGTTGTAACATTGGGATTAATATAAGCAACCAAAGAGGTTCCATTAATTGTGCGTCAGAACGAAGTACTATACCTTACCCTAGTAAAAGACTTTACAAGTGATGATAAAGAAAGAGCGGGGTGAAAATCAGTTTTGGCGATTTCATATAAAAAGTCAACATGTATACTTTGGTTTTGGGCTTTGGCCCTCAGGGTGACTAGCGTGAAGCATAGTGCTTCATTCTGATACACAATTAAAGGAATAGGTACCTCTTTTGCTACACGGATATCATCCTCCCGTAACTTTATGCTATCTTCATTTATAAATTCTTTTAGAGTATTGTTATATTAATATTAAAAATGGTACTACCTTCAATTCTGTTATGAACATTGCGTCAAAAGTGAAGCTAGACAGTAGTTAATTCCATACAATGCTATCCCTCACTATGTATTTGGATAGATAAGTTTGGTACACACTACAATGTCTAACAGACTAACTTTGCCGTATCAGAGTAGACAGAATCATGTCAATTGACTTGTCTCAATATTTATTCTTCCTCACTCCATGTTACACCACTATCTTGTCTCTTGTTTTCACACTATATACCTTCCCACTACCCTCTTCATACCTTTTCCTACCATTTTATATCTTCTTTACCACAGATTTAGTTTAATTACATTCTATAAGTGCGCCATATGTTTTTTAAATTAACAACTATTAACGCCCATATGTTTTTTACTAGAGACACTACAGGGAGGGTTCACCACTGATGAGTCAGGCTCTCCCAATATTTTATTATTGCAGTAAGGTCAGTAGAAGTTAGCTTTACTGCGTTACGGGTCTACATGCGTAATTACACACACATGCGTTATTAGTTTATAATTTTTAATTAAGATCAGTAATTTCAGTTGTTACGGGAATACCAGTCTCATTGTGGAACATCATAGTCTGACCAGAAACCAAAACATGTTTTAAAAAAACGTGATTAAAAAGTTCACTTTCAGCAATAATGTTTCTCTTTTATTAACAAAATCAAAATATTTATTAATGATTTATGCCTATATAAATTTTCTTATAGAATCATATATATTTATATATATATTATTTAACCCTAAATATTATTAGTATATTGAAGTAGTGTCAATTTTTTTTTCACACTATCAAAATGTCAACGCAAGCTTTCAAGCAAAGGTTCTCGTTCTCAGATGAATATCAATAAACATCAATTTGCATACCAACCCTTTGTACATATTTCAATTGTGTTAATATATTTTTTTCTCTTTTCATCTAACCAACTTGCATACTAATTCTTGTGAATATTTCAAATATATTTCTTTCTTTTCTTTCAATGTTTAGTTTACCTTTAAAGTGCAAGTGTCCCTAGGGGGACATAGCGCTCTAGGTCGAAATAAAATAAACATCTGTGAGATGGTGATGTAAATAAAGGACTCGGGAAGAATTCCTATTCTTTAAATATATTAGGATGATCTCGCCAATAAAATAAATTGTTGAAATTAAACTTTAGTCATTTTGTAAACGGCAATTTAATGAGGCTATATCCCCTGAATTTTGACAGCTTGCAAGTGTGATGAATAGATGATAAGCTTGTTGGTGAGCTTTGACTAGAAAATATAGCTTTTGTATAAGTGTCCTTTATTGCAATATCTATCTAACTCCTCGTAACTCTCACATAGTTAAAATAAAATTGTTAAAAAATAAATGAAGCTTCCAGGGTTAAGTTTCTTGTACAACTTTTATGTTCTAACTTTCCGACTTGTCAGTCCTTCAACAGAATTATCACTTTAACAATTTAATATTAAATACATTTTTTATATACACGTTATTATATACAAAGTTTAATAAAATTGTACGTCTTGATCGTTAAACGGATTTTTTAATGATAGCTTTGTGCTAGCTATCGAATAATATATAGATTATATTGTTTAAAAATGATTCTACAATTGGCTAATAACTTTTATTGACTAATCAAGAAAAGCTAACCACCTAAGCGTGTCAGGCTGTTGGCTCTTATCAGCATGGTGCAAGCTGTACGAAAAATACACCCATGGACAAAAAACTTAAGGATGTTGTGCCTTTTAGCATGTATATAGAGTTCAGACAATAACTCTGAAAGATATTTTATACACAGTAACCTTTAATGAAGACACACGAGATAACCATGTGTAAACAGAATTGCCTCTGTCTCCTTCAAAAAAAAAACAGACTCAAAGACTTTCAACTTCCTCAAGTTTTACTATGAGTAAATAGACAAAAGAATTGCTATAAAGTATGAAATAAAATAAAAATAAACGATAGCAATACGTTTCTTTATACGTGAAATTTTGGCCTGTGGAAGGATTGAAAAGATCCGAAAGCTTGCATAAAATTTCACGTATAAAGAAACGTATTGCTATCGTTTATTTTTATTTTATTTTTACTATGAGTGTATGTCTATCGATAAATGGAAGAAATTTATCAGAAGCATTAAGTTGTACGATCAGGTATCCTTCACACACTATATTCTATCACTCTGATCCTTTTTTTCATCTTCTCTGCACTTGAAACTCATTTCAATCATCTCGTTGTTATATTATATATGTATATATTCCCAATTTTCATTATGAACAATTTCGTGAGGGTTTTGTTGCATTTGTATTTTACACTAATGCAAACAACTCTTATAAGAGTAAATAATTTACAATGGATGTTTCAAATGAGGAGCTATAACAATTTCAAAAGATTCTATGAATCGATTCCCCGTTAATTTCTACGTATAGGTACATTGTCAAATTACAATCCTGGTACTTGTAGAATAAGAATTTACCTACTAGAATATAGCGTAGTGTATTGTAGAGGTTGTAGAGAGAGCCCCAGGAGAGAAGTGTACTGTAGTAAATCCTTGTAAGGTAGGAAGATATGACGAGTACAGTAAGTCTCCACACACCCCACGGACACTGTCGGGGTGAAAAGTGTCAACTTCCCCATATTGACAACTGTAGGGGCCGGTCTGAATTCCGATCCTAGCAGACGACGACACCCCAGACATCAGCAGATGGTGTGGGACAATTAGATATTCTGTCCTCAGACTGTCATTTGTCACCAATGTCTCCACCCATTGATGGATTGGGAGAATGAGACGTAAGCGAACTCTCTGATTGGCTGGAAGATACTCTCTCTTTATCTATCTAAATGGGTTCTCATTGGCTACTACTATCCATGAATCTTGGGAAAAGAAGAGTTACGAGGTGTTTTATGATGCTCGTACCAAGAAGATACAAAGAAATTGAAAATCGAATTCTTCACATAATACCTTTAGTATCCCTCCTCATTGCTTACCGCTCACTAACCAATCACAAAGGTGATTTTTTTTATATAAGGCAGGAGGTTGTGGAGATAAACAAGGCAAGATAGCTTCCTACCTCTCATGTTAAAAATACCGAGAAGATTTACCCAATCAGCTTTCTAGGCAATATGGTGGGCTGCTTCATAGATAATTTCTACCAGCTTGATTATGAAAGTCAAAATGTAAATATACAAACTTTCTTCAATTTTCTGGACATTTCGACGTCCCGATGTCGTTGCTATGTTGTCGATTTATTGCTCAAATACTAACATGTAGGCTCAGTGATTCGATTCAAAATACTATACAGAGTTAAAGTTAATAAATGATGCTAAATATTTTTAAAGGCGTTTTCATTTCTTTGCTTTGACATTCTGGATTGTTGCCTTATTTTCTGCATTACGTATCGGTACTGAGTTGGGACACCACTTTTATTACTGTGTATAAAGAACATTGCCGTTGAATATTTCAGATTCTCATCTACCTAGAAATTGCAATTTAGGTTTGTTTTTGACTCCTCTACATTTTATTTGTGCTCCTTCCCAATTAGCGTTGTGATTTTGATTTAATTTATGTGAACCTATATTATTTGACAGATTCGTATTGCCTTTTAGAGTCCTTGTTTATGTTCCTTTATTCTGTCCTCGAGAGTTTGTTTCGTTTCCCCTATATATTGGAGTATTACCAGTATGTGTCTATTGAAATGGGAAAGACCACAGGCTATGGGATGAAGCCTTCAGCTAGACAGACTCGACCCATAGAGCTGATAATCTCAAGCAAATGCCTGTCTTCAGCAGGTCGACATCAAGCCAGGCTGAAGTTCAATCTCTATTCTTAAAAAGTCGACATTCTCATAGATGAGAAATTTATCTCTCTCTCTTCATATAACTCGACATTAAGACATATCACACCGCTCTCCCGTCAAAATAAACGCAATACCTATGCCCCATCTCAGCAATTTAGCAGACTCAAGAGATATGGGAGGCTTCAAAATCATCTAGTCACCACCTGACCCCACGACTAGCTCTTCGAACAAGGTATCGATAACGCATAAATACCATTTATGTGTCAAAAAGGCATTTATTTACAAGTTTTATCTGAGCTTTGATATGAAGGGCGATAATGAAGACTCTCGATTGTCTGGAGGAGGACTCTTCGTCGATGGGGAAGTCTCCTGAACTGCACATAATTGGATTTGTTAACCATTGACAGAGATGTTAATAAAATTGTTTAGAATCGGATATAGCAGAATCAAGTCAGTTCATAAACTGTTCGAAATTGGTCAGAGAGGTTTGTTTAGCTGGTAAATTGACTGAGATAATTCTATAGTTGAAATATAGACGGAAAAGGTTGGATAGATATTGCAGAACCTTTCCCCAAATATTCGATGTTCGTGTGGCATCTATCTCAAGATAGTTAATCAATTTCACTGAAAACGTTTATCCTAATTTTTCAAAGACGAAAGGATTAACTTTCATAGTATAGCATGATTCTTGTAATTCATTTCTTAGGGGCAAACTTGATCTAAAAACAACTAACCTACTAAACAAATGCTACCTTTAGAATTCAATGCAACAATTAGCACCTAAAAACTATGTTCCCATCAGTTTTTTAGAAAAAAATACGATAAAACCTATATTAATATGCATCAATATTACCCTCATTATGATTAATTAAGCATAATTAAAAGTATAAACGTTTTTTACCTCGAATTATATAGTTTTTTGCTACCAAATTCTCCTTTTTCTTTGCTAAAAATGGCTTCATTAGGAATAGACCCAAATAACCTCATCATTAAATATTTCGGCTTCCAAAGACAATCCGAAATTATATAATTAAAAGCCAATTTGAGTTCTAAAATACCTCAGCAATTACTGGGACCCAATTAATACCTAATTAATTGCATCAGCATCATTGTTGCCTAGACCACCTGTTTAAAAACCCTGCCATCGTCTGACAGAAGAAAGTACCACGCGAAATACCCATCTATCAACCCTGGTCAGCCAGCCAATCAGCTTCTTAGAACGGATTAGGGAATTATGGGATGCGTAAAACAAAGCAGACGATTGTTTTAATTTGCTTTGTTTTCTTTTTTTTCGAATAGTGATATGAATGAATTTTGTCATGCGTGTTTGTTTTTCTTGGCTTATTTGATATTTGACATGTTTATTTATATATCAATTATATTAGGTTTTACACGTATTTTATTATAAAATAAATCTGGGATATATTAATCAAATAAGCAATCATTTTGTTTTTGGATGAATTATATATATTGCAATATTTATTCCCTAAAAGAAGAGCAAGAACATATATATCCATATATTGAATTATTAAATTATTTTAAAAGTGTATTATATTGCGATAAACAAGTCAGTTGGTTAATTGGAATATTTTAAAACAAGGCAGTTGAGAATTTTTATTTCGTCTTTGCATTATGGGTTTAGGAATTTGATAAATACACCCTATTCCCTCTCTACCTTTCCTAATGTATCTTACATTTTTAGTTTATTGTGTTATATATTATATATTCATGCATGTTGTTATGGGATACAACAAAACCTATTTTATTTTCAAAATAGCTAAAGAGTTTGAATTTGAAATTTTGTAACATAAAAAAGGTTTATGCGCCTTTGACATCATTGATATTTCATTGATATTATTTAGCAGTACATCTTTAGGAAATTTATCATAAAAAGGGTATATATGCGATTTAATACTATTTATAATTTTGCATTGACTAATACCTATATAATTTAGGAAAACAATACATACATAGTAAAGATTCATCCTATGCATTAGAAAGAAATGGCGTTGAAAAAAATTCCATTCCTATATCTATAATTAAAAGGTATATATTGGATCAAAAAATTATTTATTTTACCAATATTTCAGCTGGCTGAACGCCAACCTTTATCAAGGTGTTATAACATTTTAAAATGTGTCAACAACAAACTCAGCGCCACATATCTATAATTTCAAAAAACGAAAATTTGTTGGCCAAAATCCTACTCTCTGAATTATTCGAAAATGATATTACTGTTGTCAATTTTAATTTCAATATTAAATTCTCATACTTTTTGTTGTTCAATATTGTTGACTTTGCTTCGAATTTTTCATGAAACTGATTCCAATTTTTTTTTAATATAAAATCAAACATTATATTTATTGATTTACAAGAGAGTGAACAAATATAAAATAGAAATTTATATTAAAACGAAAGAACATTTTTTTCTTACGGTTAGCGCCTATTTACCTGTGATCTTAGACACATACTCTGTGGGAATAATTAATCAATTAAAATATTTATAACAAATATTCATCTAGTAGGCCACTGTCTTGTTAAATCCCATATCCAATTATTATTCTCTGTCTTCAAGTCAGTGTAGAACTGGTATAAACCGTCGAATTTCTGCAACCACGTCTTGGGATTGAATCCTGCATTGGAATCGTGCATGAGCAAGTAAAAAAAAATATTTATAAAGAAAAATACTCAAACCTTTGTGATGTTGCCATGCGTGGGGACGCCACTTGCTCCTGACTGAAAATTTTGATAGATGAGTTTATTTTTAAACAGACGACTGTGGGACAGATAAATTTTAGCCTTACCTCGTGTTGTTTTTGGTAGATTTCCATACATTCACAAATAGTATTCGAATATTACATTTACAGTCAAAGATAGAAAAACTATAATTCAAAGAATCAATCCAATATTTTTCTTTATATTTCAATTTCACCCTCCCTCTCTACATAAAATAATAATAAATGATCACTTATGACCCTCGAAAAATATTTCTAATTGTAATCCACACATTCCAAAAATGTAAAAAAGCAATAAAATTTCAGCCTTTTATATCCAAATGTTGTGTCAAATATTTTAAATTTATACAGAAATATGATGATGATAATAAATACCATATTTTAAAACGATGCAAAAAAACTCAATGAATGAAAGAATTTTATTTTTTTAACTATGTGAAGGGGGGAGTTTTGCATTTATCCCTCGGTAAATTAATAAAGAATCCTGAGCAGGTGAATTACCAATAAAATCTTATTAAATGGATTGGCATGCGATCGGGAAATTCCAGCCGATGGAATGTATTGTCATTATATGAAAGCGGCTCCATCCCCTCAATCTAATTTTTGATTAGTTAGAGGAGAGGTTATCCCCTTCTAAAAAGAGCGTTCATCTTTAATTTCTGTGGTAGACCGGTAAAAAGGCTTAAGAAATATATTCATAGACATTTTTTTTTTAATTCAATGAATTTTTGAATCTTATTATTTTTCAATTTCTTGTGTGTTTTAAAATTTTATATATTTATATTATTATTATATATATTTTTTAATATGGAAAGCTTCACGATTTTGCGTGCCATCTTTGCGCAGGGGCCATGCTAATCTTCTCTGTATCGTTCCTATTGTAGTATATATTTATATATATTTTTTTTTTTAGTAATATTTTCAATGAATACATTTTATTAACAATTTTATTATCATTTTGAAAACTTTGTTAGAACGATTTTTAAAATTTTTATAATTTTTACTTGTGTATGTGTGTTAAGAAAGTGGTTTCTATCTTTTAAAAACAAATTCCGAACAATTTTCGAAAAATATTATGCGCGAATTGATGTAAAAAAAAAAATCAAAGTTTACTTCCCAATCTATCCCAAATATATTGGCATAGTAGAATCTCTAAATATAGTATTTTGTTAGAGATAATATAGCTGATATAGGTGGGAAAATGTTAAAAGAAAATGATTTCATCAAACTTGTTTTTACAATTTTTTTATAACTATATTTTTTCAATCAAAAGATTAAATGAAAACATCCGATGATTTAGTTAACCAGACGAAGGTAAAAAAGTGAAGGTTTTTATTTAGAAATTTTTAAATTGAAGGGGTGCCAGAGCTTCGAAAAGTTAATTTGCTCTCAAAAGATTTGAGGATAATTAAAAGTTAATGAAAATTTTTCCAAAACAACTTTGAATTTAAATCAAAGTTTTGCCTCTAGCTCCTCTACTTGGGCAGTTCAATAATTGGATAAAATCTTGAAATATTTTCGACTGTTAAATTTAGAACTAGGAAAGTTGGTGAAAAGAATAATTATTTTTGTGTTTGCTCTGTGGGTATAGAAAGTAGATATATATAAGTTTTTTAAGATTTGCTACATTTTAATGTTTTTTTTTTTTATAATTTTAATCGCGCAAATAATAATTTAAAATGTAATGTAAATAAAGCAAATATATTGTACAGGTGTGTTTTAGAGTTGAAATAACACTTATTTGTCGTTTGTTAACAAATTATGTATACTATTTTCATTATATATATATAGTGTTTAATTTTTTAAAAATATATATAGTGTGTGTGAAAAATGATTTAAAAAAATTATTTTAAAAGGCCTGGTGTTGGTATTAAAATCAATTAATAAAAAAGACATATCCTGATCACAAGCACATGAGCTGATAAGATGGCAGAGCGCCATCTAGTGGAACAGAAATCAATTAAACATTAATTTAGCCTGTTCCCTGATATTTGGTCAACCCATTTTCAAGAAAAGTCAACGCGTTTCGGGCTGTTAGCCCTCGTCAGCGTGGTGTTGTTTGGTCTTAAATACCAATTTCTTAATTTCTCAGGAAGCCTCTGAACCAAAATATTTTTGGTCGTAGAGTCTGCACCACGCTGATTACGGTGTTTAAGTTCTGAAAGATTGACTTTGAATTTATTTTATACTTTATATCGCACTGTCGCCCTTTTCAAGGAAACGTAAGAAATAAAGTATATATAATAAAATTGAAGTCAATCATTTATATATAACCTAATTATAAACCATCCAACAAACGGCTTTTTTCCATAGTTATGCTTCTTATGCTAGAGAGTAGTGGTAAATTAAACTGGTGAAACCTCTGGGAAGGTTCACCACTGATAGGTTAGGACATTCCAATATTTTATAGCGCAGTTAGGACACAGTATAGAAGTTATTGGACATTTACAATGTCAGAAAAATCTCTTCGGTGAGCTTGTAGAAGACGAGCTGATTATCATCTAGAAATAAGTCAGTAAGAGCATCCAGAAGAGGCGCAGCAATGACCAAACTAAGACTAATATCTTTCAGACATATCCACTCTGAGATCAGATGATATGCCCAAGACAATGTTACTAGGAAAGATCGAGAACAGTCGAGGAACTGAATGTTTTTCTTTATAAAGAGAAGGCATAAGATGCCAAAAGAATTGTTAATTAATTTCTTAAATATAATCTTAATTTTTAATATTTCTTATATATCCATACACTTTTTAAAAATTTCTTCAAAGAGACAATCTTGGAAAATTTAAATAAAGCCATCTAAAATGTTCATATGAGAGCGATCAGTAAATGCCAATATTGTTTTCAACATATATATTGTATATAGTAGAATTAAATATAATTTATGTATATTTCATATAAATTATATTTAATTCTACTTATTTGTTCAGTAATAGCTTGCTATACTGACATTATACTCTCAATTCGACATCGAAATTTTCTATAACTTTCCTTTAAAATATTATAAAACCTTTATATATATATAACAATATTTTATTTACGTGAGGGTTTTTTCACTAGAGAAACGATTTGGTTACAATATATAATGAAAGTTAAAAATAGGCTTGTGACTTGAATATTCCCATTTAGTGTATAGGAATACATTTTTAAAACTCTTTATTTTTTTTAAATAACGATTCTTATATATTAAAAATAAATTATATATTTTATAGTTTATCAAATATATATATATATATTTGAATCGTTAAATGTTTAAAAAGGCGGGAGAAAAGGTAGGTTAACCCTAAAATAGCCATCTTTTGATAGAATAGATTCAAAAGAGGGAAGAAAATTTCTGCATAAAAAATGGCGAGCTGCCCGAGACACCTAATTTATAACAGATGCAGCAGCAGAGTAATTCCTGAAGAAATGACCATAAATATAAAAAGGTCAAAAGGGAAAGAAAATGGGCGAACATTTTTTAGGGTTAAAAAAAAAGAGTGAATAAACTACGGTGTAATTAATATCTTAGAATTGGTTTGATTTATTTCCATAAGATTATATTTTGGTCACCTAACACACGTGGCCTTGCATATTAAATATAAAAGCCTTTCTTTCATAGAGAAGGGTTATCTTTAGAAAAGAATGAAGAAAAGAAAAAAAATAACAAACCGGTTACGCTGTGAAATGTAGCTCTCGCCTTACTCAACACTCTAATTATATCGTTTGGTATTTAATTAAACGCCATCTTAGAAAATGAAGACGTCATGTTTGACGTGGCTATCAATGGGATGTCGGCGTTCCCTTGTGATGTCTTTGTCGGAACATTGGAGCAATTTAGCTATCACAAGAGTGGAGTAATAGTGGGGTTCGAACTTGTAACCAAATATAAGATAGAGTCTACAGGTCTAGACAGCGTTGTTGATAACAGGTTAGGTAAGGCTGGATAGATGTCAGACTGGTGTTGTGGTTACAACAAATGCTTGTGGTGATATAGATCGGAGTTCAAACCCGGGCCGAATCAACTTTTTTTTTTCTAATCATATCAAGAAGTCTAAAACCAACTTTTGGAGACATTGGGTTTCGACTTAAATACAAGTAAATTGTATGAAAGTATACTTGTAAATTACATATACATTTTACTTATCCCTAATTCACATGGTACACGCCATGATAATAAAGCGGGTAGTAAGTAACTACTTTTACTGTAAATGCACCACATACAGTCATCTATATCCCGTTTGGTTACTCGTACTCACTGGCGGGATTAGATTTTCCAAAGATAAATATATTTACATTAAGAAAAAAGCATATCCTGATCGTGGAAATATGAAAATAAGTACAAAAATTAAATTGTACTAAGATCAGGTGGATAAATTTAAAAAAGGTATCTCCTGATGGTGCAAATAAATGTTGCTGATGACTTACGCCATCTGTCGGAATAAATATCAACTAATCATTGATTTTAAATTATTTCAGGATTGGTGAAATACCTTTTCTTGATTAATCAACAACGATAAGTTGATGTTTATTCCGGCTAATAGCGTAAGCCATCAGGAGATGCCTTTTTCTTAATTTATCCACCTAATCTTAATACAACTTCATTTTTGTACTATTATTTTCATAATATACATGTGTGCAATTTACCTTCATGATACTACAACATCAGCCCCTATCACAAAAAGAGCAAAACCTTTCTTTGGAGTTTCCATTTGGTGCCAAACAAAAATGCACTTGCAAGAGATGTTGAATAGATTGGTTACAATAAACCCAAAAGTATTATTTCTTATGCAAATTCAATGATGTTATTATATAGGAGATCCTACACATTTCGCCTTTATGGGGGATTTAAAAATGTTGACGCTTTAGGCAGTGTTAGATGCCTAAGAAAACTGATTTAATGTTTTAAAAAATAGTTTCCACTAAAATCCGACACTCCTAAGACAAGAAAACTCTCAAGGCGGGTTTTACTGTGTCAAGAAATATCACAGGATGAGTTAAGACTACAAATTCCAATTTTTAAAGTTAAAAAAGAGCATTAAATCGTACAAAACAGCGGCGATGTAATCTACCATAGCAGAATAAGGGGATATCAAGCTTCTGACCCTTACAATACAAAACATTAAACTCCTAATATGAATATATATGATTCATATAAATACAACTAGGAAAAACTTGCTTGAAAAATTGAATGAAATTATTTCAAAACAAAATATTTTTTCGGTGTGGACAATAGCAACAAAAGATAAAATTTTGTGATGTGAACCCAAAAGTCCAACTTTTTAATATTAAACCTAAATAAACTATGCAACTACTGAGCTAAAAAAACACCGCAAGTTACTTCGATAATGAAATGACGTGTGAGAGTAGAGAGCTAATCAGCGGGCGAATAACCCCAATAAATCAATTAAAAATATATTATAAAGATTTATTCTGAATGAATACTTTATAAGTGTGTTATTTTTACTTAAGATATTTGCTCTTTCTAAAAAAATTATATGTTCGCTTTTTACTCATGAAAACGTACTCTATGTATATTGTACCTCTTATACTCAATAAGTATTTACTTTATCTTCTTTCTTATCTTTCACTTTATAAACTATGTATAAAGAGAATGTATAAGAGAAAATTGGTCTATAAAACGAAGATCACCTCTCCCGGCAAGAAAGACGCAAAAACTAAGCGCCATCTATTGACCGTCTCCACAAACTTGCGGACTCAGGTCGGTAACAAAGCCACAACTCCCTTCACACAGTGAACTTCACACAGACAGAATAAGGCAATTATATAAGTAGATAAACTAAATATTTACATATAAAGTGATGACGTCACGTCACGTGACTGGTGATGATTGACCATGTAGGCCATTAGAGTATTACGTGATATCAGAAATGTTTAAAAGGTCTTTCAATTATAATATGATATATAAAGACAATTAAGATGTGAATATAGATCGTTTAACTACTTTACATATATCAGTGTTGAAATAACTAGTAGGTATTCAATATTGTGGACATTACAACATGCAGGATGTGTGCACTCTATTTAAAGGGAATATTTTGATAAAAATATATATATAAATCCCCTCATATAGATAGAAATATTATTTTGTCAGTAAATAAAAGCAAGAAAACAGCCTCGGGACTTTGAGAATTTTCTCGAGGAAAAAAAAACATTTCTTTACTTTTTTTTTTGTAAAAAGTTAGTGTCAAAAGGTAAATCTTTTTTTCTTCTTCTCACAATAATAATTTTAAAATATTGTACACATCGATATACTTTATCAACTATATTTGAAGAGGTTTGACATATAAATAAAATAAAGGATTTTTATCGAAATGTAATTTTATAACGATATAAGTGAAAGTATGTTGTCTTCATTCAGAATATATCTTTCCACAATATTCTCAGCCTATACGGATGGAATGCCATGTAAAATATAGATCTGTTTTGACCTCGAAATATGTTAGTTTAGATTAATCAGCATAATACAGGGTATTCTAAGTGATTATAAATTAAAAAGAATTATATCATCTAACTACTACTATTAAAAGATTAGATTAAACTGGGGCGAATCTCTCGCAAGGAGGGTTGACCACTGATGACCTTCCCAATATTTCCCGTCACAGTAAGGACAGTAGTGGACAGGTATTTTATTTGGAAAAATAATAAAGAAACATATTGTATTTTTGATATTTTATAAAAGTAAATCGCAATTTTCGTATAACTGAATTTGGAAAAGTAAAGAAAAACTCACTAAATTGTTTACTTTGTACTACTAATAAATTTTAGCTTGGGCAATATTGATTTAAAAAAGTATTTTTCGAAAGATTCAGGAGGTAGCCTTTATGCAAGACGACCAATGGTATATATCCCTCCACTTCTTTCCCACAGGAGAGCGCGCTTGAATTGGTGCAGTAAACATCAGTCCTGTATTCAGGATCCCATGTTCTCTTCAGTCAAGATTCAGTATATAGACTGATTCTCGGCGAGTTTTTATATCTGGTAGAAATTATATCCCGCTTCCATTCTACCGACATCGGAGAAATGATAGGAGGGTGTATCATGGACTGGGCTGGTTTCATTTCGAGCAGAAGTACCATATGTTTGAGTGAGGCATACTGACCGCTTAAAATAAAGGAAATGGATTCTTAAATCCTATATGATATCTTTCAGGGAAGTCATTGGCCCACAGTTTATGGATCCACAAAGGACAGTGGAAGTCAATGATTTCCTCGAAAGTGAGAAAGGATATATATTGCCACGTGGAAAATTAGGAAAGACAAACTTCAGGATGACACAACAATTTATTTAAGGCAAGAACAAACTATGAATCATAAACAAAAGATAAGCAATGAGGGCAGTTTACAGAGTAGCAAAATAAAAACATAAAAAATGATGCTCTGTTAATAAAATAATAAATACTTTGCTACAATATTCAGACGATGGATTGGAGATCTCCGGACACGTGAATCCAATAGAATATTTTTAAATATCTTAGAAAGACGTGGTGGAGCTGTGTGGTCATCTCTCTCCCAGATCTCTCCTCGAACTGAAATCTGCTCCTCTGGAGCGGTCAGATTTATTGTCTAGAGACCTCCTCCATGGCCTGTTATTGAGCGTGAAAGTTCAGTGAGAGAGTTGTATAGGTGTTACTATAAATGACCTTATTGACACCTATTTCTTGGAGATATCTACGGAATGGAACTATTAAGTACGGTATTTTTTTTTTTTTTTTTTGGAAAATAAAACCATCTTCTCTTAATGAGAAGGAAAATATCGGAAAGGCCTTTCTGGCTAATAAGTGCTGAACCCTCCCAGCGGTATAGCCAGTTTATACCATTGGTATATATTATACCATTAGTATGAAACGCGAAAATTTTCAGTGAATTCAAAAGTTCACCAATTCCATACAACAAAAGATTTTTTATTCAAAGTAACTGCCCTGATTAGCTATACACTCGGACCACCTTTCAGGCAATTTTCGAATTCCTTGTCTGAAAATTTCTATTCCTTTTGAGTCGAACCAGTCAACAAGTCATTTTCGGAGTATGTCTGAGTTCGAAAATTCCTGTTTTTTTTAGGGCGTGTCCTAAAGATGTGAAAAGGTAGTAGTTCTACGGCGCTAAGTCTGGTGAGTACGGCGGGTGGGGTTAGAGTCCCCAGTCCAAGTCTTTTATGGTGTTTTTGACCACCGTAGCGTTGTGGGCTGGAGCGTTGTCATGCTGCAGTATCAGCTTGTTGTGCTTTTCACGCCATTCCGGTCTTTTTTCATTCAACGCCTCTCTCAAACTGTGGATTTGTTGTTCGTAGCGACTAGTATTGACCCTTTTGCCAGGTTTCAGGAGCTCGAAATATACTACGCCGGTCTGGTCCCACCATATGCAAAGCATTGCCTTTTTTCCGAAGCGATTGGGCCTAGGCGTCTGTTTTGGAAATTGGCCGTGCAGGCCCCACGACCTTTGGCAAGTAGGATTGCTGAAGTGGATCCATTTCTCATCAGAAGTTACGATTCGGTGCAAAAATGACTTCTTTTCATGCCTGGCGAGCAGCCCTTCGCAGGTTACCAGACGCCGTTATTGCTGCCTTTCGCTCAACTCATGGGGGACCCATCTGGAAAGCTTTTGGGTCATTCCGAGGCTATTTAAACGTAGAGAAACAGCACCTTGAGGACACCTGGAGCTGTTTTGCCTGTTTCTCCTGCATTTGGGTACTGTCCTCATCCAACAAAGCTTGCAGTTCAGCGTCCTCGAACTTTTGGGGCGGTTTTCCATGTGGTTCATTATCAAGTTCAAAATCGACACTTTGGAATTTTTTAAACCACCTGTAACACTGCGATTTGCTCAGAGCGTGGTCGCCGTAAACTTCCTCGATCATTCGGTGGGCTTCAGTGGCACTTTTCTTCCAGTTGAAGGCGAACAACAAAAACTTCCCGCAAATGGGCACTTTTTGGCTCGGAAATCGCCATTTTCCACGGGCTCCAGAAATTTTTCACGATTTGAATTTTTCTAAAACTGCACGCATGCTGATGCCACGTGAGTCAAAGAACAAAACGCCTACAACAGCGCCACCGTCGGCTCAAATAAAGTTGCACAGCGGCCTCTGGCGCCCATTTTCGCGTTTCATACTAATAGACCTGGTATATTCAACCATACCACTTCTTAGAACTTTAATATTATATTGAGGATATAACCGACTCTGTAGAGAGAATCTTGGTTATCTCAGGAGTTAGGGGCTGCCTCATCTTTGTGTATATTTTAAATAATTGGCCACTGGACATGAGTGGGCCTAGAGGCTGTTGTTGGGTTCTGTGCTGCCAGGAGTTTATAGGCTCTATCTATGCTTCCTTCCTGCCGTGAATCTATATAAGACCGGTGATCTTAATAAAGTTGTGTGTGTATTTCAAATAATTAAGATATTTGATATTTTTGTCATTTTTAAACCACTATATTGGTTATTTTGGCTAAATTGGTTATTTCTCCTAGAATAATTTATTTGAATACCAAATTTCAATATCCTTTTTAATAATGTATTTGTTGGAAAAAAAATCTCTGTATTTTGCGTTTGCTCCATTAAATGTGAACGCTATGAAAAGAAAGTTGTTGGTTCAATAGCAGTAGTTATGGTCGACACCAGCCATTCGACGAACCTATTTAAATATCTATCGACTATCGATATATTCGTATTTCAAATCACGTTTGAAGAAAGGTCAATTATACCACGTGATATGGGGGAGTATAAAAACAGAAATTGAGTTTAGAGTTAACATCCAAATTTGATAATTACCGAGTGAACGTGATGGGAACACAAATATCTCAGAATTGGCTCGCCGCACATTAATTTGATTTGGAAGTCAATGAGTTCCATCTTTACATTGAGCGATATTCACTCCTTGTCCAACACCGATTTATACTTGTACCATACAAGGTATTACTCTCACATTAATAATTCATATTATAACTAGAATGAGATATGTTCACGCCGATTTTACATATGTACTCATTATTCACCATGTTTTTAATGGAATTGTGTTTGTTTTGGGAACTCTCTTGTGATATTTAAATAAATTATTATTCTAGAGTGTGTTATGGATACTCTATGGATTGAATATTTATTACTATTATCTCTGATATTTCACTGATCACTTATTATCTAGGAGTATTTCTCTAGAACCCTGATATCCACTAGCCTGTGTGTATAAGAACCAGGCCTATTCAAACAGGCGAGGTGAATTTACACGTTTACACATTTCTAAGATAGAAAGGTCCTGGAAATGGATGATCAGTCTTGTCAGAAAATATAGGAGAATCCCAATAAACTACCAAGCTTGTCATCAGTATTGAATTTCATTTCTTTTTAAAAAATTATTTCTCGATGTATAAATCCATTCGTAGTTATTCGATAACTTTTAGCCTTATCTACAGCTCTGACTACATTCTATACAATCCCAATGATGATATTGGTGTAGACCAATGTTGTTTAATTTAGTTAGAATATTTATGTTTATATAAAGGTTTAATATAATTTTTCTATGATTGTGTAAATATTCATTGAATTTATCATCATCACCTTTTTTGTTAACAAAAATGTTATATGAAAAATAAAGTAATGTAATTGAACGAAATGGTTGCCCTCATGTTTACTGATCCAATGTTTTAATAATCTAAGGTTTATATTGTAAGAAAATTATACATTGAGAAGAATTATACAAATGTATTGACATTTTGTAGAAGTATATATAGGATTGTGTCGATGGACGAGGGATATAAGCCGTCAATTTTCGATAGACAAGACCTGGGATCGAATCCCACATTGAGCACTTTTTTTTTAAATAAAAATTTGCTTCAATGGCCTTCGATTCTTTCAAATTTCCAATCCCACCAATGAATGCAAGTAACCAAACGGAGCTCTGATGCAATTGTGAAAAAAAGTGCAAAAGTCGAACTTTGTGTGTTTCCTACATGTATAGACACGTGGTACACTTGCGATAAAAACAGTCGCTAACTACTACCCACCCTAGCTTTGCGCCGAGGCGATATCGTAGCCCATGAGGATCTTCTGAGGCGCGATTATTGCTAGTTGAAAACTTTACAACCCACCCTACATATTATGGCCTGTACGTCGTGTACTAGGGATACTCTAGAAATAGAGAATTTTTATTTTTTCATCAAGTGTGAATGATAGGTTACGAAACTGAGAGAAAATGAAAATAATGAGAGATAAATTAAAATTTTCGATGATTATTCAATCAATAAATACTGCTATATCATAATGGCATATAATTTATTACGATATCCTCAAAAAGGTTTCCGGAAAAACACACAAAATCGTTGTCATTAAACTTTACTAAAGATGAATTTATATGAAAATGTTACTTACCATGTTTCTCCTATCATCTCTACAGCAATCTCCACAACACTCTCTCTCTCCCAATAACTTTATTTATTTATTAGAACTCTGAGAACTGACAATGGGAAGAGAATCCTTTTTCTTCTGGCCAAAAGTCTATGGAAGGTAAATTGAAATAAAATCAAAGATTCAAACTAAAAAAATTATAAGTAAAATAATAGCTACTAAAAGGTTAGATAAAATGTTTTATATTTATAGTTTTAACTTCGTTTTTATTTTTTTTATTTTACTCAAAGTGTTTTTTTTTAAATCTTTTGATTTAATATCGTTTTACCATGTCATACTATTTTGTCTCGATAAAATATTATTATCTTAGTTCCAGACGAGTTCAATAAGACAAATTATTGGGAGATGGCATTTGTTAATTGGTGGGGTTGAATGGTAGCTTGTAGCACCCCCAACTTCCTTATTGAAACTCTGAAGAATTATATTTACATTTTTTAATTATTACATTATATTTACATATTATAGGAATTAACATATTATACTGCTCAGAAATCAGACCAATTATATGATGCATTAGCGCGACATCTGTTTTAAGAAATTGAAACTATTTTTGACGTGTATGTTTATTTACAAAATTTCTACTGCCCTTACTGCAATGATAAAATAATGACCATAGTTCAATCCAAATTCCTATCCAAGAGTCTAGTTTCGGTATCGGTATAAAAACAAAACAGCCCAATGCAATATTACAGCGTTAAGGTAGATTAAACTTTGAAATCGTTGAGAGGGATCACCACTGATGAACCAGGCACTCCCATTATTTTATTACTACAGTAAGGGCAGTAGAATATTATTTTATTTTTAAAATAATCATACGCGTCAAAATTGGTTGTGATTTTTTAGACCACAATTATATGTTTATAGTATTTATTGAGTAAAATTATTAATATAAATACATAGAAATTAATTTTTGAAATATTATTATTGTTTATAGTGTTCTAGTATGCTGAGATAAGATGGTCAGAAAAATAAATATTTGAGACCAATGATAATGTAAATAGGCAGAAGAATTGGAAAAGTTGAATAGACAGATAAATGAAAATTCTAATAAATAATTTCGATGAAAGTTAGAGAAGGAAAATACATTTGTAATTTTATGAAAAAAGTAAAAACCACATTATAAAGAAAAAGCTGCTGACTACATCATGTTTTAGAAGGCATGATGTCTGGAAGAAGAAGAAGGAATCCATAGGTGTTCAAAAAGAGTCGGCCATATTGATAAATAAAAAACTTGCCAATGACTCCCAAAGGAATGGATATACTTTCGTCAATGTTCATAAGACTTTAATTTAGTAGACATGACTAGATAAGATTTTAAATTTAGTGAAGGTCTAATGCTAGTCTTGATGTTAGAAGTTTGCAATTGTTCATGCTGTAAGTTCACCTGCGTCTACACCCTTAGATATTCCATCTTCAGCATGCATTACATACGTAATGTGCGTACACCCTTACTAGGGAAGAACAAACGGCAATTTCAAGATTAAGAACAGGACATCTTAGAATGCTCAAATTTAATAGAAAAATCAAAACATTTTCGAAATGTCCCAAATGCGATTCCCAACCAGCCAGTCCTGAACATCTATTGAATTGTATCAAATACTCCAAAAAAAGACCTCTGGGAAAACCCCAGGACTATAATAGAAAAGCTGAGAGATGGAACCTAATGGAGATCGTTTAAACGACTTGAGGAATAAACAACAACAACAACAGAATGTGTGTAATGGTCTATAGGTATTATATATATTATAATGGACGTGAACGTTCTCTCTGATCGTGAAACTGAATGTTGATGATGACCTACTACACTCTATCGAAATAAAACCACAAATGTTGATTTTTTGTTAAGATAATTGGCAACAATCCTTTCTTATATTAATATAAAAAATCCAATCAGAAAAAACCCAATCATCTATAATCTTATAAACCTTTTAAAGCTAATATATAGCTTCACTAATGTAGTATAAATAAGCTCTGATAATAATTGACGGTAAAAGATAGGGACTGTTTGTCCTGTAAGTGCACCATAAAAGAACCGATTATAAAAAATGATAAACTAAATTTCTTTCAAATTTATTTTATTGCTATTTTTATTTTAATATGTTAATTCAAGTGGTATTTTAATTTGATTAAATTGCGTGGGGATATACATATTTTTAAAAGGAATGCTTATTTTAAACTGGAAATTATTCTTATGAAGACCGCGATGTTAGCTGAAATGTCAGCTAGAGAAATATAGTTAAAGAGAGGGAGAGCTCTAAACCTTCCTCAATATGTACGTGTATACTTTATTTATATCGTGATAGAATTTTTCCGACTTCGTGTTCTATTACGAGCCAAATAACCAACTAAGACTGAGCTTTAAATTCATTTTTTATCTGTTTTTTTTTTTTTGGCTTTTTAAAAAATAATGTTATCGCCAATATCGTATAAAGAAATATATAATAATGCGAGTATTAGTTACCCATGAATAATTTGAATGATAAAATTAGATTTTAGGCAAAGAGTTTCTTTTTTATTTGAGGTGTTACAAGCTTTCGAACAAAAGTTAAAGAACAAAATTTGCTCGAAAGCTTACAACACCTCAAATAAAAATAAACTCTTTGCCCAAAATCTAAATTTCTTATTGAAACATATGACGATCCAAAATATTTCTCTTAATCCTTAAGTACAGTCGTTTTATAGCCTACATCACTTTTTGGTGGATGTTTTTGGCCCTGAAGTCCCCGTAGTTCTCTGCCAGGTGAGAAGGGTGTTCTAGAATTGCAGCCCAACTCGATGTGGGCCATTGTATGGAGTTGGCATAAATGGGCAAAGAGAAAACGGATCTTCTTTTTTTATGAGGCAGCAGATCTTGTAGCTAAGGGACCATCTGGTTGAAGTACAATGGTGCCGATTGGCCTTTGTCCTCCTCTCCTACCCAGGTATCGGGTTACTGAGCGCTTGGAACGTAAGTATTCCCTTCCAGCTTGGGAGAGAATAGGGCTAACTAGCCACCTTTCTTTATGAAGCCATCGCCTTGTTCAGAAGAATCTACAAGATTCAAATACATAGAATTTACCATAGTATTCTTCATTGTTCCCTCCTTCAGAGAGAAAGGCAAAAAATAGCAGTTTCCCATACCTATCAACGAGGCAAGTTAAAGATTTCCAAGCCTTTCTCTCATATATTGGCCTATGAGAGTTTTGTTTATTTGTACTGTTAGCTCTACAGTCAGGCTGAGAAGCTGAGAATATCGTTATAAAATAAAATAAGATGATC
>CP092871.1:73337281-73361072 GCA_030710605.1 Cordylochernes scorpioides | reverse complement strand
CCTCAGACTGTCATTTGTCACCAATGTCTCCACCCATTGATGGATTGGGAGAATGAGACGTGAGCAAACTATCTGATTGGCTGGAAGATTCTCTCTCTTTATCTCTCTAAATGGATTCTCATTGGCTACTACTATCCATGAATCTTGGAAAAAGAAGAGTTACGAGGTGTTTTGCGATGCTCGTACCAAGAAGATACAAAGAAATTGTAAATCGAATTCTTCACATAATACCTTTAGTATCCCTCCTCATTGCTTACCGCTCACTAACCAATCACCAATCACAAAGGTGATTTTTTATATAAGGCAGGAGGTTGTGGAGATAAACAAGGCAAGATAGCTTCCTACCTCTCATGTTAAAAATAACGAGAAGAATCACCCAATCAGCTTTCTAGGCAATATGGTGGGCTGCTTCATAGATAATTTCCACCAGCTTGACTATGAAACTCAAAATGTAAATATACAAACTTTCTTCAATTTTCTGGACATTTCGACGTCCCGATGTCGTTGCTAAGTTGTCTATTTATTGCTCAAATACTAACATGTACGCTCAGTGATTCGATTCAAAATACTATACAGAGTTAAAGTTAATAAATGATGCTAAATATTTTTAAAAACGTTTTCATTTCTTTGCTTTGACATTCTGGATTGTTGCCTTATTTTCTGCATTACGTATCGGTACTGAGTTGGGACATCACTTTTATTACTGTGTATAAAGAACATTGCCGTTGAGAATATTTCAGATTCTCATCTACCTAGAAATTGCAATTTAGGTTTGTTTTTGGCTCCTCTACATTTTATTTGTGCTCCTTCCCAATCAGCATTGTGATTTTGATTTAATTTATGTGAACCTATATTCTTTGTCAGGTTCGTATTGTCTTTTAGAGTCCTTGTTTATGTTCCTTTATTCTGTCCTCGAGAGTTTGTTTTGTTTCCCCTATATATTGGAGTATTACCAGTATGTGTCTATTGAAATGGGAAAGACCACTGGCTATGGGATGAAGCCTTCAGCTAGACAGACTCGACCCATAGAGCTGATAATCTCAAGCAATTGCCTGTCTTCAGCAGGTCGACATCAAGCCAGGCTGAAGTTCAATCTCTATTCTTAAAAAGTCGACATTCTCATAGATGGGAAATTTATCTCTCTCTATCTTCATATAACTCGACATTAAGACATATTACACCGCTCTCCCGTCAAAATAAACGCCATACCTATGCCCCATCTGACCATCTCAGCAATTTAGCAGACTCAAGAGATATGGGAGGCTTCAAAATCATCTAATCACCACCTGACCCCACGACTAGCTCTTCGAACAAGGTATCGATAACGCATCAATACCATTTATGTGTCAAAAAGACATTTATTTACAAGCTTTATCTGAGCTTTGATATGAAGGGCGATAATGAAGACTCTCGATTGTCTGGAGGAGGACTCTTCGTCGATGGGGAAATCTCCTGAACTGCACATAATTGGATTTGTTAACCATTGACAGAGATGTTAATAAAATTGTTTAGAATCGGATATAGCAGAATCAAGTCAGTAATAGCACCGCAAAACAGATTTTTATCAATTAAAACGCCCACTTGGAAAATATGGATTTTTCTTCAACCCTCGTCAGTAGAAAGCGGCTTTGAATTCATGTAATCCACAAAGGATTCATAAACTGTTCCAAATTGGTCAGAGAGGTTTGTTTAGCTGGTAAATTGACTGAGATAATTCTATAGTTGAAATATAGACGGAAAAGGTTGAAAAGATATTGCAGAACTTTCCCCAAATATTCGATGTTCGTGTGGCATCTATCTCAAGATAGTTAATCAATTTCACTGAAAACGTTTATCCTAACCCATCAAAGACGAAAGGATTAACTTTCATAGTATAGCATGATTCTTGTAATTCATTTCATAGGGGCAAACTTGATCTAAAAACAACTAACCTACTGAACAAATGCTACCTTTAGAATTCAATGCAACAATTAGCACCTAAAAACTATGTTCCCATCAGTTTTTTTAGAAAAAAAAATACGATAAAACCTATATTAATATGCATCAATATTACCCTCATTATGATTAATTAAGCATAATTAAAAGTATAAACGTTTTTTACCTCGAATTATATAGTTTTTTGCTACCAAATTCTCCTTTTTCTTCGCTAAAAATGGCTTCATTAGGAATAGACCCAAATAACCTCATCATTAAATATTTCGGCTTCCAAAGACAATCCGAAATTATATAATTAAAAGCCAATTTGAGTTCTAAAATACCTCAGCAATTACTGGGACCCAATTAATACCTAATTAATTGCATCAGCATCATTGTTGCCTAGACCACCTGTTTAAAACCCTGCCATCGTCTGACAGAAGAAAGTACCACGCGAAATACCTATCTATCAACCCTGGTCAGCCAGCCAATCAGCTTCTTAGAACGGATTAGGGAATTATGGGATGCGTAAAACAAAGCAGACGATTGTTTTAATTTGCTTTGTTTTCTTTTTTTCGAATAGTGATATGAATGAATTTTGTCATGCGTGTTTGTTTTTCTTGGCTTATTTGATATTTGACATGTTTATTTATATATCAATTATATTAGGTTTTACACGTATTTTATTATAAAATAAATCTGGGATATATATATATGATAATTTAAACCAACAACCCTATATATTATAATCTTTATAACAAGATTGTCATGTTGTATATAGAACTAATTGCAGATTTATAACTAATTATATGCATAATTGACATGTCTCCTTGCATCACCAAATGTAATGTACTGAGGATGAATAAATAAAAATATATAATAGATTAAAAACTGAGTTAAGAGCCAGAGAGAGATTTACAAAGTAACTTCCAAAGATAGATGGAAGCCCAGACTGGTGCCAGAGTCGAGTTGCACACGTGCAGAAAGGCAATACTTCCTGGTCCATTTCCTAGGTCCACTTCCTAGTCCAAAAAAGTTGTTTAAATAGGACCCCACGTAGCAACAGCCATTTTCAGTCCAGTTCCCCATCTGCGTGTCGCCGGTTGTCACCAACTCATCGACCATGTAAAACAGTAAGGAATCTTCTATCTCCATCTTTGCTCTTGGCTCGCTTTTTATCTATTCAAGAAACTTTCTTTCAACGTGTCGCTTCGTTTTTTGTGTGTGTGGACATTCCCCAGTTTTCCACTCTGCCTCGACCACGACTGCCTGTACCCTGTGAGAACTGTTAAAGATCCTACAAGGTGCAGAGAGGTACGGGAAAACTCTCCACCCCTGACTGTCCCTCGCGGTTACTACAGGTTTGACCCTCGGTTGCCACAACTTATAGCGAGAGTCGACGGGGTTCTACAACAGGCCAACCAGAACCTCAACGCATTATTACAGCTAGTCGACAGGATCCCTAATCACAGAACAGAATAGGATCCCAACCTATTATCACAGATAGTCGACAGGATCTCAACACAACAACACAATATCACAGATAGTCGACAGGATTACCACAACGAAGGAGACCACAACGAAGAAGGTAAAAAGACTGTCCAGATAGATAGAAGAGCCAAGAAGCAAGATGGAGGAACAAGCACGCCAATCCAACAAATCGACCAAGCAATCTTCCCCTCAACGACACAGCCGAACATCCCGCAAAATAAGCCGGTGAGAAGTTACCCACCTTCGACCTTACGACGCAACCATCCAGACGACATGCCACCATCGCCAAACAGAATCCACAAGCTGCTACAAGCTCTACATGGCACGCCTTCCACGTCATCAGGACAACAACCAAAGACCAAGTCTCCTGACTGAACAAACATAAAAACTGTGAGTTTTTAAAAAAATCTACTTAACTCTTTCTACATGCTAACAACTTGATTTTCCATAAATATAATGTTTATTTTTACTGTAATTATTTTTAAATCAAATTTTACCATTTTTATAGCATTTCAATTCAAATTTTAAATATTGTACACCCTCATTTATCAATTTTTACTTTATTTTAAGCAACTTATAAATTTTAATTCATTACTTGCAATCTTACAGTTTTAAAAAATCATATTATATTTAAATTACTCGAATCATAATTCTAAACTTATTTGTGTGTTTCTCTTAATACCTTATTTTTATACCAAAAACACCAATGTCTTAAGTAAATACACAAAACTTTGCAAAAACCATTGTAATGTTCACTATTTTATGTAAACGCCCCATTCAAATTATAAGTCACTATCACGCCATTGCCCTTTTACAAGTATAATTTTCGCACTACCATAATCAAAGATTTAAAAAATATATTCAAATTTTAATAAACATAGGTGAAACGCCTTTTTTAAAAATACAAAAATCAAAAGATACACTATCTTCAAAAGCACAACTAGAAATGTAACTGTCCTTCCCCAAAACAAGTTAAAAATTCCAGCATAGCTACACTCCCTCGTCCTTTTCTTTTTACATGCATAATTATTAATACTTCACACATCCCTCGGAACGAACTTCAACACATTTCCACCTTACTTTCTCCAATTGGCCACCATCTATTAACGCGCCTTTTATCAACACATCCAATTTCGAGCCACACGAGCTCCATATCGGCGCGAACAAAAAATTTCGCAATAAACATACCACCTCTATAACAATCTGAAAATTCTCGATGTGTTTCGTACAACCACCACCCATGACTAATAAATTTGTTATTCCTTCGGAAACTGGTTAGATGCTGTACCAAAAACGAAGATTTCACGTGACACCTTTCCATACAATTCACCGACTAGTGTTACACAGCGCACCACAACAATTTTCTCACTTAACAGGCCCAAGACGCCTTCATGCCTGTGACACCTCACCAAAAGCGTGTCTACGTTGAAGTCGCACTTTTACGCACATCTAACCTGACATCATTGAATAACATTTTTTTTTAATAAGTCCGCAACAACGTCGAAACACAACACTTGCGAACACCGAGAAAACTATATTTTCAAATATGCCTAAATATGCTAAAGAAACAAATTACCACAGTGCAGGCAAGAAAAGATAACTCAACTCGGGACGTAGGCCAGACATGGGATCATGTGCCAGTCGGTAACAAAGGGTCGGCAACAAAGGACCTCCTACGTAAATAAACAACCCAGCTATGTCGGTCAGCATCAAAGGATATCGGCATCAAAGCCACCGCGGCCATGTTAAAATGACACCGGTTGCAGCGGCATCAGGTTAACATGACACCTCCAATTTCAGTAGGCCTGTACCTTTGGCACAGCAGAATGCTAGATTTTAGTGTCCAAATAACATACCAGATTAAAACGGATAGGAAAGTTATATAAAATTCCTTTTATAGCAAATCTTATTTTTATAAGGTTGTCGATTCTTTAAATGACATCATATGAGACGCCATATTATACCATCGTAAAAAGACGATTAAATCCCCAAACTGGCGCCCATCGCCACGACAATGTTCCAATCTTCAACACTCTTCACTGTCAATCATTCAATTATATGACTTTTGGGTACGCTTTTAATATGAACAAACACAACATTACCGGCTCATTCGTTAGGAATAAAAAAAGGATTTAACCTCTCATTTCTCCATATGTAACGCAATGTTACATGGAAAAAAGGTCTGTTAAATTAATAGTTTAAATGATTTTTTCCCAAGCGTAACAAGCCGGCGTTTGGGTAGGCTCACCTAAAAATTTTGCAGACCAAACAGCATAAAACGCTCTGCAATCTTTTTAGCGCCTAAGACATGCATTACACACTTCATGTATCCAAAGTCCCCATCTTCCACTACACTACATCATTTTTAGGGATCAAGATCGCTCCCCGTCTGGTCTCACATAATATAATCGGGAAGATCTGGCAAAGACCAACTTCTCAGACCGGACCAAAGCGACATAGGGCCACATTGCCTCCCCATAGGTCAAACTAAAGACACCAATAATCTTGGACCTACACCTAGACATTGTGTGAATATGTTCCTTTCTTTTTTTCAGGAACGAATATTTTTTGTTTTCTTTTAACCTTTCTTCAAAAGAGACATTTTTTGCTCCATTTGTTTATCTAATCATTAATAACCTTTAATTATATTATATATTTTTTTTGTATAAAATCTTGAATAATTATTTTTTTATTTTTTTTACTTTTCAATTATAATCAAATTTTTATTCCAACATTATTTTAACAACTTTATTTTTTTTAACAATGGCAAAACAGTTAATTCTTTCAATAATCTATTTTATTTCATTATTATATCTTTTATATATTACTAATTCTCATTATTATATCTTTTATATTTTACTAATACATTATTATATCTTTCATATAGTACATGCTTGAGCTTATCCACTTATACTCTTTTTATCTACAATCACATTTTTATCTTTTTATTCACTATATTTTTGTTTAATTACTTTATTATATGACAATGTTTGTTTATCATCAACTATCGGGCATATACAACAATCGTTTACAACAATCTATTTCACTAACCACTTCGATGTACTTTACACTACTATCTTTCTCTCCGCCATTGCTTCACATCAACGTAGAGAAACGACAGTACTGCTTGACAATTTTTCTTTTGATTTCGTAATTCAACAAACTCTTTGAAAACAACGTTCCCCAGAAGTACAAGTCTCGACTTTTTGGTCTGAACACGTTTCAAAAGTTTATTTCAATCATCCGCAGAGCACATCACCAACGCATGCACAAAGCGTTCACTTTTTCAACTTTCAATTTTTTTAGCTCTAGCGGACCACAATCAACCTTTGATTTCAAGTCAAGTCAGACAACTTACTGTCGCTACAACAATTCTACTTATCGCATGGCTCTACCACCCCTTTCAAGCATATTAATTATTTTTTTCAACAACTTTCCAACCCAATAACCCTACAATTGTGACAAAGCACTGTAACCTTATACAGGATCACAGGTGAAACATTGCCTAGGAAGACGCACAAGTCTATATCCTCGCTTTGCACCTGGATCTCAGTATTTGATTGTCTGTGCAACACTTACAATTGCATATTCTTCAACCCCTAACCCTTTCCAACGCCCGCCAACAATCTCTTAGAACATCATCATTATTTTTTTTAGCAAACAAAGGTTTTATCTACAGTTCTCTTTTATAATGAATATCATAACTTTTAAATTAAACATAAGTTTTATTTTTATAATTTTCAGATATAGCCAAATAAATATCTTGTTATAGCCCTTTACCCTCACAGTTTTAATTAATTAAAAGAAATTTTAATTACTTACCTGTGTTAGAGAGGCTTTACCCGCTTAAACCCGGATAAACCCTTTCACTCACGGGGCCCATCTATGATAATTTAAACCAACAACCCTATATATTATAATCTTTATAACAAGATTGTCATGTTGTATATAGAACTAATTGCAGATTTATAACTAATTATATGCATAATTGACATGTCTCCTTGCATCACCAAATGTAATGTACTGAGGATGAATAAATAAAAATATATAATAGATTAAAAACTGAGTTAAGAGCCAGAGAGAGATTTACAAAGTAACTTCCAAAGATAGATGGAAGCCCAGACTGGTGCCAGAGTCGAGTTGCACACGTGCAGAAAGGCAATACTTCCTGGTCCATTTCCTAGGTCCACTTCCTAGTCCAAAAAAGTTGTTTAAATAGGACCCCACGTAGCAACAGCCATTTTCAGTCCAGTTCCCCATCTGCGTGTCGCCGGTTGTCACCAACTCATCGACCATGTAAAACAGTAAGGAATCTTCTATCTCCATCTTTGCTCTTGGCTCGCTTTTTATCTATTCAAGAAACTTTCTTTCAACGTGTCGCTTCGTTTTTTGTGTGTGTGGACATTCCCCAGTTTTCCACTCTGCCTCGACCACGACTGCCTGTACCCTGTGAGAACTGTTAAAGATCCTACAAGGTGCAGAGAGGTACGGGAAAACTCTCCACCCCTGACTGTCCCTCGCGGTTACTACAGGTTTGACCCTCGGTTGCCACAACTTATAGCGAGAGTCGACGGGGTTCTACAACAGGCCAACCAGAACCTCAACGCATTATTACAGCTAGTCGACAGGATCCCTAATCACAGAACAGAATAGGATCCCAACCTATTATCACAGATAGTCGACAGGATCTCAACACAACAACACAATATCACATATATATATTAATCAAATAAGCAATCATTTTGTTTTTGGATGAATTATATATATTGCAATATTTATTACCTAAAAGAAGAGCAAGAACATATATATAAATATATTTAATTATTAAATTATATTTAAATTGTATTATATTGCAATAAACAAGTCAGTTGGTAATTGGAATATTTTAAAACAAGGCAGTTGAGAATTTTTGTTTCTTCTTTGCATTATAGGTTTAGGAATTTGATAAATATACCCTATTCCCTCTCTATCTTTCCTAATGTATCTTACATTTTTAGTTTATTGTGTTATATATTATATATTCATGCATGTTGTTATGGGATACAACAAAACCTATTTTATTTTCAAAATAGCTAAAGAGTTTGAATTTGAAATTTTGTAACATAAAAAAGGTTTATGCGCCTTTGACATCATTGATATTTCATTGATATTATTTCGCAGTACATCTTTAGGAAATTTATCATAAAAAGGGTATATATATATGCGATTTAATACTATTTATAATTTTGCATTGACTAATACCTATATAATTTAGGAGAACAATACATACATATTAAAGATTAATCCTATGCATTAGAAAGAAATGGCGTTGAAAAGAATTCCATTCCTATATCTATAATTTCAAAAAACGAAAATTTGTTGGCCAAAATCCTACTTTCTGAATTATTCGAAAATGATATTACTGTTGTCAATTTTAATTTCAATATTAAATTCTCATACTTTATGTTGTTCAATATTGTTGACTTTGCTTCGAATTTTTCATGAAACTGATTCCAATTTTTTTTTTTATAAAATCAAACATTATATTTATTGATTTAATACAAAGCAATAACGCGCCATCTATACATATAAAATAAAAGGATTTAAAAGCGCGAATGTTTCTTTTATAATGATACAAACTTCTACTGTCCTTACTGCGATGAAAAAATATACTGGGAGGGCTTGGCTCATCAGTGGTGAACCCTCCCAGCGGTTTCGCCAATTTAACCCACCAGACCGCTTCTCAGAGCTCTAATACAGTATAGCGGTCTGGTGGATTAAATTGGCGAAACCCCTGGGAGGGTTCACCACTGATGAGCCAAGCCCTCCCAGTATATTTTTTCATCGCAGTAAGGACATTAGAAGTTTGTATTATTATAAAAGAAACATTCGCGCTTTTAAATCCTTTTATTTTATATGTATAGATGGCGCGTTATTGCTTTGTATTGATTTATGCCTAACTGGCCTCGTCTTTATAGTTTGCGGAAGAGCATTGCTCGATGCAAATATTTAAATGTAATTCTACTGTCCTATAAGCTTATGTCCATAGTTTACTTGAAAACCATCTCTAAGATTCCATCCTTCAGTGTAGCATATAAAAGCAGAATGATCCAATACAGTATTAGAGCTCTGAGAAGCGGTCTGGTGGATTAAATTGGCGAAACCGCTGGGAGGGTTCACCACTGATGAGCCAAGCCCTCCCAATATATTTTTTCATCGCAGTAAGGACAGTAGAAGTTTGTATTATTATAAAAGAAACATTCGCGCTTTTAAATCCTTTTATTTTATATTTATTGATTTACAAGAGAGTGAACAAATATAAAAGAGAAACTTATATTAAAACGAAAGAACATTTTTTCTTACGTTTAGCGCCTATTTACCTGTGATCTTAGACACATACTCTGTGGGAATAATTAATCAATTAAAATATTTATAACAAATATTCATCTAGTAGGTCACTGTCTTGTTAAATCCCATATCCAATCATTATTCCCTGTCTTCAAGTCAGTGGAGAACTGCTATAAACCGTTGAATTTCTCCAACCACGTCCTGGGATCGAATCCTGCATTGGAATCGTGCATGAGCAAGTAAAAAAAAAATATTTATAAAGAAATAGTGAAACTTTTGTGATGTTGCCATGCGTGGGGACGCCACTTGCTCCTGACTGAAAAATTTGATAGATGAGTTTATTTTTAAACAGACGACTGTGGGACAGATAAATTTTAGCCTTACCTCGTGTTATAACTTAGTAGATTTCCATACATTCACAAATAGTATTCGAATATAACATTTACAGTCAAAGATAGAAAAACTATAATTCAAAGAACCAATTCAATATTTTTCTTTATATTTCAATTTCACACTCCACATCAAATAATAATAAATGATCACTTATCACCCTCGAAAAATATTTCTAATTGTAATCCACACATTCCAAAAATGTAAAAAAGCAATAAAATTTCAGCCTTTTATATCCAAATGTTGTGTCAAATATTTTAAATTTATACAGAAATATGATGATAATAAATACCATATTTTAAAACGATGCAAAAAAACTCAATGAATGAAAGAATTTTATTTTTTTTAACTATGTGAAGGGGGGAGTTTTGCATTTATCCCTCGGTAAATTAATAAAGAATCCTGAGCAGGTGAATTACCAATAAAATCTTATTAAATGGATTGGCATGCGATCGGGAAATTCCAGCCGATGGAATGTATTGTCATTATATGAAAGCGGCTCCATCCCCTCAATCTAATTTTTGATTAGTTAGAGGAGAGGTTATCCCCTTCTAAACAGAGCGTTCATCTTTAATTTCTGTGGTAGACCGGTAAAAAGGCTTAAGAAATATATTCATAGAATTTTTTTTTTAATTCAATGAATCTTTGAATCTTATTATTTTTCAATTTCTTGTGTGTTTTAAAATTTTATATATTTATATTATTATTATTTTTTTTAATATGGAAAGCTTCACGATTTTGCGTGCCATCTTTGCGCAGGGGCCATGCTAATCTTCTCTGTATCGTTCCTATTGTAGTATATATATATATATATATATATATAGTGTAAAAACTATATAATAAAAATATAATAGTGATTCTACACTATAAAACTAAACAACTATTTATTTATATATATATATATATATATATTTATTTTTAGTAATATTTTTTGAATGAATACATTTTATTAACAATTTTATTATCATTTTGAAAACTTTGTTAGAACGATTTTTAAAATTTTTATAATTTTTACTTGTGTATGTGTGTTAAGAAAGTGGTTTCTAGCTTTTAAAAACAAATTCCGAACAATTTTCGGAAAAAATTATGCGCGAATTGATGTAAAAAAAAAAATCAAAGTTTACTTCCCAATCTATCCCAAATATATTGGCATAGTAGAATCTCTAAATATAGTATTTTGTTAGAGATAATATAGCTGATATAGGTGGGAAAATGTTAAAAGAAAATGATTTCATCAAACTTGTTTTTACAATTTTTTTATAACTATATTTTTTCAATCAAAAGATTAAATGAAAACATCCGATGATTTAGTTAACCAGACGAAGGTAAAAAAAGTGAAGGTTTTTATTTAGAAATTTTTAAATTGAAGGGGTGCCAGAGCTTCGAAAAGTTAATTTGCTCTCAAAAGATTTGAGGATAATTAAAAGTTAATGAAAATTTTTCCAAAACAACTTTGAATTTAAATCAAAGTTTTGCCTCTAGCTCCTCTACTTGGGCAGTTCAATAATTGGATAAAATCTTGAAATATTTTCGACTGTTAAATTTAGAACTAGGAAAGTTGGTGAAAAGAATAATTATTTTTGTGTTTGCTCTGTGGGTATAGAAAGTAGAGAAATATATAAGATTATTTTTTAAGATTTGATATATTTTGATGGTTTTTTAAAATAATTTTAATCGTACAAATATTAATTTAAAATGTAATGCAAATAAAGCAAATATATTTATGATAACATATTATACAGGTGTGTTTTTAGAGTTGAAATAACACTAATTTATCGTTTGTTAACAAATAATTCATACTAATTTCCTTATATATATATATATATATATATTATATTAAGATATTATTAAAAATGTTATATTAAAATATTTTATTTGAAATTATAATTTCATAGATATAAATACTCTGTATAAATCGACCGCCAGAGGTCACGCTTTCTCTATAAATACTCATTGTTGTTGTTCCCCGTTGGCCGACCCAAAACTTTGTAATTATGTAAATAATCTTTTCATTTTTTTTATTCTTACGCCTTAAGCCAGGCGGTACTTTTACAGAATTATGTTTATCCTAAAACTCAATTAAAGCAATCTCTCCGATCAAAACTGTTTTTATTATTATTCTTTCAATATTTATGCCACGACTGCTCAACCAGATGATCCAAAACAACAATCTTATCTTTTTTTTTTTAATATAATATATATTAGACATTCCTCAACTATATTTACAATTTAAAACCATATAGCCCACTATACTATACATATATATATATATAACAATTATTGATTTTCAATTATTTTATTTTAAATGTATATATTTATTTATTCTCTATATATTAATATTTTATATATCATTTTATTATTATTAATTATATTTATAAACATGTATATTGTAGATTTCAGATATTTTAAAATTTTATAGCAGTTGTACATACTCGTGAATTGATACGCGAGCTTATCAAAACAATCTTGTTCCCCGAAGAAGTTTGGCGAGTTGCCTCACGAAATATCGGAAATAAAAACTTTATGATCCAAAATAGGCATTTTTAAATATTGTAATATATGGATTGCTCTATTTTCAAACACATAATATATATATATATAGTGTGTGTGTGTGTTTGTGTGAAAAAATGATTTAACAAAAATAATCAAAAAAAGGTCAGGTGTTGGTATTAAAATCAAATAAGGCATATCCTAACCAGGAGCACATGAGCTTTTTAGATGGCAGAGCGCCATCTATTGGAACAGAAATAAACTAAACATTAATTTAACTTGTTCCCTGATATTTGGTCAACCGAATATCTTGATAAATCAAGAAAAGTCAACGCGTTTTAGGCTGTTGGCCCTCGTCAGCGTGGTATTATTTGGCCTTAAATACCCATTTCTTGATTTCTCAGGAAGCCTCTGAACCAAAATATTTTTGGTCGTAGAGTCTGCACCACGCTGATTACGGTGTTTAAGTTCTGAAGGATTGACTTCTAATTTATTTTATACTTTATATCCTACGTTTTCCACTGTCGCCCTTTTCAAGGAAACGTAAGAAATAAAGTATATATTGATAATCTATGAATTAAAGTCAATCATTTATAACCTAATTATAAACCAGCCAACAAAATGGATTTTTTTTCATAGTTATTATTCTTATGTTAGAGAATAGTGGTAAATTAAACTAGTGAAACTTCTGGGAAGGTTCACCACTGATAGGTTAAGACCTTCCAATATTTTATAGCGCAGTAAGGAAACAGTATAGAAGTTATTGACATTTACAATGTCAGAAAAAGCTCTTCAGTGAGTCTGTAGCAGACGAGCTAATTATCATCTAGAAATAAGTCAGCAAGAGCATTCAGTAGAGGCGCAGCAACACCCAAACTAAGACTAATATCTTTCAGACATATCCACCCTGAGATCAGATGATATGCCCAAGACTACGTTACTAGGAAAGTTCGAGAACAGTCGAGGAACTGAATGTTTTTGTTTATAAAGAGAAGGCATAAGATGCCTATATAAAAAATTCTTAATTATTTAATTAAATATATATTCTTAATTTTTAATATTTCTTATATATCCATACACTTTTTAAAATTTTCTTCAAAGAGACAATCTTGGAATATTACAATATTTAAATAAAGCCATCTAAAATGCTCATATGAGCTATCAGGAAATTCCAATATTGTTTTTTCAACATATATATATATATATAGTAGAATTAAATATAATTTATATATCTTTCATATAAATTATATTTAATTCTACTTATTTGTTCAGTAATAGCTTGCTATACTGACATTATACTCTCAATTCAACATCGAAATTTTCTATAACTTTCCTTTAAAATATTATAAAACCTTTATATATATATAACAATATTTTATTTACGTGAGGGTTTTTCACTAGAGAAACGATTTGGTTACAATATATAATGAAAGTTAAAAATAGGCTTGTGACATGAATATTCCCATTTAGTGTATAGAAATACATTTTTAAAACTCTTTATTTTTTTTTAAATGACGATTCTTATATATTAATAATAAATAATATATTTTATAGTTTATCAAATATATATATATATTTGAATCGTTAAATGTTTAAAAAGGCGGGAGAAAAGGTAGGTTAACCCTAAAATAGCCATCTTTTGATAGAATAGATTCAAAAGAGGGAAGAAAATTTCTGCATAAAAAATGGCGAGCTGCCCGAGACACCTAATTTATAACAGATGCAGCAGCAGAGTAATTCCTGAAGAAATGACCATAAATATAAAAAGGTCAAAAGGGAAAGAAAATGGGCGAACATTTTTTAGGGTAAAAAAAAAAGAGTGAATAAACTACGATGTAATTAATATCTTAGAATTGGTTTGATTTATTTCCATAAGATTATATTTTGGTCACCTAACACACGTGGCCTTGCATATTAAATATAAAAGCCTTTCTTTCACTGAGAAGGGTTATCTTTAGAAAAGAATGAAGAAAAGAAAAAAAATAACAAACCGGTTACGATGTGAAATGTAGCTCTCGCCTTACTCAACACTCTAATTATATCGTTTGGTATTTAATTAAACGCCATCTTAGAAAATGAAGACGTCATGTTTGACGTGGCTATCAATGGGATGTCGGCGTTCCCTTGTGATGTCTTTGTCGGAACATTGGAGCAATTTAGCTATCACAAGAGTGGAGTAATAGTGGGGTTCGAACTTGTAACCAAATATAAGATAGAGTCTACAGGTCTAGACAGCGTTGTTGATAACAGGTTAGGTAAGGGTGGATAGATGTCAGACTGGTGTTGTGGTTACAACAAATGCTTGTGGTGATATAGATCGGAGTTCAAACCCGGGCCGAACCAACTTTTTTTTTCTAATCATATCAAGAAGTCAAAAACACTTTTGGAGACATTGGGGTTCGACTTAAATACAAGTTAATTGTATGAAAGTATACTTGTAAATTACATTTACATTTTATTTATCCCTAATTCACATGGTACACGCCATGATAATAAAGCGGGTAGTAAGTAACTACTTTTACTGTAAATGCACCACATACAATCATCTATATCCCGTTTGGTTACTCGCACTCACTGGCGGGATTAGATTTTCCAAAGATAAATATATTTACATTAAGAAAAAAGCATATCCTGATCGTGTAAATATGGAAATAAGTACAAAAATTAAATTGTACTAAGATCAGGTGGATAAATTAAGAAAAAGGTATCTTCTGATGGTGCAAATAAATGTTGCTGATGACTTGCGCCATCTATCGGAATAAATATCAACTAATCGTTGATTTTTAATTATTTCAGGATTGGTGTGAAATACCTTTTCTTGATTAATCAAGAACGATAAGTTGATGTTTATTCCGGCTAATAGCGTAAGCCATCAGGAGATGCCTTTTTCTTAATTTATCCACCTAATCTTAATACAACTTCACTTTTGTACTATTTTTTCATACATATACATGTGTACAATTTAACTTCATGATACTACAACATCAGCCCCTGTCACAAAAAGAGTAAAACCTTTCTTTGTAATTTCCATTTGGTGCCAAACAAAACTGCACTTGCAAGAGATGTTGAATAGATTGGTTACAATAAACCCAAAAGTATTATTTCTTATGCAAATTCAATGATGTTATTATATAGGAGATCCTACACATTTCGCCTTTATGGGGGATTTAAAAATGTTGACGCTTTAGGCAGTGTTAGATGCCTAAGAAAACTTATTTAATGTTTTAAAAAATGGTTTCCACTAAAATCCGACACTCCTAAGACAAGAAAACTCTCAAGGCGGGTTTTACTGTGTCAAGAAATATTACAGGATGAATTAAGGCTACAAATATCAATTTTTGAACTTAAAAAAAGAGCATTAAATCGTACAAAACAACGGCGATGTAATCTACCATAACAGAATATGGGAATATCAAGCTTCTGATCCTTACAATACAAAACATTAAACTCCTAATATGAATATATATGATTCATATAAATACAACTAGGAAAAACTTGCTTGAAAAAATGAATGAAATTATTTCAAAACAAAATATTTTTTTTGTGTGGACGATAGCAACAAAATCATAAAATATTGTGATGTAAACCTAAAAGTCCAACTTTTTAATATTGAACCTAAATAAACTATGCAACTACTGAGCTAAAAAAAAACACCGCAAGTTACTTCGATAATGAAATGACGTGTGAGAGTAGAGAGCTAATCAGCGGGCGAATAACGCCAATAAATCAATTAAAAATATATTATAAAGATGTGATTCGGAATGAATACTTTATAAGTGTGTTATTTTTACTTAAGATATTTGCTCTTTCTAAAAAAAATTGTATGTTCACTTTTTACTCATGAAAACGTACTCTATGTATATTGTACTCACTATATATTTACTTTATCTTCTCTCTTATCTTTCACTTTATAAACTATGTATATAGAGAATGGAGAAGAAAAAATTGGTCTATAAAACGAAGATCGCCTCTCCCGGCAAGAAAGACGCAAAAACTAAGCGCCATCTATTGACCGTCTCCATAAACTTGCGGACTCGGGTCGGTGACAAAGCCACAACTCCAGTTTTGGAAAACTGAGAAGCGTCCACCTAGAGACCATGGGTTTGAGCTAATGGCCCTCGTCAGTTCTGGGCGGACTTTATTCCATGAGATCCATAAGGGATCAATTTAGGGCATTTCCTTCCGGCATAATTTTCATCTATATTTTGGCCATAGATTTGGCCCAGCCATTCTACCAACTAAACACCTCTTTGCAAAGATTTCATTTGACCCTTTGTGGATCTCATGGAATAAAGCCCGCCCTAGACTGATGAGGGCCATTATTCCGAAACCATGGTCTCTAGGTGAACACTTCTCAGTTTTCCAAAGTTGATATCGTGGTTTTGTCACTGACCTGAGACTGCTAGTTTGTGGAGACGGACAATAGATGGCGCTTCGTTTTAGCATCTGTTTTGACGGGAGAGGCGATCTTTGTTTTTATAAACTCTTACTATGTGCACTTCCTTCTCACGGTAATGTTCTTTAGCCTTATAGCATATGTACTCTATATTCTCTATCTATATGTGTGTGTCTAGAACCCAATATACTGGCATTTATACTCAGAGTTAAAGACAGTATTGTTGTGTGCGCTGTCCTGGAGGGTTGGCTTCATGTCAATATTCGATGATTCCATATCAAAATTATTAGTCAGACCAGAACGAGTAATCATAAAACAACAGAATTAGTTTAACATTTATATAGCTTAACAAATTACATATTTCCTTCATTCATTCCTTCAATGCCTTCCTCTACTGAGGGTGGTCCACATGGTCTCTCCATACTTAATTGCATATTTCACCAGAGAGATATCAAAAATAAACAGAGATATATAAACTAAATATTTACATATAAAGTGATGACGTAACGTCACGTGACTGGTGATGAATGACCATGTAGGCCATTAGAGTATTACGTGATATCAGAAATGTTTAAAAGGTCTTTCAATTATAATATGATATATAAAGACAATTAAGATGTGAATATATAAATCGTTTAACTACTTTACATATATCAGTGTTGAAATAACTAGTAGGTATTCAATATTGTGGACATTACAACATGCAGGATGTGTGCACTCTATTTAAAGGGAATATTTTGATAAAAAAATATATATAAATCCCCTCATATAGATAGAAATAATATTTTGTCAGTAAATAAAAGCAAGAAAACAGCCTCGGGACTTTGAGAATTTTCTCAAGGAAAAAAAAACATTTCTTTACTTTTTTTTTGTAAAAAGTTAGTGTCAAAAGGTAAATCTTTTTTTCTTCTTCTCACAATAATAATTTTGAAATATTGTACACATCGATATACTTTATCAACTATATTTATTTAACATCTAAATAAAATAAAGGATTTTTATCGAAATGTAATTTTATAACGATATAAGTGAAAGTATGTTGTCTTCATTCAGAATATATCTTTCCACAATATTCTCAGCCTATACGGATGGAATGCCATGTAAAATATAGATCTGTCTCGACCTCGAAATATGTTAGTTTAGATTAATTAGCATAATACAGGGTGTTCTAAATGATAATAAATTAAAATGAATTATATCAGATCATCAGTACTACTATTAAAAAATAAGATTAAACTGGCGAATCTCTCGCAGGGAGGGTTGACCACTGATGACCTTCCCAATATTTTCCGTCACAGTAAGGACAGTAGTGGACAGGTATTTTATTTGGAAAATAATAAAGAAACATATTGTATTTTTGATATTTTATAAAAGTAAATCGCAATTTTCGTATAACTAACTAAATTGTTTACTTTGTACTACTAATAAACTTTAGCTTGGGCAATATATTGATTTGAAAAAGTATTTTGCGAAAGATTCAGGAGGTAGCCTTTATGCAAGACGACCAATGGTATATATCCCTCCACTTCTTTCCAACAGGAGAGCGCGCTTGAATTGGTGCAGTATGTTGGGAATCTCTTATGGTTCAGACAATGAAACAACAAATAACAAGTTTAGTTACAGCTGAAGTGGTTTTAAAGAATTAGGCGATTTTACCTTTTAAGAAAGTATTTTAAATTTATTATTTTTAAAGAGAGAGAGAGAAAAGAACATTTAAAAATTTACATTACAATTACTAATTTTGTAAAACAAAACACCCTTTTGTTCTCGTTTTTATATTACAGTGTTGTCAGTCTAAACGTATTTCAAGATCATTGATTTACTATTCTTCTTTTTTTCCAACATTCCCTCTTAAATCAGTGATCTTATCACATTGAACAGTTTCTTCACTTGACTTATGTTTTAAATGGTTGTCATAAGAAGGGATTTGAATTTGTCAAACTTTAGTCTGGCTAGAGGTTTTGTTAGAATGTCTGCAATTTGGTGTTCTGTTGGACAATATATCAGGTTAAATTTTGAGCTTGATCTTTCACAAAATGATATTTGACATCAATATGTTTAGTTTTAGTGGTGAATTGGCCTGATTTTATAATTTTTATAGTGCTTTGGTTATCAACATAGAGATTTATATCAAAATTATCTGGAATTAATTCTTCTAATAGGGATCTTATGTATGACACTTCTTTGCATGCATCTGCTGCAGCAATGAACTCTGCTTCAGTGCTGGAAAGGGCAATTACAGGTTGCTTTCTGGACCACCAACTTATGGGACCTCCACATAAGTAAACTACATATCCTGTGGTACTTTTTCTAGTTTTAATATCTCCAGCAAAGTCAGAATCACAATACACATTTAATTCAAATGGCATCTCTCCATCATATGATATGCCTAAATTGGTGGTGTGGTTTAAATATCTTAGGGTTCTCTTGATGTTTATAATATCTTGATTTGTAGGATCATGCATTGACCTGCTTTCAAAATTTGTGGCAAAGGCCATGTCTGGTCTAGTTTTGTTTATCAAATATAAAAGGCTTCCAATTGCTTGTCTGTAGGGAAATTTGTTATCATTTGATATTTCTAAGTTTTTGTCTAATTCTTTTACTACATCTGTAATGGGAGTGGGTACTGGTTTTGAGTTTTGCATATTATATCTTTCAAGAACTGATTTTGCATAATTTTCTTGTGAAAGTAAAATTTTATTTTTTCCTTAAAACACAAATTTATTCCCAAAAAGGTTCTTGGAGCATTGTTTATTTTAACTTCAAACTCTTGGGATAGTTTTTCTAAAATATTATTTAATTCTTCTTAATTATCTCCCATTAAGATGCCATCATCTACATATATTGGAAGGTACATATTTCCTTTGTTGGTTTTAAAATGATATGGCTCTGATTTTAGTTGTATGAAATCTTGGGATTTGAGAAAGGTTTTTAATCTTTCATTCCATTTTAATGGGGCTTGCTTTAAACCATACAATGCCTTTCTTAACCTACATATATTCCCTTTATAACCTTCTGGCAATTGAACATATATTTCTTCATCCAAAAACCCATATAGAAAAGCTGTTTTTATGTCAAATGTTTTAAAAACAAACCTTTTCTTAGCCATTAGAGCAAAGGATATCATTAAGGAGACAGTGCTTATAACTGGACTGAATGTCTCACCATAATCAATGCCTGCTTCTTGTTCAAAGCCTCTTACAACTAGTCTTGCTTTGTAGCGGCCATCTTCTTTCACTTTGAAGAGCCATTTAGAGGTCAGAATCTTCTTGTTTGACGCTTCATTTTCTTTTACTATTTCCCAAACTTCATTTTTGGCAAGAGACTCTTTTTCTTCTTTTATTGCATTTTTCCATTTTTCTTGATTTGGACCAGATATAGCTTCCGAGTAAGTTAGAAGAGCTGATTCTGTTGTTCCGTCCCGTTCTAAATAGAAGTCTTCAAATCTTGATGGTGTTTGTAAACTACTTCTTGGTCTAAGATTATATTTTGAAGTACTTGGTTTTGTAGGGATATCTTCTTTGTCTTCAGAGACTTCTGGTAGACTTGGTTCTTCATTTAATTCTAGTTGTTCTTCAGATTCTTCTTCTGGTTCGACAAAAGGTATTTTTTCTTCTTTATTTATACATCCTTTATCTAAAAAATTACATCTCTAGCTGTAAAGATTTGTTTGCTTTGTTCATCCCAAAGGCGATAACCATTTGGTGCATAATCTATAAAGGTATATTTTTTACTTCTGCTTTCCAATTTCTTTACGTGTTTTAGGGTTTTGACATAAGCTTCACGACCAAAAAGTTGTAAGTCTGACAAATTTGGTCTTTTGTTGAACCAAAGTTCTGCAGGGGTTTTCTCTAATTCTTGAGTAGGGCTTCGGTTCAGCAAATATGCTGAAACCCTTACAGCTTCTCCCCACATGTATTTTTCTACACCAGAATCAATCAAAAGGGCTCTAGTTTTCTCCATCAGGGTTCTATTTAATCTTTCGGCTTTGCCGTTTAGCTGAGGTGAGTGAGGTGTGGTGAGATCCATAATGATTCCTTTAGCTTTGCACCAGGATTTTATATCTTCATTTACATATTCTCCGCCATTGTCACATCTTATTTTTGAAACTTTTAGATTCATTTGGTTTTCTGATTCTGTAATAAATTCTTTTAGATATCTTTTCACTTCATATTTATTTTGTAACAAATACACATGACAAAAATGTGTGTAGTCATCAAGAAATGTTAGAAAATTGTTTTTGTTGTCATCGGTAGTGGGATCGAAAGGTCCACATAGATCTGTATGGTTTATTTCTAAAGGCCTTTTTGATTTTGTTCTGATGGAATTGAATGGCTTTCTTACCTGTTTAGCTTTAATGCATGTTTCACAAATTTCATCTTGCCTATTTTTTTCTATGTTTATTCTATTAACCATAAATTTTAATTGTTTTAGGCTTGAAAAACTGATGTGACCCATTTTTCTGTGCCATTTGAGCATTTCTTCATTTTGGGTAGCTGTTAGGTAAGATTCTTTAATTTTGGGATTTTCTGTTTCTATATTTATTGTATAGAGTCCATTTTCCTGTTTTTCTCCTTCTAAAACTTTTATTCCATTTTTTACGACAAATACCTTTTCATCTTCAAAGACGACTTTGCCCTTATTTCTGGTAATGGCACTTACAGATAGTAAATTATTTGTCAAGTTTGGTACAAACATCACCGCCTTGAGATCACATTTCTTTCCTTGAAATTTTCCGAGTGATTTTGCTATTAGAGTTTCTTCCTTTTTTGCTATTGATATTTTTGAGTTGCAATCTACTTCATCTAGTAAAAACCTTTTACTATTTATCATATGGCTTGTTGAGCCACTGTCTACAATGAATTCTAGCAATTCCTCATTTTTACATTTTAAAGTCTCTCCTGCAAAAAGAACAATTTTTCTTCATTTTTGTTTCTGAAAAAGCAATCCTTTTCTTTATGATTTGTCTTTTTACAAATTCGGCAAGGAATATTTTCCTGGAATTTATTTTGAGATTTCTTAAAGAAGCATTGGTCTTGAGTATGATTTGTCTTTTTACAGATGGTACACCATTTTTTATTTAGAGTACAGTATTTTGCTAAGTGCCCGCTCTTTTTGCAGTTAAAGCACTGCTTTATTTTAGTAGCACTCATGGCTATTCTCTCTTCAGGCTTTACTTTTTGTTTAGTTTCTTCAAGTGATAGTCTTGATATTAAGTTTGTTAAAGTTTTCTCACTTTTTGATGTCGAATCCCATGCTGTGCTGAAGTAATTAAAGTAGTCTGGCAAAATGCTCAGTATTTTAGAAATTACAAAGCTTTCCTCAATTTTTTGTTTTACATTATTTAGTTTGAATACTAACTTTTGCATTCTGCTTATATTTGTTGCCATATCTGTATTTTTGTCAAATTTGAATCCATGAAATTCTTGTAGTAATTTGCATTTTAATTGCTCATCTTCTCTTTGATAAATGGCTACTAGTTTTTCAAACATTTCTTTTGAAGTTTTGCAATTTAGAATATGTGTTAAAACATTATTTTCAATGGTTAACATTATGTATTTTTGTGCTTTGGCATCTTTTAGGCTCCATTTATCTTTTCCAGTTTCATCTTTCAAGTCTTCAAACAACGATTTTCCATTTACAATATCTAGAAGGCCATTTGCTTTGAAAATAATTGTTATCTGAAAATTCCATAAATCAAAATTTTCAGGACTTTTAAGTCTCACAATATTTGCGATACCTTCGCTGACAGCCATTTTTGTTTTTATTTATATTTTACCGCGATTCAAAAAGAACCACGCTCTGCTACCATGTTGGGAATCTCTTATGGTTCAGACAATGAAACAACAAATAACAAGTTTACTTACAGCTGAAGTGGTTTTAAAGAATTGGGCAATTTTACCTTTTAAGAAAGTATTTTAAATTTATTATTTTCAAAGAGAGAGAGAAAAGAACATTTAACAATTTACATTACAATTACTAATTTTGTAAAACAAAACAAAACACTCCTTTGTTCTCGTTTTTATATTACAGTGTTGTCAGTCTAAAAGTATTTCAAGATCATTGATTTACTATTCTTCTTTTTTTCCAACACAGTAAACATCAGTCCTGAATTCAGGTTCCCATGTTCATTTCAGTCAAGATTCAGTATATACACTGATTCTCGGCGAGTTTTTATATCTGGTAGAACTTATGTCCCGCTTCCATTCTACCGACATCGGAGAAATGATAGGAGGGTGTATCATGGACTGGGCTGGTTTCATTTCGAGCAGAAGTACCATATGTTTGAGGGAGGCATACTGACCGCTTAAAATAAAGGAAATGGATTCTTAAATCCTATATGAGATCTTTAAGGGAAGTCATTGGCCCACAGTTTATGGATCCACATAGGACAGTGGAAGTCAATGATCTCCTCGAAAGTGAGGAAGGATATATATTGCCACGTGGAAAATTAGGAAAGACAAACTTCAGGATGACACAGCAATTTATTTAAGACAAGAACAAACTATGAATCATAAACAAAAGATAAGCAATGAGGGCAGTTTACAGAGTAGCAAAATATAAACATAAAAAATGATGCTCTGTTAATAAAATAATAAATACTTTGCTACAATATTCAGACGATGGATTGGAGATCTCCGGACACGTGAATCCAATAAAACATTTTTAAATATCTTAGAAAGACGTGATGGAGCTGTGTGGTCATCTCTCTCCCAGATCTCCCCTCGAACTGAAATCTGCTTCTTTGGAGCGGTCAGATTTATTGTCTAGAGACCTCCTACA
>CP092871.1:73295687-73337181 GCA_030710605.1 Cordylochernes scorpioides | reverse complement strand
TAGCCTGTTATTGAGCGTGAAAGTTCAGTGAGAGAGTTGTATAGGTGTTACTATAGGTGTCCTTATTGACACCTATTTCTTGGAGATATCTACGGAATGGAACTATTAAGTACGGTATTTTATCTTTTTTTGACGTGACAACGTCTTAAATTAGGTTGCGGCTGGGAGTCACTTATGAAAAAGTGTAACGCCCGGTAACGTTACGATGAGTCATCGAACGAGAGTGCTGCGCGCGCAGCGCTAGAGAATTAGGCGCATTGAATCGGCGCATGCTTGTCTCTGTCTTTGTCTTTCTCGAACGTTCTTGGCGTTGGAAAAACAAGAAAGCGTCATAATACAAGTTCACACGTGTGGTTAAAGTATCGTCAGCTGTGTCTGTAGTGAAAATGTGGAGTGCTTAGATTCGTCATTTACAACAACTACAACAATAAAGGTAAATAATTGTACACTGATATTTCATTATCGTAAACTATGATTGATTGATTAATTGTTAGATTGACACAAAAGTTGAGAAAATGAGTTTATAGGGTTTGTCATACTATTGATAAATGTTGATAGTGTTAAGTAAATTATTAGTTTAAAATTAATTAATTAATTAATTATTATTTTACAAATTTTAAATAGTTTCAAATTTATTTAGCAAAAATTTGAACCTTCGATCTGAATAAATGTTTTGATTTCCGAATTGATTCTTTAAAATTACAAATATTAAGAAAAAGTGGCAGATATAAGAAAACTTTATTTAAACTGTGTTGAGCAAGAATTTTAACATCTAATTTAAGTAAATGTTTTAATTTTCAACTTCATCATTTACAATTACAAATTTTATTTAATTTCAAATTTATTTAGCAAAAATTTGAACCTTCGATCTGAATAAGTGTTTTGATTTTCAAATACCAACGCGGCTGGTGGAGTGGCGATCTATCGTAAATTATCATCGACATCTACGGCGGAAGTGTTCCAAGTTGCGATTACAGACGTAACTCGTGTCATTAAAACCAAGGGTGACATGTGCATGACTGAAGTTACTTGCTTCGCCGCTAATACTAGCTTCAAGTTTATACTCGGTGCTGTATATATTCATCCAGGAGCTAGTATGCAGGATATTGGAATGTTACTATGGCAAGGACTCGGTCCGTACATTCACAACAGCCAGTACGTGCCACCGTTCGTGCAAGTTGATTCTAGTATACCGATTCTTCTGTGTGGTGATTTTAACAAAAACGTAAAGCCTGACAACTCGTTTCTTAAATTCATGAAAAATACGTATAATCTTGATTGCGTATCAAACGTTTCTAAGTCAACTACGTTAAAAGGAACAACTATCGACTTGACTTTCGCAAGACACATTACAGCAGAAACACTTCCTTTCATTTCATATTTCTCCTATCATCGTCCTATCCTCAACAAAATCACTCAAATAGGAATTAGTTAAGTTTAAGTTTACATGTACAATGTTTTAGTAAACAAAATATATTTCTATAGTTAAAATTTGTGCAATTCTTATTTTCATTCAATTCCTTGTTCCTATTGTGCAATTTAATTATATTCATATCAATAAATATTCTACCGTTGTCACGTAAAATCTTCGCCCGTAAAACCGACTTTACAGGCAACCATTGTTTTTTTTTTGACGTGACAACGTCTTAAATTAGTTTGCGGGTGGGAGTCACTTATGAAAAAGTGTAACGCCCGGTAACGTTACGATGAGTCACCGAACGAGAGTGCTGCGTGCGCAGCTGCGCGCGCAGCGCTAGAGAATTAGGCGCATTGAATCGGCGCATGCTTGTCTCTGTCTTTGTCTTTCTCGAACGTTCTTGGCGTTGGAAAAACAAGAAAGCGTCATAATACAAGTTCACACGTGTGGTTAAAGTATCGTCAGCTGTGTCTGTAGTGAAAAGGTGGAGTGCTTAGATTCGTCATTTACAACAACTACAACAATAAAGGTAAATAATTGTACACTGATATTTCATTATCGTAAACTATGATTGATTGATTAATTGTTAGATTGACACAAAAGTTGAGAAACTGAGTTTATAGGTTATGTCATACTATTGATAAATGTTGATAGTGTTAAGTAAATTATTAGTTTAAAATTAATTAATTAATCAATTATTATTTTACAAATTTTAAATAGTTTCAAATTTATTTAGCAAAAATTTGAACCTTCGATCTGAATAAATGTTTTGAAATTCGAATTGATTATTTAAAATTACAAATATTAAGAAAAAGTGGCAGATATAAGAAAACTTTATTTAAACTGTGTTGAGCAAGAATTTTAACATCTAATATAAGTAAGCTCGAATATATTTGTTTTAATAAAGAAACGCAGCCCTTGATGCTTTGTTTTATTCATATATAAATCTTACAGGGCTTTTTCAATTGATATATAAGTAAATGTCGATGGTTGTCTAAGTCAACTACGTTAAAAGGAACAACTATCGACTTGACTTTCGCAAGACACATTACAGCAGAAACACTTCCTTTCATTTCATATTTCTCCTATCATCGTCCTATCCTCAACAAAATCACTCAAATAGGAATTAGTTAAGTTTAAGTTTACATGTACAATGTTTTAGTAAACAAAATATATTTCTATAGTTAAAATTTGTGCAATTCTTATTTTCATTCAATTCCTTGTTCCTATTGTGCAATTTAATTATATTCATATCAATAAATATTCTACCGTTGTCACGTAAAATCTTCGCCTGTAAAACCGACTTTACAGGCAACCATTTTTTTAATAAAACCATCTTCTCTTAATGAGAAGGAAAATATTGGAAAGGCGTATCTGGCTAATAAGTGCTGAACCCTCCAGCGGTATAAACAGTTTATATATATTCAACCATACCACATAACTTTAATTTTATATTGAGGATATAACCGACTCTGTAGAGAGAATCTTGGTTATCTCAGGAGTTAGGCTGCCTCATCTTTGTGTATATTTTAAATAATTGGCCACTGGACATGAGTGGGCCTAGAGGCTGTTGTTGGGTTCTGTGCTGCCTGGAGTTTATAGGCTCTATCTATGCTTCCTTCCTGCAGTGAATCTACATAAGACCGGTGGTCTTAATAAAGTTGTGTGTGTATTTCAAATAATTAAGATATTTGATATTTAATGTCATTTTTAAACCACTATATTGGTTATTTCTCCTAGAATAAATTATTTGAATACCAAATTTCAATATCCTTTTTAATAATGTATTCGTTGGAAAAAATCTCTGTATTTTGCGTTTCCTCCATTAAATGTGAACGCTATGAAAAGAAAGCTGTTGGTTCAATAGCAGTAGTAATGGTCGACACCAGCCATTCGACGAACCTATTTAAATATCTATCGACTATCGATGCATTCGTATTTCAAATCACGTTTGAAGAAAGGTCAATTAGGGGTATACCACGTGATATGGGGGGAGTATAAAAACAGAAATTGAGTTTAGAGTTAACATCCAAATTTGATAATTACCGAGTGAACGTGATGGGAACACAAATATCTCAGAATTGGCTCGCCGCACATTAATTTGATTTGGAAGTCAATGAGTTCCATCTTTACATTGAGCGATACTCACTCCTTGTCCAACACCGATTTATACTTGTACCATACAAGGTATTACTCTCACATTAATAATTCATATTATAACTAGAATGAGATATGTTCACGCCGAATTTACATATGTACTCATTATTCACCATGTTTTTAATGGAATTGTGTTTGTTTTGGGAACTCTCTTGTGATATTTAAATAAATTATTATTCTAGAGTGTGTTATAAATTGATTAAAACTCTATGGATTGAATATTTATTACTATTTTCTCTGATATTTCACTGATCACTTATTATCTAGGAGTATTTCTCTAGAACCTTGGTATCCACTAGCCCGTGTGTATAAGAACCAGGCCTATTCAAACAGGCGAGGTGACTTTACACATTTACACATTTCTAAGATAGAAAGGTCCTGGAAGATGGATAGCACAAGTCTACAAAAAAAAACTTTTTTTTGCACAAGAGAACCTGATGGTGTTTCTAGTGTAACTTTTCATGCTGAACTCAAAAATCTAATCAGAAATTTCCCATCACCCATGGTTTTTGCCTGACGATCTTTTTTTAGTATTGGGATAAATACATGCATCCAACATGAAAGAGACTTACGAAAACATGAAACTGCTTTTGAAAAAGATAGAATATGAAAGATACGGTTGGAAAATATGCAGCGATTTGAAAGTCGTTGCTCTCTTGCGTGGATTACAGCTTGGATATACAAAATTTTGTTGTTTTCTGTGTGAGTGGGATAGCAGAGATAGGGAAAGGCATTACATTAAAAAAATCTGGCCAAACCGTAAAATCTTTACCCCAGGATATAAAAATATTGCAAATCTACCCCTGATCGATTCAGAAAATATTTACTTACCACCATTATATATTAAACTGGGATTAATGAAGAACTTTGTCAAGGCAATGGATCGAAATGCCAGTGGATTTGCCTACCTAAAACAAAATTTTTCTAGTATAAGTGAAGCGAAGATTAAAGAGAGCATTTTCGTTGGACCTCAGATTCGAGAATTGCAGCAGGATGGAAATTTTCAAAATAGTTTGAATGAAGTTGAAGCAGCAGCATGGAATTCCTTTAGAAACGTTTGCAAAAACTTCTTAGGAAGTGTCAAGGTTGAAAATTACCGAGACATAGTTAATGATCTGTTGTTTTCCTACAAGGCACTGGGATGTAACATGTCCCTCAAGATCCATTTCCTGCATTCACATCTAGATTTCTTTCCAGACAATCTTGGCGCAGTTAGCGATGAGCATGGTGAGAGGTTTCATCAAGCTATATCAAGCATGGAGAAGCGGTACCAAGGTGAATGGAGTCCCGCTATGCTTGCCGACGACTGCTGGGCACTCAAGAGGGATCTACCACAAGCAAAGTATAGAAGAAAATCCACTGTCACTGCTTTTCAATAATAAATGTTTCGTTCATATATGCCTATATATTAACAATATTTCCAAATTCAAGTAGGTGTATCTCAGAAATATTGTGTAATAGAAAAAAAACTAATGGTATATTTGGATTCAGGACATGTAGATAAGATGCTATTTCTTTGTGGACAAAGAAAAATATTTTTTGATAAACCAGTTACGTGACATTGTTTGCATTTTTTAGTGTATTTATCCCAATACTAAAAAAAGACCGTCACGCAAAAACCATAGGTGATGGGAAATTTCTGATTAGATTTTTGAGTTCAGCATGAAAAGTTACACTAGAAACATAATCAGGTTCTCTTGTGCAAAAATCTTGTTGACCAGTGTAATCAGTCTTGTCAGAAAATATAGGAGAATCCCAATAAACTACCAAGCTTGTCATCAGTATTGAATTTCATATCTTTTTCAAAATGTATTTCTCGTTTCATACATTCATTCGTAGTCTTTTGATAACTTTTAGCCTTCTCTACAGCTCTGATTACATTCTAGACAACCCCAATGATGATATTGATGTAGACCAATGTATTGTAGAAGTATATATTAGGATTGTGTCGATGGACGAGGGATATAAGCCGTCAATTTCGACAGACAAGACATGGGATCGAATCCCACATTGAGCACTTTTTTTAAAATAAAAATTTGCTTCAATGGTCTTTGATTCATTCAAAATTCCAATCCCACCAATGAATGCAAGTAACCAAACGGAGCTCTGGTACAATTGTAAAAAAAGTGCAAAAGTCGAACTTTGTGTGTATCCTACATGTATAGACACGTGGTACACTTGCGATAAAAACAGTCGCTAACCTACAACCCACCCTAGCTTTGCGCAGAGGCGATACCGTAGACCATGAGGATCTTCCGAGGCGCGATTATTGCTAGTTGAAAACTTTACAACCCACCCTACATATCATGGTCTGTACGTCGTGTACTAGGGATACTCTAGAAATAGAGAATTTTTATTTTTTTATCAAGTGTGAATGATAGGTTACGAAACTGAGAGAAAATGAAAATAATAGGAGATAAATTAAAATTTCCGATGTTTATTCAATCAATAAATGCTGCTATATCATAATGACATATAATTTATTACGATGTCCTCGAAAAGGTTTCCGAAACACACAAAATCGTTGTCATTAAACTTTGCTAAGGATGAATTTATATGAAAATGTTACTTACCATGTTTCTCCTATCATTCTTTAATATCTACAGCAATCTCCACAACACTCTCCCAATAACTTTATTTATTTATTAGAACTCGGAGAACTGACAAAGGGAAGAGAATCCTTTTTCTTCTGGCCAAAAGTCTAGAGAAGGTGAATTGAAATATAATCAAAGATTCAAACTAAAAAATATATAAATAAAATAATAGCTACTAAAAGGTTAGATAAAATGTTTTATATTTATAGTTTTAACTTCGTTTTTATTTTTTACTCAAAGTGTTTTTTTTTTTATCTTTTGATTTAATATCGTTTTACCATGTCATACTATTTTGTCTCGATAAAATATTATTCTCTTAATACCAGACGAGTTCAATAAGACAAATTATTGGGAGATGGCATTTGTAAATTGGTGGGGTTGAATGGTAGCTTGTAGCACCCCCAACTTCCTTATTGAAACTCCGAAGAATTATATTTACATTTTTAAATTATTACATTATATTTACATATTATAGGAATTAACATATTATACTGCTCAGGAATCAGACCAATTATATGATGCATTAGCGCGACATCTGTTTTAAGAATTTGAAACTATTTTTGACGTGTATGTTTACTTTCAAAATTTTCTACTGCCCTTACTGCAAAGATAAAATAATGACCATAGTTCAATCCAAATTCCTATCCAAGAGTCTAGTTTCGGTATCGGTTTAAAAACAAAACAGCCCAATGCAATATTACAGCGTTAAGGTAGATTAAACTTTGAAATCGTTGGGAGGGATCACCACTGATGAGCCAGGCACTCCCATTATTTTATTACTACAGTAAGGGCAGTAGAATATTATTTTATTTTTAAAATTATCATACGCGTCAAAATTGGTTGTGATTTCTTAGACCACAATTATATGTTTATAGTATTTATTGAGTAAAATTATTAATAGAAATACATAGAAATTAATTTTTGAAATATTATTATTGTTTATAGTGTTCCAGTATGCTGAGATAAGATGGTCAGAAAAAGAAAATTTTGAGACCAATGATAATGTAAATAGGCAGAAGAATTGGAAAAGTTGAATAGACAGATAAATGAGAATTTTAATAAATAAATTCGATGAAAGGTTAGAGAAGGAAAATACATTTGTAATTTTATGAAAAGAATCTAATGTAAAAACCACATTATAAAGAAAGAGCTGCTGGCTACATCATGTTTTATAAGGCATGATGTCTGGAAGAAGAAGAAAGAACCCATAGGTGTTCATAAATATTCGGCCATATTGGTAAATAAAAAACTTGCCAATTGACTTCCAAAGGAATGGATATACTTTCGTCAATGTTCATAAGACTTTATTTTAGTAGAAATGATTAGATAAGATTTCAAATTTAGTGAAAGTCGTGCTAATGATGGTGGGTAGAAGTTTGCAATGGCTCATGTTGTATGTGCACCTGCGTTTACACCTTTATAAATATTCCATCTTCAGTATACATTACATATGGAATGTGTGTACACCCTTACTAGGGAAGAACAAACGGCGATTTCAAGATTAAGAACAGGACATCTTAGAATGCTCAAATTTAATAGAAAAATCAAAACATTTTCGAAAGCAGAATGTTTTTAATGGTCTATAGGTATTATATATATTATAATGGAAGAGAACTTCCTGAGATCGTGAAACTGAATGTTGATGATGGCCTACTACCATCTATCGAAATTAAATCACAAATGTTGATTTTACTGTTCAGATAATTGGTCAATACCCGTTCTTATATTAATATCAAAACTCCAATCAGGAAAAAATCATTCAATATATATCTTTAATCTTATAAACGTTTTGAAGCTAATATATTATCTTCACTAATGTAGTATGAATAGCCATGAAACCCATTTATGAAACCTCAATACATCTTTTACTAGATTGTCCTGCTTTTCAAGACTACAGAATCGAAAATAATTTAATAGTAACAGATCCAAGTATTTTTATTTCCAGTAAAGAAATGTATATTAAATTCAATACCTTTTGTAGATATATTTTAAATTATATAGCAACAAATATCTTTTAAGAAACTGATAATTTATATTATGCTGATTGTACATATTGCCAGACACTTCTTTCTTTTGTACACAGTTCTTTTTTCTCGTTTTTTTCTCTTTCTCATTGTTAATATCATATGACTATTCTATTCACGACCTAAAATTATTGTATATATATGTATAGACAAATGTAAAGGCATACATGTATGACAGCGCAAGTGTCCCTAGGGGGACATAGCACTTTAAATTGAAAATTGAAATAAAATAAAAGCCATGATAATCATTTAGGGTAGAAGCTAGGGACTGTTTATCCTGTAAGGGCATCATAAAAGATCCGATTCTAAAAAGAAAAAATTTCAATTTCTTTCGAATTTGTTTTATTGCTTTTTGATTTTTTTAATCCAAGTGTTTTTTTTTTTTCTTTAATTTGATTAAATTGCCGTGGGGGAATATATACGTTTTTAAAAGAATGCCTATTTCAAAATAGAAATTCTTCCTTTGAAGACCGCGATGTCAGTTGAAATATCAGCTGGAGAAATATAGTTGAAGACAGGGAGAGCTCTATGTGTGCCTATCTCAATATGTATTTGTATATTTCATTTTTTATCGTAGCTGACCTTAGTGCTCTAAATCGAGCCAAAACACCAACTAAGCCTTAAATTCATTCTTTTAGCTGTTTTTTTTTGTCTCTTTTAAAAATAATGTTATCGCCAATGTCGTATAAAGAAATATATAATGCGAGCAATAGTTACCCATGAATAATTTGAATGATAAAATTAGATTTTAGGCAAAGAGTTTATTTTTTATTTGAGGTGTTGCAAGCTTTCGAACAAAGGTTGAAGAAAAAAATTTGCTCTAAAGTTTGCAATGCCTCAAATAGAAACTCTTTGCCCAAAATCTAATTTTTTTACTAAAATATATAAATATATATAGTCCTCTTAATCCTTAAGTACAGTCGTTTTATAGTCTACATCAATTTTTGGTGGATGTTTTTGGCCCTGAAATCCCCGTAGTTCTCTGCCAGGTGAGAAGGGTGTTCTAGAATTGCAGCCTAACTCGATGTGGGCCATTGTATGGAGTTGGCATAAATGGGCAAAGAGAAAACGGATCTTCTTTTTTTATGAGGCAGCAGATCTTGTAGCTAAGGGACCATCTGGTTGAAGTACAATGGTGCCGATTGGCCTTTGTCCTCCTCTCCTACCCAGGTATCGGGTTACTGAGCGCTTGGAACGTAAGTATTCCCTTCCAGCTTGGGTGAGAATAGGGCTAACTAGCCACCTTTCTTTATGAAGCCATCGCCTTGTTCAGAAGAATCTACAAGATTCAAATACATAGAATTTACCATAGTATTCTTCATTGTTCCCGCCTTCAGAGAGAAAGACAAAAAATAGCAGTTTCCCTCATACCTATCAACGTATCAAGTTAAAGATTTCCAAGCCTTTCTCTCATATATTGGCCTATAAGAGTTTTGTCTATTTGTACTGTTAGCTCTACAGTCAAGCTGACAAGCTGAGAATATCATTAGAAAATAAAAAAAATGACTTAGAAAATACGCAGTGGTTGTTATGTCTCTCTACCAAGAGACTATAAAAAGCTAATTAACTATTTAGTTATTAACACAAAGCAATAACGCGCCATCTATACATATAAAATGAAAGGATTTAAAAGCGCGAATGTTTCTTTTATACATAATACAAACTTCTAATGCCTTTACTTCGATGAAAAAATATTTTGGGAGGGCTTGGCTCATCAGTGGTGAACCTTCCCAGTGGTTTCGCCAATTTAATCCACCAGACCGCTTCTCAGAACTCTAATACTGTATTGGACGATTCTGCTCATATACGCAGCACTGAAGGATGGAATCTCAGAATTGGTTTTAAAGAAAACTATGGACATAAGCTTATAGGACAGTAGAATTACATTCAAATATTTGCATCGAGCAATGCTCTTCAGCAAACTATAAGAACAAGGCCAGTTAGGCATAAATTAACACAAAGCAATAACGTGCCATCTATACATATAAAATGAAAGGATTTAAAAGCACGAATGTTTCTTTTATACATAATACAAACTTCTACTGTCCTTACTTCATCGCAGTAAGGGCAGTTGAAGTTTGTATTATGTATAAAAGAAACATTCGTGCTTTTAAATCCTTTCCTTTTATATATTTAGTTATTGAAACTATTTACCTTTGTTTGCTTTCTTAGACTTCGGGATGAGATTATCTATGACGAAATGTCCAAATAAAAGGTAATTGTTGTTGATAAAATAATTGAAAGAGGTCCCCTTTTATATCAGTTTAGCATTGTTGTGATATAACTGTTCTCTCAATAAATAAACTCACCTACAAGATGAGACCAAGGATGTGTCTTAAAGTTTATTAAGAATATTCAAACGATATATACACTCGTAGATCTTGACTTTATTATATAACACAATATCTTTAATATCCGCTAACCAATGTTTATGTATTCTACCTAGAGCCAACTACCCGTGTATCACAGATATAATGTCGTCAAAATTACAGCAGCCTTTTCATTATTAAGACAACACATTGACATTTTTATGGAAGTATATTCATAGATTCTATAGTTCATAAAACTAAAACCAACAGTACTGAATGTAACAGTGTAAATATGTAAATATTTGAGTTCAATACGATTGGAAAATATTTGTAGAATAAATTATTTATTCTCTTTTTGAAAAAGATCTATTAGAATAAAATATAACTTCTTAAGTATAAAATATCTAAACTATTATATGGAATAAGATCATTTTATTTTTATTTTTTAAAATAAAAAATATACATTTTTTTGGTAATCAAATATTGTGTGCCTAGAGGTGTCCCTCTAGATACATGAATATTTTCCACTCGCAACTCTAGGTTATATATTTCAAAGATATATTTTCATATAGGTATTCCTCCATTGAATTTGTACAGCGGGCAGTCATCTAGTATATGGGACATTGATTGTGGGACGTTGCAGGCACAGACTCTCAGACAGCACTCTCAGACTTTAATGACCGAGAAGTCCTCACTTCTTTTTTCTAGATTTGATTCATTTTGTCTCCTCTCTTATTGTAAAGACGTTGCTGTATCACCTCATAAGCATAAATAAATATAGGTATTAATAATATAAATATATATAATATACGAAAATATAATGTGGTAGTGTTAATAATAATGCATGGAGATAAGTCAAAGAAAATGTTTCAATGACAAAGTAATAATTCACAATAATCTGTGATAAATTGAAAGCCATTTCTTCTTAGTAGCCCATTTTTGGGAAAGACGATTATCGTTTGAATTATTAAAATATTAAGCAACGCCTTTTTCCCCTCCAAAAACGTAATTATTTCGGTTGGAAAACCTTTTTTCCCCTTTTGGTACTGGAAAGTTTTTATATAACACTCTCTTCAGTGAAATATAACAATAATACATTTTAAAATGATCCGCGAATAAAAACTTTTTTTTTAAATGTTTTCAATCATTTTAAAATTGAAATATGAAAATAGGTGAAAATTGTTTCCATTATTATGATGAGTAATTTAAAAGTAGGTATTGTTGTATTTATGCTTTTTGAGTACATCCTAAATGGATTTTCTGAAAAAAATTCAAATTTATTTTAAAATAGGTTTTAAAATATTAAAATCATTCAAAAATATTTTCTTTCGTAGATTTTTGAACTTGTTTCTATCCAATACACCATCTATATAAATAGATAACAACCTTGTTTTTTGGTTAATGGATTTGTAAATAATGTTAAGCGGAGAGTTTGACTTATTTGTCTTGTCAGTTTCTTTTTAATTTGCATTTATGCCTTTGATTACTTTAGTTACCTTTTATATACATAGATGTCATATTATTATCAATAATTCTTTCATTATAAATGCCATCTTCATAATCCATTTATTTATTTATTACAAAACACACGCTATATCCTATGTGGATATTTGCGTGTAAATGTTTAAAATATTTTATGTACATAGTTTTTAAATATCCATGTAAACCTTTTCCAGTTTTAAAGAGAGAGTGAATGTTATTTAAATTAATCTTCATAATAAATAATATAATTTTATTTTAATATAATAATTTTATATTTTAATTATATTTTTAATATGTGAGTAACAGTTACCTAGAAATTATTCGAAAAAGAAAAAAATAAACAATATTAAGGTAAAGGGTTTCTTTTAATTTTGATTTTCGCAAGTTTTCGAGCAAAATTTCTGCTCTTCAACAGACATATACTTCTATATACAATATCAAGATGAACTTTGTACAGTAATAATTGTGTTATTGGCATGTGTAGGCGTGCATCAAACTGTTTACAGCTAAAATATTAGATATTATAATGGGATGAAATATATATTAATTTATAGATAATTTGCCATGGATATTGCCATATTGGGTAGGGAGGTCTATTTTTCCATTAATGCTATTTATTTTTGATGATACTAGTGCTTCCAGGATATATTATATTTTTAATATAATAATATTTCATAATATTTAAATAAATCCTCATAATCCATAGTAGTTTAGTCTTCTACTTGTCTACTTGTCCAGTTGTTACCTGACAACCTTTGTTGTCTCCATGTTTCTTCGCAGCACTCCAGAACGTAACCACAACAATGTATATCTGAAACTTTCTTTAACGAATCGGATAAATTTCAAGCAAACATTTTGAACTGTTGGCCATTGCAGGGCTTACCTTACTTAACAACTAATATGGTCAAAAATGTCCATAATAATTCTGTGAAAATTTATTTTTGGCCAATATGCCTGAATACACGTAACAATGGGTAAAAATATAGTAACAATTTTAAAATATCTTTTTTTTTTTTATTTTATTAATTTCTCTATATAACTATAAACAATTTTATATAATATGATGTGAAAATATATAATTTTAAATATATATATATTTGTTTTCATATCTTTCTTTTAAAATGCACAAAAATCTTCAAAATTACTTTTCAAAAATAAAAGGCTGTCGTTCTGTAAAAATGTAAAGTTAGACTGCTTCTACCCCATGTCGGAATATAAGACCAGTCATAACTTCAGCCTGCCAATGAAGGCCGTGTTGCAATAAATATAGCAACATTCGATATCTACATATTATAGATAACATCTTCTACAAATGAAGATATTCTAGAGAAATTAAGAGATGAACTAGATTTTTTCCATACGATTGAAAAAAATATGTAGACAACCTGAACTTAATGAGAAAAAGCACATTTTTATATAATGTGAATTTTAAGAAACACGACAATTTACTTATCGAGTTTTGAAAATAAATAAAATTTACATAAAGTGAAACAAAACTACTTCTATACACACTCTAAATAAAGTAAGCCTTCCTATGGAAAACCCTAAAAACGTGAAAAAGCCTTGGGCTTTATTAAAGATGGTATCTTTTTTGAGTAGGTTAAATCAGTCCAAATCATTTATGGATTTTACAAAAGTTATTTTTTAGGGTTAGGTCGCTCATGGGAGATCATACAGTACCCGTACCATACGGATAAACATATATATATATATATATAGATTGTACCTAGAGATCCATCTCTCCCTTTAATTATACATCAGAACGATACAATATATTGATCACACTAGTAAAAAACTTTACTAGTTATGAGAGGAAGAATGAGCCACAAACCAATTTTGGCAAATTCAAACAAAAGCCAACAACCTGTATACCATGGTTTCGGGCTATGACCCTTATCAGTACAGGGGCGGCTTCCATACGTAGAAGAAGGAATAAGATATCAAGTTGGTGCTTACAATGGAACAGCAATCCTTGATTTCCTGTCTGCTTACATTCCAGAGTGGTTGAAAGGATTTCTCGACATGTACCACATGTGTAGTTCCCAGTCTCTAACATTGATTCCTCTTCCTTAATACCTCATCTTCAGCTGATACCATGGAAATAACTACTACAGACATCTTGATAAGATTGTGTGAGAGGAGATAAGAGAGAGTTACTGTATAGATTAGGGTATTCTTTCAAAATGGCAATGCGCAACAGAAAAAAAAAAAAACCCTTTCAATATTTATAAGCAAACGATTATATTAAATGAAAACAAATCACAGAGTAAAACTATTATTAATGGATTTTTGTAATTATATATATTTTAATTAGTTACGCTATTTCTTTTCAACAAAATAAAAATATTAATTAAAACAACCCTTTACTATTAATCTAAATTTTCAAAATAAAACAATGAAGATTTAATTAACAGCAATATGATGATTAATATTAATTTTCTTTTTTTTTTACCGTACTTAATTGTTAAAATGGGCTTGTAATTTTGTTACAACCATTTTTTTTTATCAGAACATTCCTTTAGCTTTAATTTTGGGCTACACGAGCTATTAATCAAACATCAAACTGACAAATCTCTTCTTACAATCGTCTGACAATCTAGTGACAATTGTTAAATTCTTTCGTCTGATTTAGCCGCCATTTTGAAACAATGAAAAAAATCGTCCGGCTATTTCAATTAGCAATACAACCACAAATTAAGGTAAATAATTACTAGTTCTGACTAATGAAAATAATTATTGATAGTTTTTGTCCTCTTTTTGGGCTGTTTAATGAAGTTATTAAGCATAAAATAATTATATATTGAGTAATTATTATCTAGTCAATTTTGTTCTCGTTCTGGTATGTGTTACATTCCTTCGTAAGGTGATACTTATTGAATATTTATTCTGACAAAATATACACTAACAAGCTTTCATACCGCTGGAAGGATTTTCCACATTTCTCAAGATAAGCAACTTGTAAAAAAATCTCTAAAAACCTCACGCTATAAGTTAAAAGTTAATAAAGAAACCTATTGCATAAGGTTTTTAGAGATTTTTTAAAAAGCATATCGCAATTTTCTTAATTCTGAATAAGCAACTCATTTTTTGATGAAGCGACCTCATGCAAATATGGTAAAAAAATCTTTATAAACATAATATATTTTTTAATTATTTAATAATAATATTTTAAAAGCATTTTTTAACATTTAAAACTTAATGTTTATATAACCTTTTTTAAAAAAACTAGATCATTATTTCTAGGTAAGTGCATATACATACACACACATATATTTATATAAAAGCAAAGGTTGCTTTTCACGTCAAAATTTGACGCCATCTATTGACCGTAGCCGCAAAATAGCGGCCTCAGGTCGGTGACAAAGCCACAACACCAGCTTTGGCAAACTGATAAGTGCCCACCTGGAAACCATGGTTTCTTGCTATGGTCTTCATCAGGCCAGGGCGGACTTTATTCCATGAGATCTATCATATTCCGCATATATGTATAACTTTTTATTTTGTGAGAAAATTCAAAATTCAAATCAATATAATAGATTAATTAGGTAAATACCTGCTATAGTTGATATCAGATACCCCACCCCCAATCACTCGAGGTATTGCTCAACTGAGAATTCCTTTTATTCTCTTTCCAAAGAAATCCATCAAAGGTCAGGACAGAACACCAAGCATGTGCTAAAATGAACACCAAGTGTGAATTAACTCACCATATATCTAACTGTATACAAATCACTGCAAGAAGTAAGACAATTTAGTTTCTAGAGAGTCAACCACAAGTCTTATTCAATATAGCCATATTAACGTAAAACATTTTATATTATGATGCATTAGCGTACCATCTGTTATGAAAATTCGAAACTATTATAGACGCTTATGATTCTTTTAAAAATAAAATAATTTCTACTGCCCTTACTGCAATGGATTAAACTGGCGAAACCGCTGGGAGGGTTCACCACTGATGAGCCAGGTTCTCCCAATAATTTTTCCACTGCAGTAACGGCAGTAGAAATTGTTTATTTTAAAAAGAATCATACGCTTCTATAATAGTTTCGAATTTTCATAAAACATTTTTCCTACTCCAAATCTTTATATATTATTTACATATCTGCAAATTCACGCACAGAGAAAGAACGCTACAAAATATTTCCGAAAACATCTAATATGTAAATAGGTGTTACCTTTGTCAACAGTTCCTCTGTAGGGCAAGCAATCAGTCAGACTTTGTTGGTTTTGTATCGGTTAAAATTAAACTTTTGACGTTTTCTAGGATTTATTCTTCTTTTGCGCAGAAATTTTAAAAGATGAGGAGAAGAGGGGAGAGAATCTAAACAAAATATTTTAAATTGAGTATTCCATACATTAAATATATTATACCATAATTTTGCTGGATAATTCCCAAATACTAAAAGAAAAACACAAATATTTATAATAATAATTTTTTTTTTGTTTCATAGCGATATAGAAACTTCTAAAAACGTATAGGCATATTACCTTTATATATAGAAATGAAATTCTAAAAAAGAATTTTTATAACTTTGCTTTCAATTTTGTTCTTGTGTGTGTGTAAATAAACATAGATACAATGTAGTATGCTGGTTGGTCAAAGCGTATACAATTGAGCCCAATAACAACCTAATTTGCATATTTTTGTGGTTAGAGTATGGTAATTATTATAATATATTAATACAATCATTATACAACTACAATTAATAAGAGTAATAATAATATAAAATGTAATAAAAATTAGAAAACATCCGCAAGGGCGATTTTAGCCTTTATTATGGCAGATATTGAAGGAAAAATAATCATAGTAAATATTATTTATTCAAATTTGACCAATTTGCAAGATAAATATTTGAAAACAATACATATATAACGAAAATACATAAAACTGTAATAAAAATTAACCCTAATAAATTTAATTCCTAAAATAAATAATCTGATAGATAAAATAAAATAGAAAGAAAGAAAAAATCAATAAAAAGGAAGAACAATATTTAGGTCTTGTCACAGAAGTATGTAGTGATTATAAGTGAGCGACAGTTGGGAAAAGGACTAACCCCGTACGACTAACGAAGCCACTTACTCCAGGAGGACCAGATCTTTAATTGACCATTAGAGGTCCCCCATTCTCGCCTGACATGTCCCCTAACAAAATTTGTCTTCAAACATTAGCCAGACGCTTCTTGTTAGATGCCTAGACTTGTTAAAAATTAATGGAGAAAAATGACAAACCATAATTAGAGCATGGTGTTTTAAAAATTAGGAAAGACTATCTGTTAGAAAGGGGTGTCTTTAACGTTATTGGGTAGTTAATATTTAATGATAGTATCTGCGCCATTTTGTTTTTTTTTATCTTGGTGTTCATAGAATGCATATGACGATTTGTCTGAATTACAGTTTTCGCTAAAAATGCTTGGACGGTAAAATGGCTGAAATTTATATATTTTTAGTGTAAAATAGATTATACCTCTATTAAGAGATTATTTTTCATATACAACATATATGTAATATAAAGTTACGAGGGAATGGTATTCATGTACCAATAGAGGTACCTTTCCCTTTCAAAACTTATTGAAACAATGTGTGGCGACTACACTTTGACAAAACTCCACTACACACAGGGGGCAGTGGACGGCATCGGCAACCGCGAGCGTCGGCCTGACTACGCATGCTCGCGGGACGTCATCAGAGACTCTGGCCACTCAGCGGTAAACATCTAGGCTTGCTTCAACGGCCGTTACTTCAACCGTTGTTTCTTTTCTCTTTATATATTTCTGGCTTTAAATAAATTAATTTTAATTATAATTTTATCAGCAGCCTTTCCACAAGCCACACCAACACATAACGCAACAATCCTACAAATGTATCCCTGGAGACATCTGAGGTTCTTAATTGGACACGACAACAACACAATGCATTTTGATCACCCCAGTAAACTACTGGAAGGTGGTGATAAGGAATGCCACAATTTGGTTATTTCAGTCAAAAGCCAACCTATATATCATGTGGTTTATATATGCAATATATCCTTAATATATCTGTCTCTTTTGTTCCAAAAAGTTGTTAATACACATGTATTATGTGTATGTACACATGTGTATGTATTAATCATTTTAAATTTAGATCGCACAGTGATAATAATTTATTTTACATTTGGTAATAAAAGAAAGCTGCGCTCGAGTTTTCCAAAATGAGCCTATTCTGAATGTAAAATAAAATCTACTTATTGTTATCTATTTTTTGACTCTTTCTTAATAGATTCGTATTGCAGCTACGTATATACACGGCGTATATTGATGGCATCAGCAACTTTCAGTTACACGACAGTATATGGTGTCCTTTTCATTCGCTCTCTGATTGGTTGATTAAGGTCATGTTAGAGTGAATTGATTAGCTGTTCACTGTCTAATGGCCTTAATCAGCCAATCAGTATGGAGTTCATTAGCCATTGTTTCTTTATCTCAGATGCATTTTTAACCAAATAAATTCTGTATTAAATATAAAATCGTAGATTCGATTCTAGAAAATTCTATCTTTTTTTTTTCTTTTTTGGTTGTAAATTTCAAATATATATTTTTTGCCATTCTCTATCTGTACTTTAAAAAAAACAAGTTTATTTAAAAGGTCTTTATTTATTAATTATTTTGATCATACATTTATTTGTTCCTTGTTTTATTTAAGAGGATCTGACGCTCGATCTCTTTATTCTGTCATGGAAATATTCAAGAAAATTCAACCACGTACGGGTTTCGGGCTGTTGACCCTCGTCAGCGTGGCACAGGCTCTATTTCTACAACCAAATATTTGGTCATAGAGGTTTCCTGAGAAATCAAGAAAAGGGTATTTAAAAGTCAAATTTGCGTAAATACGATAAAATGTGAAATTCTTTTTCTTTTTGATTTTTTTTTTCACATATATAAGTTTATATAAATACATTAACCCACAGTCGTATATGTGACGGGATATTATAAAGATGCTTAAACCTCAAAATATGTCGATGTAATAAAATCAAATTATTCTCACACCACTAAAGTTTACCATCACAGAATAAAAAGATCAAGTATCAGATACCGCTATAACACAAATACTTTAGAAGCCTGAATATCAATATGATTGCTAAAAAGATATCCCAAAAATAAATTTGCTTTTATAATTACAGCTAGAATAAGCAAAAATGTTTACAAATCAACGTTGCAAAAAAAAAAAAAGGTAGACCTTCCTAGCATCGAACTCATCTCATGAATATATATTTTAAAATAGAGTTATTCTTTGTTCTCAATACAACCTCTCAGTTAAATAAACATTGCATACTGATTGGCTAATACAACTCAACTGATTGAGGTCACATGAGAGTGAACAGCCAATCAGAACACGAATAAACCGAAAATAAATGCCTACATATATATTAATACATTAAGGGGCTATATTAAACTTAGATTTTAAAAGAAATTCTCAATTGTGTGTCTGACTCGGTGATGTTGCAATGCATCAGTCTCGCCGCTTGGTCGTATTGTTTGTACAAGTTATTTCCAAAACAAACCGGACGATGATTGAAAGGCCAGAAAATATTTTAAATTCAACATTTCTAACATTTTCATAATGTTTTAAACATTTTAAACTATACATTTGGTGCGCAATTGGTTTCTTGAAAAATATCAAAGCTAGTATTTAAATGGTATATATATGTGGCGACTACACTTTGCTTCAGCGAACTGGGACAAAGCTTCAAAACACATACGGGCAGAAGCTTGGCGAGCACGTGTTGGGTCAACACTTCACTACGCATGCGCGTGGGACGTCATCAGAGACGCTGGCGACTTAGCGGTAAACAACAAGGCTAATGCGGCGGCCGTTATTTCAACCGTTGCTTCTTTTCTCTTTATAATTTCTTGCTTTAAATAAATTAATTTTAATTATAATTTTATCAGCAGCCTTTCCACGAGACACACCAACACAGCACATCAACAACCATCCTACATATATGTGATGATTTAAGACCATGGAATTGTTGTAAATAGTCTAGATATTGTTACATCATGATTAATGGCGTATTTCTTATATTATTTTTAATATATTTGAAATTTAAATTATATATTTATTTATTTTTATATAAAATATTCTATGATATTTATTTAAAACACAGATTATTTAGATTGTCATTATTTGTATTTAGGTACACGTGTGACTTCACTGCTCTCTTTGATGTGAAAAAATAAATAAAGTATTCTGGAGGCTACTAAAAGTAGACTTATCTCATTATTCCCTTTTATAAATTTGTAGGATGGTTGAAACACGCTCTGGTAAGATGCAAGACCCAGCACAGGAGAGAATCAAGGCTGAAGAGTCTGCCAAGCCGCAGCCTGGTGCAACAATATCTACTACCACATGTTCCACCCCATGACTGTATATAACTTCTTATGTACTGCAAATAGAAAGCCTCAACTAACATCAATCTGTACCGCGTAAGAATCTAATAAAGTATAGCAACTGTACAGATAGAAGGAATGGAGACTAACAGGAGAAAATTAAGGTTAAAACTAATCAGGCTTAGGTGAGAGTAGAAGTAAGGCCTAACAAAGAGGCTTAAAGTTAGAACAACTATTAATAAAATTACAGCTAATTTTATGATCGCGGAAATCATAAAAGTCGAGTTTAACGACCAGTATTTCCTGGGCAAGGCCGGATATCTTCCGACAAAGACATATTCCTACCAATTAGGAAACAATACCTAAGTAGGTCAACCAATAGCCAACGGCCACGTGACATCTTCCTACCAATTAGAAAGAAGAAAGGTCGTGGTGTTAAATCGAGAACCTAGGTTAGGCAGTCTGCGCTTGGATCTCACCAAGGTAATACTTGCTCTAAAGATCTCTCTCTCCGCTCATCCCCATTCCTTCTTGACGTCAGACGCTTCTTAGTGGAATCTCTGTTTGTTTATTTCACCTTTGGCCCAGCTGTGTCGCCTTCCACCACGACTGCACGGTAGAGTTGACATCGAGGTTCGTCTAGCATCAGGTAACACTGGTCCCAGAGGTCCCAAGATATCACATATATACTACATATATATTAATCCACGCTGACGAGCGCCAACAGTACGAAACACGTTCATGGATGGCTTTTCTTGATTTATCAAGAAATTGGGTTGGCCAAATATCAGAGAACAGGCTAAATCAATGTTTAGTTGATTTCTGTTCCACCAGATGGCGCTCTGCCGTCTGTAAAGCACATGTGCTCCTGGTCAGGATATGCCTTTGTTTATTTTTAATGTATATACTTAATATATTAAAAGCAAAATAGGCATATCCTGACTGCTTACGTGAGCTTTAAGATGACCGAGCGCCATCTACTGGAACAAAATATAAACTAAGCGTTGATTTAGGTTTGTTTCATAATATTTGGTCTACCTATATATATTTTTTTTTTCACACAAATGTATATTAAAAACAAAAAAAGCACACCCTGACCGCGCTCACATGAGCTTTTTAGATGGCAGAGCGCGGTCAGGATGTGTTTTTTTTTTGTTTTTAATACCAACACCTGTCCTTTTTATTATTTTTCACACGTATATACGTATATGAAAAAACAAGAGAAAAATAAAGTGGGTCAGGTATTGATATTAAAAATAAAGAAAGCATATCCTGACCAGGAGCATATGTGCTTTACAGAAGGCAGAGTATATATACATATTTAAAGATATATAAAATGTGTGCACGATTTATATAAAATATCAATTGAAATTTTGAATGTTGACTCTGAATAAACATCGAGTTAGGAAACTGATTTCTTCACCGCTTCAATTAAAACACAAAACTCTACCTATTCAAAATATTCATTTACAAAATTTGAGAAACGTCTTATTTTTTTTTTTTTTTTAATATATATATATAAAGCTTCAATCAATATTTATTTTAATGACTATATAAATTTAAGTTAAGATATATTTTATTTAACAAAGATAGGTGTAATTTTCATATTTCTAATTCCTAAATATGCCAAAATTCTAGCAATCATACATTTTCTTCCATTTAATTCAGAAGAGAGGAATTTCCCTTATTGTGGCAATAAAATTTCACTTCCAAGAAAATGCATAAAAAAGGATTTTATTGGCACTTAAAAGCAACATTAAATATGCAATTTCTTCCGTTGAAGAACTATGAAGATATATGGCATGTTTTGCTATAAAGTTGGACTTAATAAAATTTAACCAAACTATAATGTCCAAAATTGCCAATAAAATGAATATATTTATTGCCTATAATAAATATAGAGCCAGAAGATCTAAATGTTTAATTTGTCAATAATAATTTGTATAATAATGAAAGCTATAAAAATATATATTTTGTTTTTTGGTTTTATTTTCTAAATTTAACAGTTTTAAAATGAGTTTTAAATTTACTTGTAAATTACACAAACGCATTACTATTAATTGCGAAAAAATATATTTGAGTTATTATTTTTAAATAAATATTTTATGATAGAATATAGGATTTTAAGAGATAAGAAAATATACTTCAATAATAACTTTTTATATAAATCAAATAGTTTTAAAATTATGAAATACAAAATGTTATATTTCAAAATGTTTTTTTATGAATTTGTTTGAGGTTTGTTATTTCCACTATAAATCTATATGTTTTACGGAAAATAATTTATTTATGAAAAATACATTTTAAAAAAATAATACGTTGAAACTGCAATTTAAATCTATAGTCAAAAACAATTATATTGTTTGTCTCTACAGTAGAATATAAAAATCTCCAAAGAATAAATAATGAAAATTTTTGCCTAGAATTTATATTTTTCTTATATAAGTTTTATACCTTTAAAACAACATTTTACGTTTTAATAACAAATCACTTTAATAACAACGTTTTTCCTTTTTAATCAAATTTTTCATATTTATATAATTTAAACAATTATAACATAGATATTTTTCAGTTTTAATAGAAATACGTTTAATGTTGTTGTCGTGTCCAATAAAGAGCCTCAGATGTCTCCATGCATCTCTATCCCAGCAGCAGCAATGTCCTCTATCTAATACGTTTAATATAATTGATATTTATCAATTTTAAATATTTCATATCCGTTTTAATCAAGCATCCGAAATAACGAATTTGATATTTCTCTGTAGTAAATTTCTGTTCAATATAGCGTTCTCCAATATTCCTGCTATAAACTTCTCCCAGCGCAAAACTGAGCCGATTCCATAATTATTGATTTAAATAGCTTTTTTAGGTTGAATGAAAACTAACAAAAGTTAGAGCATTTTAGTACAGATATCCTAGAATTTCTCCGTTTTATGTGTGACAAACTTGTATTATAGTAAAGGTATTATAATTTAAACTAGACGAATGGCCCGGGCAACGCCCGGGTTTTACCCGAGTGCGAATATATTTTAAAAACGTTGTCTTGGGTGGTGGCTATAGACAGGGTGGTCTGTATAGACAGGTGTATGTATCACACAGCTGATAACAGGGTTGCCTAAAGTGACCGCTATAGACAGGGTGGTCTGTGTAGACAGGTGGATGTAACACACTGATGATAACAGGGTTGCCTAAAGTGACCGCTATAGACAGGGTGGTCTGTATAGACAGGCAGCTGATAACAGGGTTGTCTAGAGTGGTCGCTATAGACAGGGTGGTCTGTATAGACAGGTGTATGTATCACACTGCTGATAACAGGGTTGTCTAGAGTGGTCGCTATAGACAGGGTGGTCTGTATAGACAGGTGTATGTATCACACTGCTGATAACAGGGTTGCCTAAAGTGACCGCTATAGACAGGGTGGTCTGTATAGACAGGTGAATGTAACACACTGATGATAACAGGGTTGTCTAGAGTGGCCGCTATAGACAGGTGTATGTATCACACAGCTGATAACAGGGTTGTCTAGAATGGCCGCTATATACAGGGTGGTCTGTATAGACAGGTGGATGTATCACACAGCTGATAACAGGGTTGCCTAAAGTGACCGCTATAGACAGGGTGGTCTGTATAGACAGGTGTATGTATCACACAGCTGATAACAGGGTTGTCTAGAGTGGCCGCTATAGACAGGGTGGTCTGTATAGACAGGTGTATGTATCACACTGCTGATAACAGGGTTGCCTAAAGTGACCGCTATAGACAGGGTGGTCTGTGTAGACAGGTGGATGTAACACACTGATGATAACAGGGTTGCCTAAAGTGACCGCTATAGACAGGGTGGTCTGTATAGACAGGCAGCTGATAACAGGGTTGTCTAGAGTGGTCGCTATAGACAGGGTGGTCTGTATAGACAGGTGTATGTATCACACTGCTGATAACAGGGTTGTCTAGAGTGGTCGCTATAGACAGGGTGGTCTGTATAGACAGGTGTATGTATCACACTGCTGATAACAGGGTTGCCTAAAGTGACCGCTATAGACAGGGTGGTCTGTATAGACAGGTGAATGTAACACACTGATGATAACAGGGTTGTCTAGAGTGGCCGCTATAGACAGGTGTATGTATCACACAGCTGATAACAGGGTTGTCTAGAATGGCCGCTATATACAGGGTGGTCTGTATAGACAGGTGGATGTATCACACAGCTGATAACAGGGTTGCCTAAAGTGACCGCTATAGACAGGGTGGTCTGTATAGACAGGTGGATGTAGCACACTGCTGATAACAGGGGTGTCCAGAGTGGCCGCTATAGACAGGGTGGTCTGTATAGACAGGTGGATGTATCACACAGCTGATAACAGGGTTGTCTAGAGTGGCCGCTATAGACAGGTGTATGTATCGCACAGCTGATAACAGGGTTGTCTAGAATGGCCGCTATATACAGGGTGGTCTGTATAGACAGGTGTATGTATCACACAGCTGATAACAGGGTTATCTAGAATGGCCGCTATATACAGGGTGGTCTGTATAGACAGGTGGATGTATCACACAGCTGATAACAGGGGTGTCTAGAGTGGCCGCTATAGACAGGGTGACCTGTATAGACAGGTGGATGTAACACACTGCTGATAACAGGGTTGTCTAGAATGGCCGCTATAGACAGGTGGATGTAACACACTGCTGATAACAGGGTTGTCTAGAGGGGGGCAGGGAGGACACGTGATCGCCGGCAGCCAATGGGCGCGCATTCTATCCGTGAGCTTCAGACATACAGACAGAATAAGGCAATTATATAAGTAGATTATATTTATTAATTTTCTCGAATGACGTTATTAGAACCTGAATGAATATTGAAGTATTCAGGAATCTTCAAAAAAAATCTAACTTAAGTGATGTCTTCAACAAGACCCTATAGAAACCTCAGAAGAAAACTGTTATGAAAATAACTAGAGGTAAAGCTTGGTAGCATCTTGTTGCGATAATGTATGGGGAAATCACAAATACCTTATTAAATGGTGATTAACACTTTTTGAGAGAGAAATCCCAAATACATTATTACTATTGCTTCATAAAACGAATATATAAAATGTTTTAAGTAGACCAATCTCAATTAAAAGTATTTCTATTAAAACAAAATATATTGTATGATTATGAAAATATTAGATAATATCCGAAATATTAGATAAAAGATTAAAATGAGGTTAAATATAATCATTAAGCACTAATATATTCAGAAGGACTATATTGCGTGTGTTTATTTTTTATTTCTAATATCTAACTAAAACGTAGAAATATGGCGCAAATGTAGAATACGTATTATTGGCGTCAGTATATGCTATTTAAATTTGTGTTATAGAAAATGAAATTCATCTTCAGACATTTAATGATTTCGCATTGATTTGATACCGGGAATTATTTCATCGAATTGTAACACTATTTTTATTATCATTCTAAATTTTGAAAAGGTATTTTTATACCTTTTCATTTTGGCAAAATAGACGTCGTCCTTTCATAATGTAAATATTATTTTATATATACAGTTAAACCTGTCTATAGCGCCCCCTCTTGGGACTCACCAAAATAGGGTGCTATAGAGAGGGGGTGCTATAGATAGGTTATTTTTAATGTAAATCGCATCGTACTACGTATTTAAAATCGGGCGCTCTTTAGAGGGGGCGCTATACATGTTTAATTGTATTTAAAAAATAGATATTCATTTTAATGATTTCGTAATATTTACCTTAAAAAATAAAACGTAATTATCTAATGATAGTTTTATTTACAAATAGACAAAAAGAAATATTTCATAAATTTAATAATAAATTAAAAAAGACGAAAATATTTCACGAATTTTATATAACAATTATGCAAAGATTAAACAAATAATTATCAACAACTATAAATTCTTATAGCTAGTTTATAAATATGAATAAACTAAGAGTTATAAGGTTGAAGTTTATGGCCGGCCCAATGTTACAATAAATGTTATAGTATTTCATCGTGTGTGACACAAACCAAGAAAGATGTATTGGTTATCCCATAAGAACTATTGTAATATTTCATTGTGTTGAGTTATATAAGGAAAAAATATACCCAGCTATTTTTTGTTATATCCTAAAGAAATATTAAGTATAAAGGCAATTTCGAATATTTTAAAATATATATTTTATAGAACTTTATATATAATATTATTAATATTATAATTTTCGACTTCAAAAATTATATTTATTTATATTCTTAGACCTCTCGGTAAATATACACGGGTATTCAGTGAATATTTATACAAAGAATTGGCTTCCAATAAACCATTTCTTTTCTTAATTTATATACTGTTTATATTACAGTAGAACTTGGATAATTCGAACTTCTTTAATTCGAAAACCTCTTTAATTCGAATATTTATCTTGGTCCCTAGAATTTCCTATAAATAGAATTTCCGTTTTTAATTCGAATTTTTGGATAATTCGAATTTTTTTATGGTCCCTTGGGGTTCGAATTATCCAAGTTCGACTGTATTTTAATTTTTCATCAAGAACTTGACAAGGAATATATTAGTTCTAATTAAATATTAAACTGATCTATATATTTATAGATTGTATTTATATTAAAATAATTAAATTATTTTTAAAAAGTAAATTAATTATAAATGGTCATTTTAAATATATTTTATTCGTGTATTTTAATTTTAATATATTGGTAATATTTTTTGTTCAAAGACTGAATTTTAAAAATATATATATTTTTAAGGTCGAATGAGGATTGTTAAAATATCTGTATATATTTATTTGATTCATTTTGTCTCCTCTCTTATTGTAAAGACGTTGCTGTATCACCTCATAAGCATAAATAAATAAATAAATATATTTATTCATATTGTTTTATATATTTTCGTTATTCTTTGAAGATCTCTCAGTGTTGCTAAATTATATATCTAGTAAAGATGGACAAATCGTTGATAATATGCACCTAAAAATCATCTCTTGTTATATTCTTAAAAGATACATCGGGAAATAAACCTTTAAGCCATTTTTGTTTCTAAATATATGTCTAATTATACAAATGCGAGAGGAGGGACCCAGAATAACCGGAACTTATTTAGAAAAAGCATGTTCCTTATTTATTTTCTAATACAACTTTAAAATCTTTAGTAATCTTAGCACTAATGTACTTGTTCTAGCGTTCACTCTAATGTTTTAAATTTACCTTCTTGGATACCTGCTATCTTGACATAGCGTTTTACATTGTCGACTTAAAAAAAAAAAAAACATTTTATTTTCGAGTAATTTTCTTACTAAGGGCGAAGAATAAGTCTGATGGAGTTGCTAAGACTGGATGACGGGAAGGTCTTCAGGCTTGAATCAGACAATCTCTTTGATTCTAGGCGAGAAGTTTGGTAAAAACTAGACTGCTACTTCAAATTCAACAATCAAAATGCTCTGAAAAATATTGCTACAGGATAACTTAATTGAGTATTAGTTTGTCGAATCTTCATTGATGAGAGAATGGAGTTTTCTAATGTTGTCTTCGATTCGACAGTTAATGGACAAATTAAATAGAGCGGATCTTCAGTAGCCATTTACTCATTTTTAAAACTAAGAAACCATTCGTAAACATGAATTTTACTTAGGGCATGTTTTTTTTTGTAAGCTGTTTATATCATACAGTTTTTTCCGCCGCGTGTTGTTATTTTAAAAAATGCACAGGCGAAGGTTGTTCGTGAGATTCGGTCATTTTTTACGTGTGTTACGAGTGCACTAAGTCACAGACAGAATTGACACAGAACTCGTTGTTGTCGTCACTTGTCCGAATGACTCAGTCAAGAGAGGTCCTACAACAGTGGCATAATCTGGTAATACAAATAGGAATTTTTCCAGGAAGAAATTGATCTATAAAAGCAAAGGTCGTCTTTCCCGTCAAAATAGACGTCAAAACTAGACGCCATCTATTGACCATCGCCGCAAACTAGCGGCCTCGGGTTGGTGACAAAGTCAGGTGATAAACACCTCTTTGGCAGAGGGTGAAGATTCCATTAGATCCCTTTTGAATCTCATGGAATAAAGTTTCCCCATAGGCTGAAGAGGGCCATTACCCGAAACCATGGTCTCTAGGTGGACGCTTCTCAGTTTGCCAAAGCTGGTACTGTGGCTTTGTCTCCGATCCGTGGCCGCTAGTTTGCGCCACGGTCAATAGATGGCGTCTAGTTTTGACGTCTATTTTGACGGGGGAGACGACCTGGCACTACAAGTTCACCAGGCCCAGCAATTAGATTCCTGTTATTTTTATATCTCCCATCTGTAATTCTATATCCATTTCTTCGTTTATTTACAAATGTATAAAATACTGAGACACACACAAAACAAGTTAGCGTGGTGGAATAGAAAACAGGAGGGTAAATAAATTCCCTAATGAAAAGACATATACACTGATGAAAATATATCACCAAATTAATAAATACTCATAAATATCATTTTAAAGTAAAATCAACTTACCATATAATGGCTTTAAAAATTTATATTAATATATTTTCTAGTATTTTATGTAAAAATAGACTTCTTATAATACATATAAAAGTGCATATTAAAAATGATATGTTTAAAGTTAATCAATAAAGTTTTTATTCGTATTTTATTTTTGCGGGTTTCGAAAAGTATTAAAAAGTGAAGATTAGACCATAACTTTTTATCTAAATAAAATAAAATGTTGCAACATATAAAGTTTTATTCTGAGGGTAAAATATATTTGAGCAGCTATATTTATCCTCTGCGAAATTATGTTTTCCCGCCATTTCAGTTGTAATTAAATTTTATCTTTCAAAAAAACATTGTAATTTTTTCTTTAGTATTATAAAAAATATAAAATTTTAAATAAAAAAATGGTTTAAAGAGCTTTTATTTTCGTTTTATAAATGTTGCGTTTATAATATATATCTATAAAATATATATTTTTTAATATTATAAATTAATATGGAAACGTGAATTTTAAAAAGAATATATATTTCTTTTATATATATATCCATAGCAGTGTTTTATTTTTCCAATTTTATAACAAAATATAATACATTTATGAAATTGCAATTATCTTGAGTGTTCAGATGGAAAATATTTTATTATTATAAAACACATTTAAAATATAATTTTAAAACATTCGTCTGATTATTCATATCTATATATAAAAACATATATAAACATTATAAATTTAATAATAATAATAATAAAACAAAGTATATATATATATATATATATATATATATATATATATATATATATATATATTGGCAAAAGAAACAAATATATATAGGTAAAATATATGGATATATATAATATGTGTCCCTATATATTTCAATCTTAAAATGTTTGTTTTTCTATTTGCCATTTTTATATCTCTATCTAGATATTGCGTAGTTTTCTCTCAGTGATATTACCTATTTGAGCGCTTCAACCGAAAGGAAACAGCCTCATCTTGGATTTCAATCTGATTTTATCAGCTCGAAATTACTACCTAGGGGTGAATTTATCGCCAAAAGGGGAATAGTTTATTTAAAATAGACTCGCCCCCTTCACCCCCCTCCACCACCCTCTCTCTAGCCCGTCCAAAGTAAAAAAATAAAAAAGCTCGAGGGAGGGGGGGCTTTTACTTATCCACCGAGGATCAAATTACCAAATTTTTTTCCTTCCAGAGGTCAGTAGAGTAGGTAATCCTGCAGTTCATTAATCTTCTGCGAAATAAGACATTTTTCACGTATGGAGATGATTTTGTTAGAGGTACCGAATTCCCCTAGGATTACGTTTGGCAACATTGGATGATTCCTTCTTTTAAATGAGAAATTTATTCCTTCATCCATATAAATGTTATTATATTTTGTCTGGCAACCCTTCCTCATTTTTTTTTTATAAAGCAGACGATGATTTAGACTAGTTTTTAAAACATTAGTTTATTCGAGAATGATATTTTTAAATTCGAAAATTTAACTTAATTGAGATTAATTCGAATTTGTAATATTTGAATAAATAATGTTGAGATTTAATAAAGCATTTTGAACATGGAGAACTTCGTCATAAAATATTTCTATGAAAACATTTATAATAACATTTTAATTTGTCGAATATCATTCTGTACCTTGAAAAAGGTCGTGCTAATTGAAATATTAAATATAAAACCAAAATAAATAAATTGTGCGAAACAAAATACATATACATTTATATTTGAATCGATTGTTAAATATTATTTTGAATATTCTAAAATATTTCAACGATTTAATACTCTGTTATAGTTTGCATATTGTTGTAGTATTGTCTATGTTACATTTCTGTCTATATATCGCAGCTTTTTTAGATTGTTGTTGTTGGCTATCGGTTATTGGATAGGACAGGCTGCTGATAGGCTAGAGCTGCTATAGTGTTTATATAATTTTATTTCTTATCCTTCCTTATGTTTATAAATACCTTTAAGTAATAAAGGATCTTTGTAATTATCAGCCTTTTTTTCTCTTATACGAATCTATAATTTTTCCTCTATAATATTAGATGCTTTATTTTTGTTATTTTAAGTATAAAGATTTGTTTTGAAATAGTAAATAAAAATACGTAAATAGTTTTGTATAGCACAGGTATTATGAAACATCTCTAATTCTTTACATTCGTCTTTGTTGGAATAACTAAGTATTAAAAAATCTAAATACATAATATTCGTTTAGCTAAAAAGTGGTTTACACATAAAACAAACTTTTTCTACTGTTTTTATTGGCATGGCACTGGCATTACTATGGCATTTTTCAATACGGATGCGTTTAGCGCTGAGGTGATCAAAGAAATAGTAAAGTTTATTGCAAAGAGAATACTCTATTTTCCCTAAAATCAGTTCACAATATTGGAAGAAATATTGTTGCTTGTAGAGATGACATTCAATACCTCATAATATTCTTCATTGCTCCCTGCTTGAAGAGAAAGAAGACAAACTTAGCAGTTTTATATACATGCCTATCAACACAGCGCAATTCATAGATTTACCTGTTCTTATCATTCATTGGCCGATGAAAGCTTTCTCTACTTGTATTACCACTTCTACAGTTCTAGAAATAAAATATATATGAAAATATCGTTTTAAAAAATATATGGCAAATTGAATACTGTGTGGTTGATAAATCTTTCCACAAATACTGTTTTATAGCTAATTACCTATTTACTTATTGATACTTTCTATCATTGTTTGAATTTGCCATTTTTGGAATCCAGGACTAGGCTATATAAGATGAAGTGACTTAATAGAAGGTTTGTGTTGCTGTAATGCATTTTAGAGATGCATTGTGTCAATACAAGAAGGCCAATATCAGAAAGGGCAAATATCATGGCGGTATAAAATATAAATTATTATAAAAATAGGTTTCTGGATCTAATACCGTATTTCGAAAACCTTTTTTTTATGAAAAAAGCTTGTATGAATCTCAACTTGCACAAGTCCAATCCAAACAATAATTGTGACTAATCAAAACCTGTTAAGTTCAAAAGTCAAACGTTTTCCACAAGTGTAGACATATATCTATACAGTAAAAGCAATGGTAATTCTCTATTCGTTATATATATTGTTACGTCATGTTCGGTTGATTATTTAATCTTACTTTTGCCATCACTCGTGTAGGATGGTTGTTGATGTGCTGTGTTGGTGTGGTTTGTGGAAAAGCTGCTGATAAAATTATAATTAAAATTAATTTATTTAAAGCAAGAGAGAAATTATAAAGAGAAAAGAAGCAACGGTTGAAATAACGGCCGCCGCACTAGCCTTGTTGTTTACCGCTAAGTGACCAGCGTCTCTGATGACGTCCCACGCGCATGCGTAGTGAAGTGTTGACGCCCGCGGATGCCGAGGCCGTCTTAGTTCGGCTCGCTGAAGCAAAGTGTAGTCGCCACACTCGTATTAAGTACCGTTCTCGAACGTGTTTAAAACAATAAACACAAATTAAGTGTCAATGAATCAAATATTACCATTAAAGCAGTCTATTCAATTATTTATATGAAGGAGACGTGGTCCTACTACGGTCCGTTGACTCCAGGCCGTCTGTCTTCGCGCCAAACATCACAGCGGTGTGACGTAGTGAGTGTTGTCAAATATAAACTATACAACACCCTTATCACTTTCTATAACGAATGAAGACATTAAGACGCGAATGTTTCTTTACACAAATAGATCAAACTTCTACTGTCCTTACTGTGATGAAAAAAATATTGGGAGGGCTTGGCTCATCAGTGGTGAACCCTCCCAGCGGTTGCGCCAATTTAATCTACCAAACCCCTTCTTTATAGCTCTAATACTATTTTGAATCATTCTACTTTTATATACTACAGTCTTCTTCTTCTTTCTTATCTCCGCTCAATCATTCATAATTCGGTGAAGTAGAATGCGTCTGCCTTTGTCATTAAGACTGGGAACACTACTCAGTGGCAGGCCGACTTAGCTCCAAAATAAATGGCCGCCTCTGACATGAGGAACAGACGCCATGTGCAGCCGCTCCTAACATGGAGTACAAACGCTGCTCATCCTGTATCCCTGGAGCCCTTACAGGGTACTATCAGCCAGGCCAGCTGAGCCCAGGTTTTTAAGTGAGCTTGTTACTGCTCCCCCTCCTCCTTTTTCATCCGGGCTTGGGACCGGCAAAGGCGGAGTTTATATATATATACTACAGTGAAGGGAGGAATCTTAGAATTCACCGCAGTAAGGACAGTAGAAGTTTGATTTATTTGTGAAAGAAACATTCGCTTCTTAATGTTTTCCTTTGTTATATATAGATGGCGTGTTATTGCTTTGTATTCACTATTACCACTATAGATTCTTTAAATAATTTCAAAAGTAACAATTTATCAATCAATAAAATTGCGCTTGAAAGCTTGCTATTTCAACTTAATAAATATACCTTTTTCAATTTTCTCAATTAATACTATTATAAAGACAATTGACAATTAAAATAATTTTATTGACATCTTGTCAATACATGCAAAGTGCACAGTCTGCACTGTTTTTTTAAAATAAAGATAATATGGATTATATACACTATGTACAATGAATATGGCGCCTCTGCCAGCGCTGCAGAGTTTGGTGGAGAATCGCCAGTGGGTCTCCAGCGACACCATGCATTTCGCGATCTACGAAGAATACCTAGATCGCGTACTATTATAAAGAGACAAGGGTCGCCTCTGCCGTCAAAATAGACGTCTAAAACCAGACGCCATCTATTGACCGTCGCCGCAACTAGCGGCCTCGGGTCGGTGACAAAGCCACAACACCAGCTTTGGTAAACTGAAAAGAGTCCACCTAGAGACCATGGTTTCAGGCTAATGGCCCTCGTCAGTCTAGATCGGACTTTATTCCATTATCCACACGGGATCTAATGGAATCTTGACAATCTGCCAAAGAGGTGTTTAGCTGGCAAAGTGGCTGGGTCAAATCTATGGCTAAAATAAAGATGGGAATTTTGCCGGGAGGAAATTGATCTAAAGAGACAAGGGTCGCCTTTCCCGTCAAAATAAACGTCTAAAACCAGACGCCATCTTTAGTTTTAGACGTCTATTTTGACGGGAGAGGCGACCCTTGTCTCTTTAAATCAATTTCCTCCCGGCAAAATTTCCATCTAATACTATTATATAACTCTCTCAAAATATATTTAAAAAAAAAATTACAATTCTGAAAATCTATATATATAAAATTGAATGTCTGTCTGTCTGTTTGTCTGTGGTCTGTGTGTACTCTATAGATTCAAAAACCGTACATCCAATCGCCGTGAAATTTTGGGATATTATTAGGCATATCCCCGGAAAGGTTTACGAAAAATAATATCTTGAATATCTTTAATATCCTTAGAGTTATTTGCAGATTTGTAGCTTTAACTCGCAAGCAGCGCAACCTTGCGACGAGAATGGATTCATCCGGCCGGCGGCAGTCCAAGGACAAGTTCAAGGACAGTCCAAGTACCCACCGACCAATCAGGGCAGAATTGGTGACACAGCTGTGCCAAGTAGACAAGAAAAAAAGCCTCGCGGGAGCTTGCCCAAGATGACCTCCGGGAACTTAATCCATCTTCCATAAACGACCATGAATTTATTCAACCTTATCGAGTATTTTTCAAGGGACCGGGAAAAAATGTTCACTAGATAAAACGATGATTTTGTAATGTAGAAAATTAGGAAAGACAAAATTCAGAATGACACGGCACACAGGGACCGGGAAAAAATGATCACTTTATCGAGAGATTCAAATTTACGAGTTTCAAATTATCAAAATATATCTATTTCTTTTTATAAGTTTATAGAGAATTGTTTTAACAAATGTTCGTTAGACAAACCTTTACTCGGGTACCGATTAATATTGATTTTATTCAACTTATCGAGTATTTTTCAAGAGACCGGGAAGAAATGTTCACTTTATCGAGAGATTCGTTAGACAAACCTTTACTCGGGTAAAACACGGGCGAAGCCGGGTACATCCGCTAGTATATAATAAAAATTAATAGTGAAAATTCAGTTCAAATTCTATTATGAGTTAAATGAGGAGATGAGAAAAAAAGGGATTAAATTTTGTAAATTAAATTTCTACAATTACATATATAACACCCTTCCATAGTCCTTAGAATTGAAGATACTTCGGTCAGTAAATCTTTTTATTGTCTTGACGTTTTGAGAAAAATATTTTGTCCTCGTCAGGAACAAATAAAAATGAAAGCATTTGGCGTTAAAATTTATTCTAAGGTTGCAAGAGCGCTCTCACGCGATTCCTAGTGTTCTATGATTTCATAGTTTACGTTAGAACGCCAAGAATAAACCTTCAATTGCAGAAACTCTATAGAATCGGAATAAACAATACAATATTGGTAACAATCTGGTAGATTAAATTGACGGAATGAACTGGGAAGGTGATGTATATACGTAGTTGTTTTTTGTTTGTTTTGCATAATATTTCATTTATAAATTAATCTCATAATTTAGTCTGTGAAAATAAAAATATTGGACTGGTGACAAAAAACTAAAAATAGATGGCTTAATGTTAGGTAGTTATGATATACTAGCGGATGTGTACCCGGCTTCGCCCGGGTTTTATCCAGTGAAAGTTTGCCTAACGAATATTATATATTATGAAGTATAATAAACAATGTTAAAGATTAGTTTTAATTATTAATCAAGATTGTGTGTGAATATGTGAGAAAGATGTAATATCGTTGTTGTTTTCTTGGCCGACTGTTTTACATATGGTGTTATCTTAAAATTGCTTGTTTTGAATATTTTTTTAGATTGAGTTGAATGAATTGCTGAATTTTTTTTTGTATTTATATATAAATAAAATTAACTCTGTTGATTTTTTTGTATTTAATCGATAACAGCGAAGTTACGCATGTTAAAGTTAGGAAAAATATTTTGATGTTAAGCAAAACCTGCTCCATCTCGTTTTACATAAATGTTGAAAATTTGGTCGAAATTGATGCATTGTAACGAAAGTTTTTAGTGATGTCCACTTATGAAATTTCCATTTTATTAATATAGACTAGACGAATGGCCCGGGCAACGCCCGGGTTTTACCCGAGTGCGTATATTTTTAAAAACGTTTTAATTCAAATACTATTCGTTACAATTATAAATTGGCGCCATGGATGTCACTCTTGTGAAACGTCCCGTTCCAAACTGTGTGTTTTTAAAATGTTTTAATTAAAATACTATTCGTTACAATTATAAATTGGCGCCGTGGATGTCTCTCTTGTGAAACGTCCCGCCCCAAACTGTGTGTGTCTTGAAAATATAAAAATAAAAATGTGAATTTTCATAGAGATTTCATCATGTCGATTTTTTTTTTTTTTTGCATTTCACCTACTAAATCGATAGAGATAATTACATTTGCAACATGAACTTAGGTATATTGACTAAATAGAAAACTGCATAGTAATAAAGATCATTTTTTAAAGGCACCATATCGTTTTTTTTTCAATAAAATCGAAACAAAAATTAACGATAAATAACGATAATTGCCTTAAAAAGAAATTGCCTTAAAAAAAGAAACATTCGCGGTGTTTTTGTCTTGCATTCGTTTATACAATTATTATATACGAATGACCCGGGCAACGCCCGGGTTTTACCCGATTAAATGCTTTTATTCAAATACTATTCGTTACAATTATAAATTGGCGCCGTGGATGTCATTCTTGTATAATACATAAGTGAGTTTTAAAAATTGTAAAAAAAAAAAAATGCATCGGCCGGGAATCGAACCCGGGCCGCCCGCGTGGCAGGCGAGCATTCTACCACTGAACCACCGATGGTTATGAAAAATCCCATCCGTGAGCTTCAGACAGACAAACAAACAGACAGAATAAGGCAAATATATAAGTAGACTAGACGAATGGCCCGGGCAACGCCCGGGTTTTACCCGAGTGCGTATATATTTTAAAAACGTTTTAATTCAAATACTATTCGTTACAATTATAAATTGGCGCCATGGATGTCACTCTTGTGAAACGTCCCGTTCCAAACTGAGTGTTTTTAAAATGTTTTAATTGAAATACTATTCGTTACAATTATAAATTGGCGCCGTGGATGTCTCTCTTGTGAAACGTCCCGCCCCAAACTGTGTGTGTCTTGAAAATATAAAAATAAAAATGTGAATTTTCATAAAGATTTCATCATGTCGATTTTTTTTTTTGCATTACACCTACTAAATCGATAGAGATAATTACATTTGCAACATGAACTTAGGTATATTGACTAAATAGAAAACTGCATAGTAATAAAGATCATTTTTTAAAGGCACCATATCGTTTTTTTTTCAATAAAATCGAAACAAAAATTAACGATAAATAACGATAATTGCCTTAAAAAGAAATTGCCTTAAAAAAAAAGAAACATTCGCGGTGATTTTGTCTTGCATTCGTTTATACAATTATTATATACGAATGACCCGGGCAACGCCCGGGTTTTACCCGATTAAATGCTTTTATTCAAATACTATTCGTTACAATTATAAATTGGCGCCGTGGATGTCATTCTTGTATAATATATAAATGAGTTTTAAAAATTGTAAAAAAAAAAAAAATGCATCGGCCGGGAATCGAACCCGGGCCGCCCGCGTGGCAGGCGATCATTCTACCACTGAACCACCGATGGTTATGAAAAATCCCATCCGTGAGCTTCAAACAGACAAACAGACAGAATAAGGCAAATATATAAGTAGATGGTTAATTGTGATGATTTATAATTAATTGTGAAGTTTATGTAATTTTAGATCTTCATTGAATAAAATATATAAAGTTTAAATGTGTTTTAAACTTTAATAACAAGCACAAAACAGAAGGTTGATCACTGTTGAGCCAAATCTTCCAAATTCATTTTCATCTTCAGCTAAACAAATGTCAAAATTCGTTCTTTAAGACTAAAAAGTTTAATTAATAGTTTCATTCACAATACAATGAAACAACCTGTACTATGTGTACTTGGGATTAGTAATTACAACATTTTATATGAATTAAAATGTCAGCCATCTTTACTAAATGCCCCCACAACTCGCTCTAAATTATTAAAATAAAAAAGGACTGTATATTGATTCAGCTCTCCGAATATTTAAAATTTTATTCAAGAGAAAAAAAAAGGGAAATCTTGATGAAATATCCGTCTAACAAGCCAAGATCCAATATTATCAACAAATTTGATCAATGCTGAAAATGCCAAAATTTGCTTTGGAAAATCAATTTTTGTTGTGTTTACAGTGGAAGGAGCTTCTGTTTGCACACCAATCTCAAATTCCAGGACATTGATCTGCGTAGGAATATCCTGTAAAAGAATATCCAGGCGAACTACTTTCTTTAAACTTCTAATGAACACTTTTTTGTACAATGCTAATTGCTGTTTTAGAACAAGAGGTTTTTTTTTTAGATATATTTTTTTAGAGAATAATCTGGTAACATAGTTAGCTAGAAAGATAAAAACGGAGGATATTTACAATATTCCCATCTTTAAATTGAATACAGTTAGATATTTGAAATTGATGTTAATATTTTCCGAATGTATCTTGAAAATCATCAAATATTATCTCTACAGACCTTACTGCAATGATATGAGTTATTGAATGAGAGGGCTTGGCTCATCAGTAGTGAACCCTCTCAGCGGTTTCGCCAAATTAATCTCATATCATTGCAGTAAGGTCTGTAGAAATAATATTTGATGATATTTAAAAGAAACGCATTGCCAGTAAATTTATTTGTGTAAAATATTAACGATAGATGGCAATAAAATTTAATTTACTTGAATATGTATATGTTAATAATGAAGTTGAAATAATCTTTTGAAAGGGACGATCTATAAATTAGAATAAAAGAAACAATCGTATGCTTCTATAAATGTTTTCTTTTTATACCTAGAAATGGCGCTGTATGTTTAAAACGTCAAAACACTTTATTATACCATCAAATATCTACAACAGAGCTATATATAAAAGGATAAAGGTACGACAGTTGATCAGCTAACAAATAATGAATACCATAATTGTAGATTGAACTATGATTAGTTGAAGACTTCACAACCTTTTATAAACGTCAAAGGACAAAAGGTGTTACTTCCTTCGGGAGGTCGAAAGGTAAAAGCCAGACCTTTGATCTCTGATGATCCCATATTTTTGAAGCCTTCAGTGCCGGAGTTGTGCTCGGCGCTGCCTTGGTTCCCTCAAAACGGCGTGCACTAGCCCTCCTCTCCCCCGGGGCGCCCACGGCCTTGCCGTCGCCTCTCCAGCCCTCTCCTTGGCCCTCCTCTGCGGCGGGTTGCTCGGAGACACCTAACTATGAGTTTTGCCTTAAAAAGCTTACCGAAGCTTGTAGAAGGCACAATAATAGTATAGGACAAAAGGTGTTTATAAAATGGTTGATGATGTCATAAATTGAATTGAAATTATAAATATAGTGTTTAAAAATTTTAAGAATAAAATCTAAATTGGTTGATTAGCATGTTGAGAGAGAATTAACCCGGGTTACTGGAACGACAACTACCCGGTAGCAAGTTACATATGCAGAGAGCCAATGACAATTAACATATTTTTACTGACATCTTGTCAATACAGGTAAGGTGCATAGTCCACACTAACTATGAGAAATTAACAACAATGTAAATGATTATAGAAAACGAAAAAAATATATATATATATAAATATACTATGTACAATGACATTGTACATGCCGCCTCAGCCACCGCTGTAGAGCTTGGTGGAAGATAACCAACAGGTCTCCAGCGACAACACGTATTTCGCGATCTACGAAGAAAACGTAGATCTCCTGCTTCGCCGCTGAGGAGATGGTGATGGCATGGTCCTCGATTCCCTAGAGAGAGAGAGGGTCACCAGTTATCTCCGTCATAAGTTTCACATTTAAATCATACTATGGTTACATTGTGTTTTAAATGATGTGCAGTGTGCTTTGAAATAAAGATGAACTTTTAAAATCACAAAATATTTCTTCACAATGAGTTTCTTTTTATTTTAATATTGCTAAGCTTACAAGCTATAATCGCTCTTCAACAGGCTTAAAAAGAAAATCATTGTGAGGAAATATTTTGTAATTTTAAAAGTTTTTCACAATTTTATAATGAATAAAGAGGAACTTCAAATAGTGTTGCCTAATACTTGGAACAAGTAGAATAAGAAATTATCAATAAAAATTTGGTTTCCTTATATCGTAGAATGTTTAGAAGGTAGTAAATATAAAGAGTGGTATATAGAATTGGGTAGAACTGAAGGGAATTGTGCTCCACGATGATTGACTTCCGTATCAGAGGGGTTGGCTGTTGTACTACAGAGTACTGATGATGATGATGAACATTTGTTCTCCTATATCGTATTTTAGCTTAAAGGATGGGGCGGACTAGCCTCATTTTACATAGAGACACTTCTCACTTCCATATCGCATTATCAGTTTATTCTAGCCCTTCAAGAGATTGTTAAAAAGCTACACTTTGAAGTAGTTCTTCCAATCTCCAAAAAGAAGTCTTCAACGATTTCATCATTTCATACTTATATCGTTTAGATACATTTATTATATAACCTTTTTTTCACTAATTATGTCATTTTATACAAATATGCAATTTGAAAAATATATATAATAAATGTGATACTTTAGAGATGAAGGCTCTTCTGGGATAGTTTCTTGATTATTTAGATCTTCTTCTCTCATTCTTGGTCTCAATTCCTATAATATCTTCGTCTGTTCACAGATGAGTGAGAGAGCACATCTTTACCAATAATAAAACTGAATATTGAAAACTCAATTCTCTCTTGAGACAATTATTTTGCATATTCCTAGTACATATGGTACAAGTCATCATAATAATGGTGGGTAGAAGTTGGCGACTGATTTTACTGTAAGTACACCACATGTCTACACATTTGAAAAGAAGTTCAACTTTGCACTTACAAATGTGCCAGAGCCCCGTTTGGTTATTTGCACTCGCTGGTGGGGTTGGACTTTTGCAAGAATTTGGCCATTGGGACATTTCATTTTTAATCAGAAAAAAATTCCCAATGCGAGATTCAATCCCGGGTCGTAGCGGTCGAAAACCTACGGTTTAGACAATCCTTCCACTGACCCCTTTAAACAAATCAATGTTTCCAATGGGAATCACTATCTTTCATCATTACTAACTAATATTTATATGGATAAAATAGACAATAGTAACATAATTTTATTGGCATCTTGTCAATACATGCAAAAGGCACAGTCCGCACTATTTATTGAAGGATAATTAATTATTAATAATGATGATAATTGTTATAATTTGTGTGAGAAATAATTAAATATATGCGCTATGTACAATAGCGCTGCAGAGTTTGATGGAAGATCTCCAGCGACACCACGTATTTCGCGGTCTACGAATAGTCTACAATAGCTATATAAATAGAATCTAGAAATATGATTGTAAAAGCGATACATTGATGATATAATCTACATTACAGATATTGATATAAATATCATATTATAACCTAAAATTAGGATATGAAATAGGATATAAATCAATAAAATTCCATTTTTGACCACAGGCGCAATTGATAAGTAAAAGGATCATATGGAGACTGCCAACTACTGAAAGCCTATCCATACATGAAATTAGCTCAATTTAAATTCATTTACAATCCCATA
>CP092871.1:73227741-73295587 GCA_030710605.1 Cordylochernes scorpioides | reverse complement strand
TAGAAAACACGCAGTAGTTGTTATATCTCTCTACCAAGACTATAAAAAGCTAATTAACTATTTAGTTATTGGAATTATTTACCTTTGCTTTCTTAGACTTCGGGATGAGATTATCTATGAAGAAATGTCCAAATAAATGGGTGTTGTTGTTGATAAAATAATTGAAAGAGGTCCCCTTTTCTATCAATTTAGCGTTGTTGTGATATAGCTGTTCTCTCAATAAATTCATCTACAAGATGAGACCAAGGATTATCTCTTAAAGTTTATTAAGAATATTCATGCGATATATTAGATATTGACTTTATTATATAACAATATCCGCTAACTACTACCTGTGAATACTATCTGGAGCTAACTACCCGGGTATCATAGATATAATGTCGTCTAAACTACAATAGCCTTTTCATTATTAAGACAACAAATTCCTTATCTAAAAACATATTGACATAGTACTGAATGTAACAGTGTAAATATGTAACTATGTAAATATTTGAGTTCAATACGATTGAAAAATATTTGTAGAATAAATTATATTTATTCTTTTTTGAAAAAGAGACATATTAAAAATAAGAATAAAATATAACTTCGAAAGTATAAAATATCTAAACTATTATATTGAAAAAAATAATTTTATTTTTAAAACACAAATATATCGTTTTTTAAATATAAAAATATATATATATATACAATTTTAGTAATAAAGTATTTATTTAAATATACCTTGTATATATATATTTGTGTACCTAGAGGTAGCCCTAGGCACATGAATATCTTCCTCCCGCAACTCTATGTTATATATTTCAAAGATATATTTTCATGTATATATGTATAATATAAGTATATAATATACGAAAATATAATGTGAAAGTGTTAATAATAATGCATGGAGATGAGTCAAAGAAAATGTTTCAATGACAAAGTAATAATTCACAATAATCTGTGATAAATTGAAAGCCATTTCTTCTTAGTAGCCCATTTTTGGGAAAGACGATTATCGTTTGAATTATTAAAATATTAAGCAACGCCTTTTTCCCCTCCAAAAACGTAATTATTTCGGCTGGAAAACCTTTTTTCCCCTTTTGGTACTGGAAAGTTTTTATATAACATTCTCTTCAGTGAAATATAACAATAATGCATTTTTAAAATGATCCGCGAATAAAAACCTTTTTTTTAATGTTTTCAATCATTTTAAAATTGAAATATGAAAATAGGTGAAAATTGTTTCCATTATTATGATGAGTAATTTAAAAGTAGGTATTGTTGTGTTTATGCTTTTTGAGTACATCCTAAATGGATTTTCTGAAAAAAATTCAAATTTATTTTAAAATAGGTTTTAAAATATTAAAATCATTCAAAAATATTTTCTTTCGTAGATTTTTAAGCTTGTTTCTATCCAATATACCATCTATATAAATAGATAACAACCTTGTTTTATGGTTAATGAATTTGTAAATAATGTATTGTATTTTATTTTTGAATACTCTGTGTGAAAGCTAGATTTGGAATAGGAACTAACCTATAAGTTTTTTTTTGGGCTTCCCGTGTTTGTTTTGTTTTCTTCTTGTCTTGCTAAATGCAATAAATAATTCTTTTGTTGCTTTAAAGAGAGTTGTAATTATTTAAAATACTACAATTTATGGTAGCAGAGCGTGGTTCAATTTAAAACTTGAGAAAAAGCGAAAATATTTTATCAGAAGTTTGATACGTTTATTCTAATCGGTAAACAAAGATCTCTTCTGCATCAAGGTATGTAAATTTTGAAATATTTTTCAATAGAATTTGAATTATATTGATAAAAGAAAGTTTTAAATAGGAGGATTGAAATAAAAAACATTTTTGAATTATAAACTACCTTTAAACTATATTGTTTATTTTTAAAAAGTTGAAAACAAGGCTAAAATGGATTGCAATTTTTCGCCAACGACAAAAATTGAACCTTTAACAGGAACAAATTATCCGATTTGGGCTTTAAAAGTCGGAGCACTTTTACGTGGAAAGAAATTATTTAAATGCGTAATTTCGGATCCCGAGCCTGATATAAAAGATGAAGTCGCTTGGCAAATATGGAGTGAAAAGAATGACGAAGCCTTTGGAATTATAGTTACAACTCTATCAGATGAACAAGCAGGAATGTTTCTAGATGAAACTAAAGCAAAGAAAGTATGGGATGAATTAAAGAAAATCTACACGGGCAACCTAGAAGATAAGATCATTGATATTGGACTTGAACTTAAGAATATCAAGATGAAAAATAATGAATCCATAAATGAATATATGGCTAGAGCCAAAAATATTGCCTCTCAAAGTTCTTCACTCGGACACCAAATATCCCAAAGAGAACTAGCGTTTCATGTTGTGCGAGGTATCCATCCAAGATTGGAAAAGATCGCTGTTGTACTGAGAACTAGAAGGGACTTAACTCTTGATGAAATTCGGCAGTCACTTAGAGAGGAAGAGAATCGAATGAATTCTAAGATGAATGGGAGTCATTCTGATGAAAATGAACAGGCTTACAGAAGTAAAGACAGAAGAAATCACTATCAACAGAATCGACAAAAGGAGTGTTTTGTTTTCCATAAAAAATGACATTTAGCTAAAGATTGCTGGTTCAAAAATAAGCAAACTCAAGAACAACATGGGAAAAGAAATGCAAATTCAAATACGAACTATAACAAACAAAATTTCAGAAATAATGCGAATACCGTCTCAAGCAAGTCTGCGGAACAAACTTTCAATACCAGCACAGATCGAGTTTTTGAAAACTCCTCAAATAATTATAGTCAGATACAAACCTGGTGTCTTGACTCAGGGTGTACTACGCACTTATCTCCACACTTGGACTGGATGGAAAATGTAATGCCTTATGAAAGTGAGATAAATTTGGCAGAAGAAAGTAAAGTTACACATGCTACAGCTAAAGGTGATATCAAGGTTTCTACTTGTACCGAAAACGGAATTGAGAATGTTCAAATTAAAGGAGTTCTGCATGTACCTAACTTGAGGTCTAATCTTTTATCAATATACGAATTAACTAACAAAGGAAATACTGTAATTTTCAATAGAGATGGAGCAAAGATTTACAATGAACAGGATGATTTAATTGCAGAGGCTCAAATCCAGGATAGGATGTATGTAATGGAAACAAGGTCCAGAGATGAATACTCGGAAAAGACGGAGAATGTCATGACCACAAAAGATGATTTCTCAAATGACAATATCAGCTTGTGGCATAGAAGACTGAATCATTTGAACGAAGCGTACATGAAAGAGATAATTCAACAGAATATGGTATTGGGGTTTAATGTTAAATTTAAGAACTTGCCAGAATGTGAAGCTTGTATAATGAGGAAATTGACTCGACAACCTTACCATTCCGTTACCACCAACTGTACAACCAAACCCCTTGAATTGGTGCATATGGATTTGTGTGGTCCAATGCCATACCAATCTCTAGGTGGATCAAAATACTTTTTTGTTCTGGTTGATGACTTCAGCCGAAGAACCTTTATCTACTTTCTGAAAAACAAAGATGAAACTTTGGGGAAGTTTGAAGAATTTAAGGCAAGAGTGGAAAATGAGCTAAACCTGAAAATGAAGGATGTGCGAACTGATAATAGCACAGAGTTCACTAATCACAGATTCAAGAATTTCTTAATTAAAAATGGAATACACCACCAACTCTCCACCACCTACTCGCCACAAAGTAACGGAGTTGCGGAGAGAGTAAACCGAACCCTAATTGAAACAGCAAGGACATTATTGTTTGATTCAGGATTACCCATGGCTTTCTGGGCGGAGGCAGTCGCTACTGCATCATATGTCAAAAACTGTACTCCACATAGGTCAATCAAGCTTGATACACCAATGGAGAAATGGAAAGGAAGAAAACCCTCCATTCGACATTTCAGAATATTCGGTTGTTTGGCGTTTTGGCCCATTACACAACAACATAGAAGTAAATTTGTGCCTAAAAGTCGAAAAGGTATTTTTGTAGGCTATTCTCTGAAAAGAAAGGCTTATCGAGTGTATGACACAATCACTAAGAAAATAGAAGAAGTAAGATCAGTAAAATTTGTCGAAAATGAGAAAGGAATTGATTATGCAAAAAATCTTCAAGAAGACACAAATTACGACCATTTTTCATATAAAAAGGAAGAGGAAGATGATATTGAAATCGACCACCGGACGCGTCCAGAAACCTCAGAACTGAATGAAGAAACGATTCCCACGCTAGACGAACCTAACGAGGAAAGAATTGTAAGGTCAGGTCGCAAAAAGGGAGATACACAAAAAGTTTTAGAGCAAAAACACAGAGCAAAACTGAGAGAAAAAGAAATGAAATTGCTTGAACAAGGCGTTCGACGTTCGCAAAGAATAAAAGAAAGAAATAACGTGAATTTTATATTAGAACCAGAAGAACGTATTCCGGAAAATTATGAGGAGGCGATTAACTGCGAGAATAAATATGAATGGCTCGAAGCAATGAAAGAAGAACTTTACTCTATTGACAAGCATAAGGTATGGACTCTCGTTCAAAGAGAAAAGAATATGAAGATCATAAACTGCAAATGGATCTTTAGCATAAAGAGTACGCCTGGTGAAGGTGTTTATAGAAGAAAAGCTAAATTAGTTGCTATTGGTTGTAATCAAAAATATGGCGTAGAATATGAGGAATCTTTTTCACCAGTGATCAGAAAAGAAAGTCTTCGTGCAATTGTAGCCCTAGCAGCTCAGTTGAATTTGGTTATAACATCATATGATGTGAAGACCGCCTACCTTTACGGAGAATTGAAAGAAACTATTTTTATGAAACAGCCGGAAGGATTTGTTGAAAAAGGTGAAGAAGACAAAGTTTGCAAATTGTTAAAAAGTATATATGGACTTCCACAATCGGGACATTGTTGGAATAAAAAGATCACAACGAGATACTGATACAACTGGGAATGGAAAGATCGCAATAGGATCCATGTGTGTACACTTTTAGAAAAGGAAAGGAATATGGAATATTGGGTTTATACGTGGATGATCTAATAATAGCCGGAACGGATAAAACCTTTAATGAAAAACTAGCATCAGAGATAGGAAGATTTGTTGCTTTAAAAGAAAAAGGGGAGAATGAACCTTTCATTGGTATAGAGATAAGGAAAACAGAATACGGTTTTGATCTATCACAAGCCCATTATATCGATAAAATCTTGAAGAAATTTGCACTCGAGGAATGTAACATTGTACAAACTCCGGGAGATCGAGACCAAAGTTTTGATGAATGTCAAGACTCCAAACCAGTAGACAGGACATTGTATCAAGAGATGATCGGATCCCTGATGTATTTGGCAACCGGAACTCGTCCAGATATTTCTTTTAATGTGAGCAATTTATCCCGATTTTGCAATGATGCAAGAGAAGTACATTTAACAGGAGTTAAGAGAATATATAGATATCTGAAGGGCACCAGAGATAAAATGTTAAGATACAAGCCATCAGAAAATAGCATTCTTGTCAGCACAGATGCAAGCTGGTGTTCAACAAGTGACGCAAAGTCCTATTCCGGATACACAGTTAAACTGGGAAACAACCTGATCAGTTGGAGAAGCAAGAAACAAAGTTTGGTGGCTCTGTCTACATGCGAAGCCGAACTGATTTCGTAATGCGAAGGGGTCTGCGAAGTAAAATGGATTAAAGGACTTTTAGAAGAACTATGTAAGGATGCGAACTTTCCTACAACGCTTAAAACAGATAGTCAATCTGCTATCAAGTGGATTAAATCTGAAAAAAATAACTTCCCGGACGAAACATATAAACCGGAAATTGTATTTTATAAAAGATGCTGTGGAAGAAGGAACAATCGACCTTGAATTTGTTAGGAGTGACGAAATGGAAGCGGACCTATTAACAAAGAGTCTTCCCAAGGAGAAACTTAAAAACTGTATAAACTCTCTCGGACTTGTTTGATAGAAGCTTCCACACAGGGGAGGGATTGTTGTATTTTATTTTTGAATACTCTGTGTGAAAGCTAGATTTGGAATAGGAACTAACCTATAAGTTTTTTTTTTTCGGCTTCCCGTGTTTGTTTTGTTTTCTTCTTGTCTTGCTAAATGCAATAAATAATTCTTTTGTTGCTTTAAAGAGAGTTGTAATTATTCAAAATACTACATAATGTTAAGCGGAGAGTTTGACTTATTTGTCTTGTCCGTTTCTTTTTAATTTGCATTTATGTCTTTGATTACTTTAGTTACCTTTTATATACATAGATGTCATATTAATTTTAATTATTTTTTCATTATAAATGCCATCTTTATAATCATTATTTATTTTTTACAACCACACGCTATATCCTATGTGGATATTTGCGTGTAAATGTTTAAACTATTTTATGTATATTGTTTTTAAATATCCATGTAAACCATTTCCAGTTTTAAAGAGAGAGTGAATGTTATTTAAATTAATCTTCATAATAAATAATATAATAATATTTTAATATAATAATTTTATATTTTAATTATATTTTTAATATGTGTGTAACAGTTACCTAGAAATTATTCGAAAAAGAAAAAATAAACAATATTAAGATAAAGGGTTTCTTTTAATTTTGATTTTCGCAAGATTTCGAGCAAAATTTCTGCTCTTCAACGGGCATATACTTCTATATACAATATCAAGATGAACTTTGTACAGTAATAATTGTGTTATTGGCATGTGTGGGCGTGAATCAAACTGTTTACAGCTAAAATATTATATGTATATTATAATGGGATGAAATATATATTAATTTATAGATAACTAGACGGGTGACCCGGGCTTTGCCCCGGGATTGACCCGTGTGCATATCTACCTGAGTGATATATATTTAGATAAGATTTTTTTAATAATTGTTTGTTATTAGTATTATCTATTTGTTTCTATCAGCATAATTTAATCTAATATTTGATAGAGGGCGCTGTTCGTGAGCTAAGTAGAATAATTTGAATATATAGTTTTAATAATTAATTTATATATTTATTAAAATGGCCTATCGTCTTCCCCGTATTTTTATACCTATGTATGGAAATTTTGGTTTGAATTAGTGAACTACTGCGAATTTGTATACCGGACATACAAACAAACAAACAAACATACAAACATTCATTTTTATATATATAGAAGATTTGCCAGGGATATTGTCATATTGGGTTGGGAGGTCTATTTTTCTATTAATGCTATTTATTTTTGATGATACTAGTGCTTCCAGGATATATTATATTTTTATTATAATAATATTTCATAATATTTAAATGAATCTCCCATAATCCATAGTAGTTTAGTCTTCTACTTGTCCAGTTGTTAACTGACATCCTTTGTTGTCCCCATGTTTCTTCGCAGCACTCCAGAATGTAATCACAACAATGTATATCTGAAACTTTCTTTAATGAATCGGATAAATTTCAAGCAAACATTTTGAACTGTTGGCCATTGTGCAGGCCTTACCATACTTAACAACTGATATGGTCAAAAAGCTCATTAATAATTCATTGAAAAGGAATTTTTGCCCAATATGCCTGAATATACGTAACAATGTGTAAAAATATAATAACAATTTTTAAATATCTTTTTTTTATTATTATTTTATTTTATTAATTTCTTTATATAACTATAAACAATTTTATATAATATGATGTGAAAATATATAATTTTAAATATATATATTTGTTTTCATCTCCTTCTTTTAAAATATAAAAATATCTTAAATATTTTATTTTTCAAAAGGAAAAGGTTGTTGTTCTGTAAAAATGTAAAGTTGGAATGTTTCTACCCCGTTACGACCTATTATTTTATCGGAATGTAAGGCCAGTCATATCTTCAGCCTGCCATGAAGGCAGTGTTGCAATAAATATAGCAATATTTGTTATCAACATATTATTGATAGCATCTACAAATGAAGATATTCTTGAGAAATTAAGAGATGAACTAGAATTTTCCATACGATTGAAAAATTATATATAGATAACCTGAACTTAATGAGACAAAAGCACATTTTTATATTAAGTCAATTTTGAATATTTCAAGAAAAAGGCGATAATTTTTTATCGAGTTTTGCAAATAAATAAAATTTACATAGAGTGAGACAAAACTACATCTAAACACATTCTAAATACAGTAAGCCTTTCTATGAAAAACCTCTAAAAATACGAAACAACTAAGGCCTTACTGAAGATGGTACCTTTTTGTTGGGTAGGTTATAACAGTAAAATTATTTATGGATTTTACAAAAATGATTCTTCAAGGATAGGGTCGCTCATGAAAAATCATACCGTCTAAAAAATAAATATCCCGTACACCATACGGATATATATATGTCACATTCTGCTTATAAATTATTAATAGATGTAAATTTTTACGCTGTCAGGAATTATGTAAATATTTGTAACTATAAATAAAAGACACGTGATTGAAATAAAGTTAGTTAGTCAGACGGTTGATTGTTCTCTTTTCTTTACGCAAAACAATATCACCTGCATATTGGCGTTTACAGATCATAGAAACGCATAAGTCGACAGGATTCTTTTGATGAGAGACCTTGCTGTTGTGCCTGATGGTTAAATAAAATTGACCAGTTAGCGTAGCTAAGTCCATCATCAGGATCATATCTCGGGATCAATTCAAAAGGGAGATTCAGATTTCTTTTTTCTTCTAATGAGTCTTCCTTCAATGAGGTGTTTGCTCTCTTTCTTTCAATTGCTGGATAGATCCTGTCGACTTCTGTAACGCTTCTATGATAATCTGTACACGCCAATATGCAGGTGATATTGTTTTGCGTAAAGAAAAGAGAACAATCAACCGTCTGACTAACTAACTTTATTTCAATCACGCACCTTTTATTTATAGTTACAAATATTTACATAATTCCTGACAGCGTAAAAATGTACATCTATTAATAATTTATAAGCAGAATGTGACAAATAGCACCAGCAATGTGGCGATGGCGAGAGTAACAACAGCAGGCGGCACGGAGACTTCAAACATATACATGCTGTACGGAACCCTCCCTTCCTACATCTCTGATCTTACGAATCCGTATCTGCCAGTATAAAAAGCCCGAACCATTGCCAATGAAAAAACCGAGGAATTACATAAAAGGTTAGTTAAAAGATACAATAGTTCTCATAGATTCCCGAATTTAAAAATTGGAGATGAAGTTTTGTATCGAATCCCTCATCAGGTAGACCATGGCAAACTGTCACCAGTTTATTATCCAGATACATACACCGTTCTTTCTACCCCATCACATCACATAGTCGAAATAAATAAACCATGCCAGCCTGAAAATAAGCCCAGAACAATAGTTAATGTATCTAAATTAAAACTATGGGACCCTATTTCAACCTCGAATGAAGGCATGGGGAATTATCCACTTCCCTTCCAAGATGTGGAGGATTTGAATGGATGTCTTGAATCCGATCATAACCAAAAGTTAGCAAGGAGCGACTCCTTTGTTTGCATCGACAATAATGATTTCTAAGTCTGGAAGGGTTTTAGGTACATCGCTGTGTCTTCCTGCCAACGTCCAAACTGGAAGTGAGAGTAACGGGTTATGCAGAAAGGAGTTTCTACTCTCTAAGGAGAGATTGCTTAATATCGCAAAATGTTTTTTTTTTCTTTTTTTTTTACGTCCATGTAATTTTCCACTTCAATGGTAAAGCTTGAATTCTCTCTACAAACATTGAAGCACTCTGCTAATGATGGACAGTACAGCCCTGTTGCATATGTTCTAAGTGACACACCTGGAAAAAAACTAACAGGCCGGTCACCCCAAGGACCTCTAGTAAAATGGTCACTATGCGATACAGTGGATTAGGTACGCGCCTGGATACCCCAACTATCAGGTCCGACCGCCCTATTGCCATAGTGAGAATACTTTTTATTAATATTATTTTTATTTATTTATTTATTTTTTATTTTTTGCACACACAGAATGCGTTTTTTTTTCTAACCTTCCAACCCCTCTCAACCTCCTTTTGTGTAAATAAATCTGATTTTTTTTTTAGTAGAGGGGTTGTCACATTCTGCTTATAAATTATTAATAGATGTAAATTTTTACGCTGTCAGGAATTATGTAAATATTTGTAACTATAAATAAAAGGCGTGTGATTGAAATAAAGTTAGTTAGTCAGACGGTTGATTGTTCTCTTTTCTTTACGCAAAACAATATCATCTTCATATTGGCGTGTACAGATCATCATAGAAACGTTTCATATATAAAATATGTACCTAGAGAGTCATCTCTCCTTTTAATTATACATCAGAACGATGCATTATGTTGATGATCCTGGTAAAAATGGTTAATAGTGATGAGGAAGAATGAGCAACAATACCAGTTTTGTCAAATTCAGACAAAAGCCAACAACCTGTATTCCATGGTTTCTGGCTATGACCCTCATCAGTACAGTGGAAGCTTCCATACGAAGAAGAAGGAATAAAATATCAAGTTTGTTCTTACAATGGAACAGCAATCCTTGATTTCCTGTCTGCTTACATTCCAGAGTGGTTGAAGGATTTCTCGACATGTACCAAGTGTAGGTCCCAGCCTCTAGCATTGATTCCTCTTCCATGATAACTCATCTTCAGCTGATACCATGGAAATAACTACTACAGACATCTTGATAAGATTGTGTAAGAGGAGATAAGAGAGAGTTACTGTATAGATTAGGGTGTTCTTTCAAAATGGCAATGCGCAACAGAAAAAAAAAAAACGCTTTCAATATTTATAAGCAAACGATTATATTAAATGAAAACAAATCACAGAGTAAAACTATTATTAATGGATTTTTGTAATTATATATCTTTTAATTAGTTACGCTATTTCTTTTCAACAAAATAAAAATATTAATTAAAACAACCCTTTACTATTAATCTAAATTTTCAAAATAAAACAATGAAGATTTAATTAACAGCAATATGATGATTAATATTAATTTTCTTTTTTTTTACCGTACTTAATTGTTAAAATGGGCTTGTAATTTTGTTACAACCATTTTTTTCATCAGAACATTCCTTTAGCTTTAATTTTGGGCTACACGAGCTATTAATCAAACTGACAAATCTCTTCTTACAATCGTCTGACAATCTAGTGACAATTGTTAAATTCTTTCGTCTGATTTAGCCGCCATTTTGAAACAATGAAAAAAAATCGTCCGGCTATTTCAATTAGCAATACAACCACAAATTAACGTAAATAATTACTAGTTCTGACTAATGAAAATAATTATTGATAGTTTTTGTCCTCTTTTTGGGCTGTTTAATGAAGTTATTAAGCATAAAATAATTATATATTGAGTAATTATTATCTATTCAATTTTGTTCTCGTTCTAGTATGTGTTACATTCCTTCGTAAGATGATACATATTGAATAATTATTCTGACAAAATACACTAACAAGTTTGCATACAGCTGAAATGATTTTCCACATTTCTCAAGATAAGCAACTTGTAAAAAAATCTCTAAAAACCTCACGCTATAAGTTAATAAAGAAACCTATTGCATAAGTTTTTTAGAGATTTTTTAAAAAGCATATCGCAATTTTCTTAATTCTGAAAACGCAACTCATTTTTGATAAAGCGACCTCATGCAAATATGGTAAAAGAAAATCTTTATAAACATAATATTTTATTAAATATTTTAATAATAATATTTTAAAAGCATTTAAAACTTAAAAATAAAGAAGGCATCTCCTGACCACAAGCACATGTGCTTTTTAGATGGCAGAGCGCCATCTAGTGGAGTAAAAATAAACTAAACATTTATTTAGCTTACTCCGAGATATTTGGCCAACCCAATTTCTTGATAAATCAAGAAAAGCCATCCACGAACGCGTTTCGCGCTGTTGGCGCTCGTCAGCGTGGAGAAGGCTGTAACCATTGCGACCAAAAAGATTTTTTGGACCCAATGGCTTCCCGAGAAATCAAGAAATGGGTATTTAAGGCCAAATTTGCGTAAAGACGCTTAACACATGAAAAACCAATAGAAAAAAAATAAAAGATAAGTGGGTCAGGTGTTGATATTAAAAATAAAGAAGGCATCTCCTGACCACAAGCACATGTGCTTTTTAGATGGCAGAGCGCCATTCTTTATTTTTAATATCAACACCTGACCCACTTATCTTTTATTTTTTTTCTATTGGTTTTTCATATTTAAAACTTAATGTTTATATAACCTTTTTTAAAAAAACTAGATCATTATTTCTAAGTAAGTGCATATACATACATACATATATATTTATATAAAAGCAAAGGTTGCTTTTCACGTCAAAATTAGACGCCATCTATTGACCGTAGCCGCAAAATAGCGGCCTCAGGTTGGTGACAAAGCCACAGCACCAACTTTGGCAAACTGATAAGCGTCCACATGGAGACCATGGTTTCTGGCTATGGGCCTTATCAGTCCAGGGCGGACTTTATTCCATGAGATCTATCATATTCCGCATATATGTATAACTTTTTATTTTGTGGCACACACACAATATTCAAAATTCAAATTTATATAATAGATTAATTAGGTAAATACCTGCTATAGCTGATATCAGATACCCCACCCCCAATCACTCGAGGTATTGCTCAACTGAGAATTCCTTTTATTCTCTTCCCAAAGAAATCCATCAAAGGTCAGGACAGAACGACCAGGCATGTGCTAAAATGAACACCAAGTGGGAATTAACTCACCATATAACTAATTGTATACAAATCAGTGCAAGACAATTAAGTTTCTAGAGAGTCAACCACAAGTCTTATTCAATATAGCCATATTAACGTAAAACACTTTATATTATGATGCATTAGCGTACCATCTGTTATGAAAATTCGAAACTATTATAGACGCTTATGATTCTTTTAAAAATAAAATAATTTCTACTGCCCTTACTGCAATGGAAAAATTGGATTAAACTGGCGAAATCGCTGGGAGGGTTCACCGCTGATGAGCCAGGTTCTCCCAATAATTTTTCCATTGCAGTAAGGGCAGTAGAAATTGTTTATTTTAAAAAGAATCATACGCTTCTATAATAGTTTCGAATTTTCATAAAACATTTTTCCTACTCCAAATCTTTATATATTATTTACGCAAATTCACGCACAGACAAAGAACGCTGCAAAATATTTCCGAAAACCTCTAATATGTAAATAGGTGTTACCTTTGTCAACAGTTAGTACCCTATGTAGGGCAAACAATCAGTCAGACTTTGTTGGTTTTGTATCGGTCAAAATTAAACTTTTGACGTTTTCTAGGATTTATTCTTCTTTTGCGCAGAAATTCTAAAAGATGAGGAGAAGAGGGGAGAGAATCTAAACAAAATATTTTAAATTGAGTATTCCATACACTAAATATATTATATACCATAATTTTGATGGATAATTACCAAATACTAAAAGAAAAACACAAATATTTATAATAATAATAAAAATTTATTTTTTGGTTCATAGCGATATAGAAACTTCTAAAAACGTATAGGCATATTACCTTTATATATAGAAATAAAATTATAAAAAATAATGTTAATTTTTATTTCAATTTTGCTCTTGTGTGTGTAAATAAACATAGATACAATGTAGTATGCTGGTTGGTCAAAGCGTTTACAATTGAGCCCAGTAACAACCTAATTTGCATATTTTGTAGTTAGAGTATGGTAATTATTATAATATATTAATACAATCATTATACAACTACAATTAATAAGAGTAATAATAATATAAAATGTAATAAAAATTAGAAAACATCCGCAAAGGCGATTTTAGCCTTTATTATGGAAGATATTGAAGGAAAATAATCATAGTAAATATTATTTATTCAAATTTGACCAATTTTCAAGATAAATATTTTAAAACAATACATATATAACGAAAATACAGAAAACTATAATAAAAATTAACCCTAATAAATTGAATTCCTAAAATAAATAATCTGATAGATAAAATATAAAATAGAAAGAAAGAAAAATCAATAAAAAGGAAGAACAATATTTAGGTCTTGTCACAGAAGTATGTAGTGATTATAAGTGAGCGACAGTTGGGAAAAGGACTAACCCCGTACGACTAACGAAGCCACTTACTCCAGGAGGACCAGATCTTTAATTGACCATTAGAGGTCCCCCATTCTCGCCTGACATGTCCCCTAACAAAATTTGTCTTCAAACATTAGCCAGACGCTTCTTGTTAGATGCCTAGACTTGTTAAAAATTAATGGAGAAAAATGACAAACCATAATTAGAGCATGGTGTTTTAAAAATTAGGAAAGACTATCTGTTAGAAAGGGGTGTCTTTAACGTTATTGGGTAGTTAATATTTAATGATAGTACCTGCGCCATTTTGTTTTTTATCTTGGTGTTCATAGAATGCATATGACGATTTGTCTGAATTACAGTTTTCACTAAAAATGCTTGGACGGTAAAATGGCTAAAATTTATATATTTTTGGTGTAAAATATATTATACCTCTATTAAGAGATTATTTTTCATATACAACATATATGTAATATAGAGTTACGAGGGAATGGTATTCATGTACCAAAAGAGGTACCTTTCACTTTCAAAACGTATTGAAACAATGTGTGGCGACTACACTTTGACAAAACTCCACTACACACAGGGGGCAGTGGACGGCATCGGCAACCGCGAGCGTCGGCCTGACTACGCATGCTCGCGGGACGTCATCAGAGACTCTGGCCACTCAGCGGTAAACATCTAGGCTTGCTTCAACGGCCGTTACTTCAACCGTTGTTTCTTTTCTCTTTATATATTTCTGGCTTTAAATAAATTAATTTTAATTATAATTTTATCAGCAGCCTTTCCACAAGCCACACCAACACATCACGCAACAATCCTACAAATGTATCCCTGGAGACATCTGAGGCTCTTCATTGGACACGACAACAACACAATGCATTTTGATCACCCCAGTAAACTACTGGAAGGTGGTGATAAAGAACGCCAAAATTTGGTTATTTCAGACAAAAGCCAACCTATATATCATGTGGTTATATATGCAATATATCCTTAATATATCTGACTATTTTGTTCCAAAAAGTTGTTAATATGTATTAATTATTTTAAATTTAGATCGCACCGTGAATATATTTTATTTTACATTGTATAAGAAAATACAGATGCTTTCGAGTCTTCCAAAATAAGCCTATTCTGAATGTAAAATAAAATATACTTATTGTTATCTATTTTTTTTACTCTTTCTTGATAGATTCGTATTGCAGCTACGTATATACACGGTGTATATTGATGGCATCAGCAACTTTCAGTTGCACGAATGTATATGGTGTCCCTTTCATTCGCTCTCTGATTTGTTGATTAAGGTCATGTTAGAGTGAATTGATTGGCTGTTCACTGTCTAATGGCCTTAATCAGCCAATCAGTATGGAGCTCATTAGCCAATCAGAGTGCAGTGTTTCTTTAGCTCAGATGCATTTAACCAAATAAATTTTGTATTAAATATGAAATCGTAGATTCGATTCTAGAATATTCTATCTTTTATTTTTGTGTGTAAATATAATTATAATGTTTTTTTTTAATTCTCTATCTGTACTTTTAAAAAGGTTTATCTAAAAGCTCTTTATTCATGAATTATTTTAATTATGTATTTATATATTGGTTCCTTGTTTTATATAAGAGGATCTGACGCTTGATCTCTTCATTCTGTCATGGAAATATTCAAGAAAATTCAACCACGTACGCGTTTCGGGCTGTTGACCCTCGTCAGCGTGGCACAGGCTCTATTTCTACAACCTAATATTTGGCCATTGAAAGTGTCTGAGAAATCAAGAAAAGGATATTAAAGCCAAATTTGCGTGAATACGATAAATATGTGAAGCCTTTTTTTAACTTTGATTTAAACGTTGATTTAGGCTTGTTTCATAATATTTGGTCTACCTATATATATATATTTTTTTCACACAAATGTATATTAAAAACAAAAGAGGTACACCCTGACCGCGTTCACATGAACTTTTTAGATGGCAGAGCGCGGTCAGGATGTTTATTTTTGTTTTTATACCAACACCTGACATTTTTATTATTTATCACGCGTATTGTATATGAAAAACAATAGAAAAAAAATAGGTGGGTCAGGTATTGATATTAAAAATAAAGAAAGCATATCCTGACCAGGAGCACATGTGCTTTACAGAAGGCAGAGTATATATATATATTTAAAGATTTGAAAAAGATGCATATATTGGATTTCTAATTATTTTTATTGTTCCAATATTTCGAGGGGCAACTCGCCTCTCTTTATCGAGGATGTTTGTGTTTTTCACTAGAACATGCGCGCACGCGTACACCACTCTCGTTCTACAAGGCCAATGAAAGAACTGTATCTTTGACTCAACTATTGCCTTCAGTTTATATACAGCTAATAATTATATTTATATTTAATATTATAGATTATTATTTTATCTATGGAAGATATAGAGATTTATATACAACACAGTGTAATTGTAAAAAATTGTGTTTACATATTAATTCTAAATTTAAAAAATTTTAAAAGCAAAATAAATTATTAAATAAAAGGTATATACATAGTTATTTATAAATAATTAAGATATGAATTCTTTATAAATTTATATATAAAATGTGTGCACGATTTATATAAAATATCAATTGATTATTTGAATGTTAACTCTGAATAAACATCGAGTTAGGAAACAGATTTCTTTACCGCTTCAATTAAAACACAAAATTCTACCTATTCAAATTTTTAATTTAGAAAAAATTGAACCGTCTTGTTTTTTTTTTTTAAATATATAAAGCTTCAATCAATATTAATTTTAATGACTATATAAATTGAAGAGGTAAGATATATTTTATTTAACAAAGATAGGTGTAATTTTCATATTTCTAATTCCTGAATATGCCAAAATTCTAGCAATCATACATTTTCTTCCATTTAATTCAGAAGAGAGGAATTTCCCTTATTGTGGCAATAAAATTTCACTTCCAAGAAAATGCATAAAAAAGGATTTTATTGGCACTTAAAAGCAACATTAAATATGCAATTTCTTCCGTTGAAGAACTATGAAGATATATGGCATGTTTTGCTATAAAGTTGGACTTAATAAAATTTAACCAAACTATAATGTCCAAAATTGCCAATAAAATGAATATATTTATTGCCTATAATAAATATAGAGCCAGAAGATCTAAATGTTTAATTTGTCAATGATAATTTGTATAATAATGAAAGCTATAAAAATATTTTTTTTTGTTTTATTTTCTAAATTTAACAGTTTTAAAATGAGTTTTAAATTTACTTGTAAATTACACAAACGCATTACTATTAATTGCGAAAAAATATATTTGAGTTATTATTTTAAATAAATATTTTATGATAGAATATAGGATTTTGAGATATAAGAAAATATACTTCATTAATAACTTTTTATATAAATCAATTAGTTTTAAAATTATGATATACAAAATGTTATATTTCAAAATGTTTTTTTTTATGAATTTGTTTGAGGTTTGTTATTTCCACTATAAATCTATATGTTTTACGGAAAATTATTTATTTATGAAAAATATATTTAAAAAAAAAAACGTTGAAACTGCAATTTAAATCTATAGTCAAAAACAATTATATTACCACAAGTGTGTATATATCTTCCATTTATCTCTACAGTAAAATATAAAAATCTCCAAAGAATAAATTAATGAAAATATTTGCATAGAATTTATATTTTTCTTATATAAGTTTTATACCTTTAAAACAACATTTTACGTTTTAATAACAAATCACTTTAATAACAACGTTTTTCCTTTTTAATCAATTTTTTTCATATTTATATAATTTAAACAATTATAACATAGATATTTTTCAGTTTTAATAGAAATACGTTTAATGTTGTTGTCGTGTCCAATGAAGAGCTTCAGATGTCTCCATGCATCTCTATCCCAGCAGCAGCAATGTGTCCTCTATCTAATACGTTTAATATAATTGATATTTATCAATTTTAAATATTTCATATCCGTTTTAATCAAGCATCCGAAATAACGAATTTTATATTTCTTTGTCGTAAATTTCTGTTCAATATGGCATTCTCCAATATTCCCGCTATAAACTTCTCCCAGCGCAAAACTGAGCCGATTCCATAATTATTGATTTGAATAACTTTTTTAGGTTGAATGAAAACTAACAAAAGTTAGAGCATTTTATAGTACAGATATCCTAGAATTTCTCCGTTTTATGTGTAACAAGCTTGTATTATATAGTTGAAGTATTATAATAAAAATTGTGTTTATTAATTTTCTCGAATGGCGTTATTAGAACCTAAATGAATATTGAAGTATTCAGGAATGTTTAAAAAATGCTAACTTAAGTGATGTCTTCTTCAAGACCCTATAGAAACCTCAGAGGAAAACTTATGAAAATAACTAAAGGTAAAGTTTGGTAGCATCTTGTAGCGATAATGTATGGGGAAATTCACAAATGCCTTATTAAACAGTGATTAACTTTATTTGAGAGAAATCTCAGATACATTATTACTATTGCTTCATAAAACGAATATATAAAATGTTTTAAGTAGACCAATCTCAATTAAAAGTATTTCTATTAAAACAAAATATATTGTATTATTATTAATTATTTCAAAATATATCCAAAAAATTAGATAAAAGATTAAAATGAGGTTATATATAATCATTAAGCACGAATATATTCAGGAGGAATATATTGCGTTTGTTTATTTTTTAATTCTAAAATATCTAACCAAGACGTAGAAATATGGAGCAAATGTAGAATAAGTATTATTGGCATCAGTATATGCTATTTAAATTTGTTATAGAAAATGGAATTCATCTTCAGACATTTGATGATGTCCCCTTGATTTGATACTGGGAATTAATTTATCGAATTGTAACACTATTTTTATTATCATTCTAAATTTTGAAAAGGTATTTTTTTTTTCATTTTGGCAAAATGGACCTCGTCCTTTCATAATGTAAATATTATTTTATATATACAGTTAAACCTGTCTATAGCGCCCCCTCTTGGGACTCACCAAAATAGGGTGCTATAGAGAGGGGGGTGCTATAGATAGGTTATTTTTAATGTAAATCGCATCTTACTACGTATTTAAAATCGGGCGCTATTTAGAGGGGGCGCTATACAGGTTTAATTGTATTTTAAAAATAGATATTCATTTTAATGATTTCGTAATATTTGCCTTAAAAAATAAAACGTAATTATCTAATGATAGTTTAATTTACAAACAGATAAAAAGAAATATTTCATAAATTTAATAATAAATTTTTAAAAAGGATAAAACCTTTTACGAATTCTATATAACAATTACGCAATGATTAAATAAATAATTATCAACAACTATAAATTCTTTAGCTAGTTTATAAATATGAATAAACTAAGAGTTATAAGGTTGAAGTTTATGGCCGGCCCAATGTTACAATAAATGTTATAGTATTTCATCGTGTGTGACACAAACCAAGAAAGATGTATTGGTTATCCCATAAGAACTATTGTAATATTTCATTGTGTTGAGTTATATAAGGAAAAAATATACCCAGCTATTTTTTGTTATATCCTAGAGAAATATTAAGTATAAAGGCAATTTCGAATATTTCAAAATATATATTTTATAGAACTTTATATATAATATTATTAATATTATAATTTTCGACTTCTCAAAAGTTATATTCATTTATATTCTAGACCCTCTCGGTAAATATACACGGGTATTCAGTGAATATTTATACAAAGAATTGGCTTCCAATAAACCATTTATTTTGATAATTTATATACTGTTTATATTATTTTAATTTTATTTTTAAAAATTGACAATGAAAATATTAGTTCTAATTAAATATTAAACTGATCTATATATTTATAGATTGTATTTATATTAAAATAATTAAATTATTTTTAAAAAGTAAATTAATTATAAATGGTCATTTTAAATATATTTTATTCGTGTATTTTAATTTTAATATATTGGTAATATTTTTTGTTCAAAGACTGAATTTTAAAAATATATATATTTTTAAGGTCGAATGAGGATTGTTAAAATATATGTATATCTTTATTTAAATTGTTTTATATATTTTCGTTATTCTTTGAAGATCTCTCAGCGTTGATAAATTATATATCTAGCAAAGATGGACAAATCGTTGATAATATGCACCTAAAAATCATCTCTTGTTATATTCTTAAAAGATACATCGGGAAATAAACCTTTAAGCCATTTTTGTTTCTAAATATATGTCTAATTATACAAATGCGAGAGGAGGGACCCAGAATAACCGGAACTTATTTAGAAAAAGCATGTTCCTTATTTATTTTCTAATACAACTTTAAAATCTTTAGTAATCTTAGCACTAATGTACTTGTTCTAGCGTTCACTCTAATGTTTTAAATTAACCTTCTTGAATACCTGCTATCTTGACATAGCGTTTTACATTGTCGACTTTAAAAAAAAAAAACATTTTATTTTCGAGTAATTTTCTTACTAAGGGCGAAGAATAAGTCTGATGGAGTTGCTAAGACTGGATGACGGGAAGGTCTTCAGGCTTGAACCAGACAATCTCTTTGATTCTAGGCGAGAAGTTTGGTAAAAACTAGACTGCTACTTCAAATTCAACAATCAAAATGCTCTGAAAAATATTGCTACAGGATAACTTAATTGAGTATTAGTTTGTCGAATCTTCATTGATGAGAGAATGGAGTTTTCTAATGTTGTCTTCGATTCGACAGTTAATGGACAAATTAAATAGAGCGGATCTTCAGTAGCCATTTACTCATTTTTAAAACTAAGAAACCATTCTTAAACATGAATTTTACTTAGGGCATGTTTTTTTTTTGTAAGCTGTTTATATCATACAGTTTTTTCCGCCGCGTGTTTTTATTTTAAAAAATGCACAGGCGAAGGTTGTTCGTGAGACTCGGTCATTTTTTACGTGTGTTACGAGTGCACTAAGTCACAGACAGAATTGACACAGAACTCGTTGTTGTCGTCACTTGTCCGAATGACTCAGTCAAGAGAGGTCCTACAACAGTGGCATAATCTGGTACTACAAATAGGAATTTTTCCAGGAAGAAATTGATCTATAAAAGCAAAGGTCGTCTTTCCCGTCAAAATAGACGTCAAAACTAGACGCCATCTATTGACCGTCGCCGCAAACTGAGCGACCTCAGGTTGGTGACAAAGCCAGGTGATAAACACCTCTTTGGCAGATTGTGAAGATTCCATTAGATCCCTTGTGGATCTCATGAAAAAAGATCGCCCTAGGCTAAAGAGGGCCATTAGACGAAACCATGGTCTCCAGGTCAACGTTTCTCAGTTTGCCAAAGCTGATGTTGCGACTATGTCACCGACCCGAGGCCGCTAAATTTGCGGTGACGGTCAATAGATGACATATAGTTTTGACGTCTATTTTGACGTAGGAGAGACGACACTACAAGTTCACCAGGCGCGCAGCAATTAGGTTCCAATTTCTTTCATATCTCCCCTCGTAATTCTATATCTATACTCATATACTATAAATCTATACTAAGTAATTCTATATCTATTTCTTCATTTAATTACAGATGTGTAAAATACTGATACACACCAAAAAAGTTAGCGTGGGGAGATTGAAAACAGGAGAGTAAATATATTCTCTAATGAAACGATATACATTCATGAAAATCTATCACCAAATTAATAAACACCCATAAATATCATTTTAAAATAAAATCAATTTATCACAATGGCTTTTTAAATGTATATTAGTATATTTTCTAGTATTATATGTAAAAATACATTTCTTATAATACATAAAAGTGCATATTAAAAATGATATGTTTAAAGTTAATCAATAAAGTTTTTATTCGTATTTTATTTTTGCGGGTTGCGAAAAGTATTAAAAAGTGAAGATAACTTTTTATCTAAATAAAATAAAATGTTGCAACATATAAAGTTTTATACCGAGGGAAAAATATATTTAAGCAGCTATATTTATCTTCTGCGAAATTATGTTTTCCCGCCATTTCAGTTGTAATTAAATTTTATCTTTCAAAAAACATTGTAATTTTTTCTTTTTGTATTAGAAAAAATATAAAATTTTAAATTTAAAAAAATGGTTTAAAGAGCCTTTATTTTCGTTTTATAAATGTTGCGTTTATAATACGTATATATGTATAAAAATATATATATTTTTAATATTATAAATTAATATGGGAAAGTCAATTTTAAAAAGAATATATATTTCTTTTATGTACTCGTATATCCATAGCAGTGCTTTATTTTTCCAATTTTATAACAAAATATAATACATTTATGAAATTGCATCAAATAAAATAAAATAAAATACATTTATGAAATTGCAATTATCTTGAGTGTTCAAATGGAAAATATTTTATTATTATAAAACATTTTAAAATATAATTTTAAAACATTCTTCTGATTATTCATATCTATATATAAAACATATATAAACATTATAGATTTAATAATATTAATAAAAAACAAAGTATATATATATATTGGTAAAAGAAACAAATATATATAGGTAAAATATATGGATATATATAATATGTGTCCCTATATATTTCAATCTTAAAATGTTTGTTTTTCTATTTGCCATTTTTATATCTCTATCTAGATATTGCGTAGTTTTCTCTCAGTGATATTACCTATTTGAGCGCTTCAACCGAAAGGAAACAGCCTCATCTTGGATTTCAATCTGATTTTATCAGCTCGAAATTACTACCTAGGGGTGAATTTATCGCCAAAAGGGGAATAGTTTATTTAAAATAGACTCGCCCCCTTCACCCCCCTCCACCACCCTCTCTCTAGCCCGTCCAAAGTAAAAAAATAAAAAAGCTCGAGGGAGGGGGGGCTTTTACTTATCCACCGAGGATCAAATTACCAAATTTTTTTCCTTCCAGAGGTCAGTAGAGTAGGTAATCCTGCAGTTCATTAATCTTCTGCGAAATAAGACATTTTTCACGTATGGAGATGATTTTGTTAGAGGTACCGAATTCCCCTAGGATTACGTTTTGGCAACATTGGATGATTCCTTCTTTTAAATGAGAAATTTATTCCTTCATCCATATAAATGTTATTATATTTTGTCTGGCAACCCTTCCTCATTTTTTTTTAATAAAGCAGACGATGATATAGACTAGTTTTTAAATCATTAGTTTATTCGTGAATGATATTTTTAAATTCGAAAATTTAACTTAATTGAGATTAATTAGAATTTGTAATATTTGAATAAATAATGTTGAGATTTAATAAGGCATTATGAACATGGGGAACTTCGTCATAAAATATTTCTATGAAAACATTAATAATAACATTTTAATTGGCAGATTTGTCGAATATCATTCTGTACCTTGAAAAAGGTCGTGCTAATTGAAATATTAAATATAAATTGTGCGAAACAAAATACATATACATTTATATTTGAATCGATTGTTAATTTTTTTTTTTAATATTCTAAAATATTTCAACGATTTAATACTCTGTTATAGTTTGCATATTGTTGTAGTATTGTCTATGTTACATTTCTGTCTATATATCGCAGCTTTTTTAGATTGATGTTGTTGGCTATCAGTTATTGGATAGGGCAGGCTGCTGATAGGCTAGAGCTGCCGGTGTACATATAATTTGATCTCTTGTCCTTCCTTATCTATATATATAATTGCCTTATTCTGTCTGAAGCTCACGGATAGAATGCGCGCCCATTGGCTGCTGGCGAACACGTGTCCTCCCTGCCCCCCTCTAGACAACCCTGTTATCAGCAGTGTGTTACATCCACCTGTCTATACAGACCACCCTGTCTATAGCGACCACTCTAGACAAACCCTGTTATCAGCTGTGATACATCCACCTGTCTATACAGACCACCCTGTTTATAGCGGCCATTCTAGATAACCCTGTTATCAGCTGTGTGATACATACACCTGTCTATAGCGGCCACTCTAGACAACCCTGTTATCAGCTGTGTGATACATCCACCTGTCTATACAGACCACCCTGTCTATAGCGGTCACTTTAGACAACCCTGTTATCATCAGTGTGTTACATTCACCTGTCTATACAGACCACCCTGTCTATAGCGGTCACTTTAGGCAACCCTGTTATCAGCAGTGTGATACATACACCTGTCTATACAGACCACCCTGTCTATAGCGGCCACTCTAGACAACCCTGTTATCGGCTGTGTGATACATACACCTGTCTATACAGACCACCCTGTCTATAGCGACCACCCAAGACAACGTTTTTAAAATATATTCGCACTCGGGTAAAACCCGGGCGTTGCCCGGGCCATTCGTCTAGTTGTTTATAAATACCTTTAAGTAATAAAGAATCTTTCTCTTCTACCAATCTATCATTTTTCTCCCACAATATTAGAGATGTTTTATTGTTATTTTAAGTATAAAGATTTGTTTTGAGATAGTAAATAGTTTTGTATAGCACAGGTATTATGAAACATCTCTTTTTCTTTATATTCACCTTTGTTGGAATAACTAAGTATTAAAAAATCTAAATATACAATACTCGTTTAGCTAAAAAGGGTTTAGCTAAAAAGTGGTTTACACATAAAACAAACTTTTTTCTACTGTCTTTACTGGCATGGAACTGGCATTACTATGGCATTTTTCAATACGGATGCGTTCAGCGCTGAGGTGATCAAAGAAATAGTAAAGTTTATTGCAAAGAGGATACTCTATTTTCCCTAAAATCAGTTCACAATATTGGAAGAAATATTGTTGCTTGTAGAGATGACATTCAATACCTCATAATATTAATTAAAAGATTTGAAGCGTACGAGGATACTTTTCTTTTAATCTTTAATAAAGATTCGAGCTTTCGGGCGAAAACAGCCCTTCTACAGGAATATTAGAAAAACAATTTCAAATAGTAACGTTTGTAAACAAATAAATGGTATCTCTATTTGGTCTTGTATTGCGCGAGTGAATCTCACATCCACGCGACCCAGACTATGATACATTGATTTAATCAGCTAAGTTGAAACTTTCCGAAGTAAAACAAACTGGCAAAGGGCAACTATGGTACACAATTTATGGAAATATTGCTTTATATGCGTCAGGGATCTCTATGTGTCGGTTAATACTATTGTGTTTCAAAGAGAGCAACGCCTCGACGGCCTCATAATATTCTTCATTGCTACCTGCTTGAAGAGAAAGAAGACAAACTTAGTTTTATATACATGCCTCACAGCGCAATTCAAAGATTTACCTGTTCTTATCATTCATTGGCCAATGAAAGCTTTGTCTACTTGTATTACCACTTCTACAGTTCTAGAAATAAAATATATATGAAAATATCGTTTTAAAATATATATGGCAAATTGAATACTGTGTGGTTGATAAATCTTTCCACAAATACTGTTTTATAGCTAATTACCTATTTACTTATTGATACTTTCTATCATTGTTTGAATTTGCCATTTTTGGAATCCAGGACTAAGCTATATAAGATGAAGTGACTTAATAGAAGGTTTGTGTTGCTGTAATTCATTTTAGAGATGCATTGTGTCAATACAAGAGGCCAATACCAGAAAGGACAATATCATGGCGGTATAAAATATAAATTATTATAAAAATAGGTTTCTGGATCTAATACCGTATTTCGAAAACTTTTTTTTTTTATGAAAAAAGCTTGTATGAATCTCAACTTGCACAAGTCCAATCCAAACAATAATTGTGACTAATCAGAACCTGTTAAGTTCAAAGGTCAAACGTTTTCTACAAGTGTAGACATGTACCTATTCAGTAGAAGCAATGGTAAATCTCTATTTGTTTTACACATTATTACGTCAGGTTTGGTGGATTCTTCAATCTTACTTTTTGCCATCACTCGCCCTAAGTACCGTTCCCGAACGTGTTTAAAACAATAAACACAAATTAAGTGCCAATGATTCAACCATTACCCCATTAAAGCTAGTCTATTCAATTATTTATATGAAGGTGACGTGGTCCTACTACGGTCCGTTGACTCCAGGCCGTCTCTCTTCGCGCCAAACATCACAGCGGTGTGACGTAGCGTTGTTGTCAAATATAAACTATACAACACCCTTATCACTTTGTATACCGAATGAAGACATTAAGACGCGAATGTTTCTTTACACAAATAGATCAAACTTCTACTGTCCTTACTGCGATGAAAAAAATATTGGGATGGCTTGGCTCATCAATGGTGAACCCTCCCAGCGGTTGCGCCAATTTAATCTACCAAACCCCTTCTTTATAGCTCTAATACTATTTTGAATCATTCTACTTTTATATACAGTGTGGCAAATAATTTTTAAGAATGGGTTTGTAAAATAAAAAAGAAACAAGCTAATTCAATTTCTACTATTTTTTTATTCAAAATAATCCCCTCCGGATTCAATACATATGTTACAACGATTTAATAAGGAATTAATTGCCTCTTGCAGGCCACTTTGAGGAATTGCCTCCAAAGTGCTCGTCGCAGCTGTCTGGATGGTCGGGATATCATAAAAAAAGCAACCTTTTAACTTCAATTTTATTTTTGGGAATAAATAAAAGTCACATTGTGCTAAATCAGGCGAGTACGGAGGATGATTCAACACACAGACGTTATTTTTGGCCAAAAAGCGACGAACAGTGAGTGATGAGTGACTCGGTGCATTATCATGCAGCAAACACCAACTGTCTTCATCGCGATATTCTGCACGAATGCGACGATTTCTAGCAATCAAACGTTTCAAAACGTTTAAATAATACTCTCCAGTAATGGTTTGTCCAGCGGGAACAAATTCTTTGTGGATAATACCTCTACTATCGAAAAAGGTAATCAGCATTGTTTTGATTTTTGATGGCACTTTTCGCGTTTTTTTTTGGCTTGTGGAGAGTTTTTTGACTTCTATTCGGCACTTTGGCGCTTTGTCTTTGGGTCATACTGAAAACACCATGTTTCATCACCCGTAACAATTGATTTCAGGAAGTTTGAATTATTTTCATAGGCAGAAATGATGTCCCTGCAATGTGCAATTCACACTGATTTCTGCTCGCCCGTTAAAGTGTGTGGAACAAATTTAGTACAGACTTTAGTTTTACCTAAATCTTCATGCAGAATGGTTCGAATCGTTTCTTTGTTGATGTGTAAAACCTCTGCCATCATTGTTTTCAACAAATTCTCGCACTTTTTCTATACTTTCTGGTGTCTTTGAAGAACTTGGTCGTCCAGTATGCTTATCATCTTCTAGCGTATTTCTTCCATCCGAAAAACGTTTGTGCCAAATGAAAACATTTGATTTACTCAAACATAACGTACCATAAACTTGCTTCATCAAAATATATGTTTCCGATGCACTTCTACCAAGTTTTGCATTAAATTTAATGACCGCTCTCTGTTCCATCTCAGAATTCCGACGAACAAATATTTTTACTTTTCAAAAATCGCCTGTATGTTTTTAAAGAGTTAACCAAAATGGCTGAAACAAAGCCACGCGCTAGATAAGGCTTCGAATATATATACGCATGCGCAATTTCATAACTGGCTCTGCTATTGGCCTTTATCTAGCGCGAGTCTTAAAAATTATTTGCCGCACTGTATATACTACAGTCTTCTTCTTCTTTTTTCTTATCTCCACTCAATCATTCATAATTCGGTGAAGTAGAATGCGTCTGCCTTTGTCATTAAGACTGGGAGCACTACTCAGTGGCAGGCCGACTTAGCTCCAAAATAAATGGCCGCCTCTGACATGAGGAACAGACGCCATGTGCAGCCGCTCCTAACATGGAGAACAAACGCTGCTCATCCTGTATCCCTGGATTAGGAGCCCTTACAGGGCACTATCAGCCGGGCCAGCTGAGCCCAGGTTTTTTAGTGAGCTTGTTACTGCTCCCCCTCCTCCTTTTTCATCCGGGCTTGGGACTGGCAAAGGCGGAGTTATATATATATACTACAGTGAAGGGTGGAATCTTAGAATTCACCGCAGCAAGGACAGTAGAAGTTTGATTTATTTGTGAAAAGAAACATTCGCGTCTTAATGTTTTCCTTTGTTATATATAATGGCGTTTTATTGCTTTGTATTCACTATTACCACTATAGATTCTTTAAATAATTTCAAAAGTAACAATTTATCAATCAATATAAAATTGGGCTTGAAGGCTTGCTATTTCAACTTAATAAAGATACCTTTTGCAATTTTCTCAATTAATACTATTATAAAGACAATTAACAATTAAAATAATTTTATTGACATCTTGTCAATACATGCAGACAGTGCACAGTCTGCACTGTTTTTTTTTTTTTTTTTAAAGATAATATGGATTATATACACTATGTACAATGAATATGGCGCCTCTGTCAGCGCTGCAGAGTTTGGTGGAGAATCGCCAGTGGGTCTCCAGCGACACAACGCATTTCGCGATCTACGAAGAATACGTAGATCGCGTACTATTATAAAGAGACAAGGGTCGCCTCTGACGTCAAAATAGACGTCTAAAACCAGACGCCATCTATTGACCGTCGCCGCAACTAGCGGCCTCGGGTCGGTGACAAAGCCACAACACCAGCTTTGGCAAACTGAAAAGCGTCCACCTAGAGACCATGGTTTCGGGCTAATGACCCTCGTCAGTCTAGGGCGGACTTTATTCCACGAGATCCACACGGGATCTAATGGAATCTTGACAATCTGACAAAGAGATGTTTAGCTGGCAAAGTGGCTGGGCCAAATCTATGGCTAAAATATAGATGGAAATTTTGCCGGGAGGAAATTGATCTAAAGAGACAAAGGTCACCTCTCCCGTCAAAATAAACGTTTAAAACCAGACGCCATCTTTTGTTTTAGACATATTTTGACGGGAGAGGCGACCCTTGTCTCTTTAGATCAATTTCCTCCCGGCAAAATTTCCATCTAATACTATTATATAACTCTCTCAAAATATATTTGTTAAAAATATATATATTTTACAATTCTGAAAATATATAATAAAAATAAATAGTGAAAATTCAGTTCAAATTCTACTATGAGTTAAATGAGGAGATGAGAAAAAGGGATACAATTTTGTAAATTAAATTTCTACAATTACATATATAACATCCTTTCATAGTTCTTAAAATTTAAGATACTTCGGTCAGTAAATCTTTTTATTATCTCGACGTTTTGAGAAAAATATTTTGTCCTCGTCCTGAAAAAATAAAAATGAAAGCATTTGGCGTTAAAATTTATTCTAAGGTTGCAAGAGCGCTCTCACGCGATTCCTAGTGTTCTATGTTTTCATAGTTTACGTTAGAACAACAAGAATAAACCTTCAAATGCAGAAACTCAAGAATCGGAATAAACAATGCAATATTGGTAACAATATGGTAGATTAAATTGACGGAATGACTGGGAAGGTGATGTATATAGTTGTTTTTTGTTTGTTTTGCATAATATTTCATTTTTATAAATTAATCTCATAATTTAGTCTGTGAAAATAAAAATATTGGACTGGTGACAAAAAACTAAAAATAGATGGCTTAATGTTAGGTAGTTATGATATATGGTTAATTGTGATGATATATAATTATTTGTGATGTTTATGTAATTTTTGATCTTCATTGAATAAAATATATAAAGTTTAAATGTGTTTTAAACTTTAATAACAAGCAAAAAACAGAAGGTTGATCACTGTTGAGCCAAATCTTCCAAATTCATTTTCATCTTCAGCTAAACAAATGTCAAAAATTCGTTCTTTAAGGCTAAAAAAAATTAATTAATAATTCAATTCACAATACAATGAAACAACCTGTACTATGTGTACTTGGGATTAGTAATTACAACATTTCAACATTATTTTATATAAATTAAAATGTCAGCCATCCCTACTAAATGCCCCCACAACTCGCTCTGAATTATTACAATAAAAGAAGAGACTGTATATTGACTCAGCTATCCGAATATTTAAAATTTTATTCAAGAGAGAAAAAAAAGGGGAAATCTTGATGAAATATCCGTCTAACAAGCCAAGATCCAATATTATCAACAAATTTGATCAATGCTGAAAATGCCAAAATTTGCTTTGGAAAATCAATTTTTGTTGTGTTTACAGTGGAAGGAGCTTCTGTTTGCACACCAATCTCAAATTCCAGGACATTGATCTGCGTAGGAATATCCTGTAAAAGAATATCCAGGCGAACTACTTTCTTTAAACTTCTAATGAACACTTTTTTGTACAATGCTAATTGCTGTTTTAGAACAAGAGGTTTTTTTTACATATATTTTTTTAGAGAATAATCTGGTAACATAGTTAGTTTGAAAGATAAAAACGGAGGATATTTACAATATTCCTATCTTTAAATTGAATACAGTTACATATTTGAAATTGATGTTAATATTTTCAGAATATATCTTGAATATCATCAAATATTATCTCTACAGACCTTACTGCAATGATATGAGTTATTGAATGAGAGGGCTTGGCTCATCAGTAGTGAACCCTCTCAGCGGTTTCGCCAAATTAATCTCATATCATTGCAGTAAGGTCTGTAGAGATAATATTTGATGATATTTAAAAGAAACGCATTGCCAGTAAATTTATTTGTGTAAAATATTAACGATAGATGGCAATAAAATTTAATTTACTTGAATATGTATATGTTAATAATGAAGTTGAAATAATCTTTTGAAAGGGGCGATCTATAAATTAGAATAAAAGAAACAATCGTAGGCTTCTATAATGTTTTCTTTTTATACATAGAGATGGCTCTGTATGTTAAAAAAACGTCAAAACACTTTATTAAACCATCAGATATCTACAACAGAGCTATATATAAAATGAGGAAGGTACGACAGTTGATCAGCTAACAAATAATGAATACCATAATTGTAGGTTGAACTTTGATTAGTTGAAGACTTCACAACCTTTTATAAACGTCAAAGGACAAAAGGTGTTACTTCCTTCGGGAGGTCGAAAGGTAAGAGCCAGACCTTTGATCTCTGATGATCCCATATTTTTGAAGCCTTCAGTGCCGGAGTTGTGCTCGGCGCTGCCTTGGTTCCCTCAAAACGGCGTGCACTAGCCCTCCTCTCCCCCGGGGCGCCCACGGCCTTGCCGTCGCCTCTCCAGCCCTCTCCTTGGCCCTCCTCTGCGGCGGGTTGCTCGGAGACACCTAACTATGAGTTTTGCCTTAAAAAGCTTACCGAAGCTTGTAGAAGGCACAATAATAGTATAGGACAAAAGGTGTTTATAAAATGGTTGATAATGGCATAAATTGAATTAGACTTATGAATAGAGTGATTAAAATTAAAGAATAAAATCGAAATTGGTTGATTAGCATGTTGAGAGAGAATTAACCCGGGTTACTGGAACGTCAACTACCCGGTAGCAAGTTACATATACAGAGAGACAATGACAATTAACATATTTTATTGACATCTTATCAATACAGGAAAAGTACAGTCCGTACTAACTATGAGAAATTAACAACAATGGAAATGATTATAAAAACGGAAAAAGATATATATATATAAATATACTATGTACAATGACATTGTACATGCAGGCCTCAGCCACCGCTGCAGAGTTTGGTGGAAGATAACCAACAGGTCTCCAGAGATACCACGTATTTCGCGATCTACGAAGAAAACGTAGATCTCCTGCTTCGCCGCTGAGGAGACGGTGATGGCGTGGTCCTCGAGGCCCTAGAGAGAGAGGGTCACCAGAGAGGGTCATAAGTTTCACATTTTATATCATACTATGGTTACATTGTGTTTTAAATAGTGTGTAGTGTGCTTTGAAAGAAAGATGAACTTTTAAAATCACAAAATATTTCCTCACAATGAGTTTCTTTTTATTTTAATATAAGCTTACAAGCTATAATCGCTCTTCAACAGGCTTAAAAAGAAAATCATTATGGGGAATTATTTTGTAATTTTAAAAGTTTTTCACAATTTTATTATGAATAAAGAGGAACTTCAAATAGTGTTGCCTAAATATGGTGTCAAGTAGAATAAGAAATAATCAAGAAAAATTTGGTTTCCTTATATCGAAGAATGTTTAGGAGATAGTAAATATAAAGAGTGGTATATAGAATTGGATGTAACTGAATGGAATGGTGCTCCACGAGGGTTGTCCTCCGTATCAGAGGGGTTGACTGTTGTACTACAGAGTACTGATGATGATGAACATTTGTTCTCCTATAGCGTATTTTAGCTTTAAGGATGGGGCGGACTAGCCTCATTTAACATAGAGACACTTCTCACTTCCATATCGCATTATCAGTTTATTCTAGCCCTTCAAGAGATTGTTAAAAATCTACACTTTGAAGTAGTTCTTCCAATCTCCAAAAAGAAGTTCTCAACGATTTCATACTTATATCGTTTAGATACCTATATTATATAACCTTTTTTTCACTAATTATGTCATTTTATACAAATATGCACAATTTGAAAAATATATATAATAAATGTGATACTTTACAGATGAAGGCTCTTCTGGGGGATAGTTTCTTGATTATTTAGATCTTCTTCTCTCATTCTTGGTCTCAATTCCTATAATATCTTCATCTGTTCACAGATGAGTGAGAGAGCACATCTTTACCAATAATAAAACTGAATATTGAAAACTCAATTCTCTCTTGAGACAATTATTTTGCATATTCCTAGTACACATGGTACAAGTCATCATAATAATGGTGGGTAGAAGTTGGCGACTGATTTTACTGTAAGTGTACCACATGTCTACACATTTGAAAAGAAGTTCAACTTTGCACTTACAAATGTGCCAGAGCCCCGTTTGGTTATTTGCACTCGCTGGTGGGGTTGGACTTTTACCAAGAATCGAGCCATTGGGACATTTTATTTTTAATCAGAAAAAAAATCCCAATGCGGGATTCGATCCCGGGTCGTAGCGGTCGAAAACCTACGGTTTAAACCATCCTTCCACCGACCCCTTAAAACAAATCAAGGTTTCCAATGGGAATTACTATCTTTCATCATTACTAACTAATATTTATATGGATAAAATAGACAATAGTAACATAATTTTATTGGCATCTTGTCAATACATGCAAAAGGCACAGTCCGCACTATTTATTGAAGGATAATAAATTATTAATAATGATTATAATTGTTATAATTTGTGTGAGATATAATTAAATATGCGCTATGTACAATAGCGCTGCAGAGTTTGATGGAAGATCGGCAGCGACACCACGTATTTCGCGGTCTACGAATAGTTTGAAATAGCTATATAAATAGAATCTAGAAATATGATTGTAAAGGCGATACATTGATGATATAATCTACATTGCAGATATTGATATAAATATCATATTATAACCTAAAATTAGGATATGAAATAGAATAAATCAATAAAATTCCATTTTTGACCACAGGCGAAATTGATAAGTAAAAGGATCATATGGAGACTGCCAACTACTGAAAGCTTACCCATACATGAAATTAGCTCAATTTAAATTCATTTACAATCCCATAGATCACAAAATTTCAGTCGTTAAAGCTATCAACAAACAGAAACTTGAAAAATGAAAGAACCAGTATATTTTACTTCAAGCTGAGTAACAATTTTTTCAAAATGAAATGTTCATAATGTGACAGAAAAATATCTCTGCATATAAAAACCAAATACCATAACCGTTAATAATCTACCAAATACACAATATATATGTAGGAAATCACAATTCTTGTTTTTTTATCGATTAATCTCTTTTCTATATTAGATTTCTGTTTTCCCTCCTTCTTTCTTAATCCACCCTTTTCTTACCTATCTAATCAGCTTCATTCTTATTCCAACTTCAATAGTCTAAGTATACATAGGATTGAACATGTATCGTTAGAGAGTATATGTTCAATAACTGATCCTTTACTACAATCTTGTTATTCAGACACTTCCACCTTTCTTACCCTACTTATTTCGACGGCTCGCTATCGCCCTTCTCAACTAAAGGTATTAAAAATAAAAAAGGTATATCCTGACCAGGTACACATGTGCTTTTCAGAAGGCAGAGCGCCATCTAGTGGAACAGAAATCAACTATTCATTGATTTAACCTATTCCCTGATATTTTGCCATCCCAATTTCTTGATAAATCAAGAAAAGCCATCAACGAAAGCTTTTCGCGCTGTTGGCGCTCGTTAGCGTGGAGAACAGAACTAAAGGTATGTTCATGATATTCTGGTATTAGAGCGCGACCGCCGAAATAAATAATAAGATATATCAATAATAATTTTTATTAATCCAACAAGCAAAAATTTCTTTTTTATTGATATTTAATAATCATTTATAAAAGGTAAATACGAACATTTTCAAGACAAGCTAATTTATCAATAGCAAAAAGGATCTACCGTATTTACATTCACGGACAAAACTTGAGGAAGTTGTACCTTTTAGCATGTATATCGGGATTGAGACAATAACTCTGAAAGATATTACATTAACCTTTATTGAAAATGCACGAGAAAACTAAGTGTTAACAAAATTGCCTCTGTTTCCTTCAAAAAACAGACGACCGGCGACATTAAATTATGAGACTTTCTTAAGTTTTTGTTCCTGAATGTAGACGGTTTTAATCATATACCTTATATGTAAGCAATAAAATAATTTCTAGTAGCAAATATAATTGGAAATGTATGTGTATATTCTTTCAGAACGAATATTTTTTTCGGATAACAAAAAAACTTTCTACATTCCTTCCTGCAACGATAAAAATGTTGGAAGGGCTTGGTTCATCATTTTTATTGTTACCTAAATAGCAATAGGAAGTACAAGGTGTGTCCAAAATATGGAGTCTATTTCAGAGATATTTAATAAAAATAGAACAGTAATCCTCTTCAAAATAGTCCTCTCTTTATCTTTACTATTAGATCTAATCCATCTTTTCGGAAGTTCGAAAAGTAGTCATAGAAGTTCTTTTCTGAGAACTTGTAAAGTTCCATTGTTATATTTGGTTGGTTATCAAAACTTCAAGATATTTTCCTTTTATAATTATTTCTAGTTCTCAGGAAATAGAAAGAAGTCACATGGGAATAGCTCAGGGGAATAAGGTGCATGTGGGAGCTTAGGTAAGGAATGTTTACTTCTCTGCACATCATCATATCGGGGAATATTTAACATCACTAGCTTTGACAAACTCAGACAAAAGCCAACAACCTGTATACCATGGTTTCGGGGCTATGGCCATCATCAGTACAGGGACGGCTTTGATTTCATAAACATTCAACGCGAGAGGAAAGTTATGAAATCGGCTAAATATTCCAAATAACGTTATATTGGGTGCACAAGAATGACTCCGCGTTTTTTTTTTTTTTTTTCGGTTAGAAAATTTAATGATATTGAAACAAATTTAAGCTAGATATTCACATTAAAAATGCTCTTCATTTTTAGGTACAACATTTCACTATAATTTAGTTAGTCGTTTATAGAAGAAATCCATTCATCAAGCCAATTTTCAACTTCTTCGCTATTCTGGAAGCGCTGGTCAGCCAGCCCATGTGCTATCGACCGTAAGAGATGATAATCCAATGGAGCGATGTCTGGAGAGTATGGTGGGTGGGGTAAGACTTCCCATTTGAATTCTTTCAGGGTGTCCTTTAACGATTATGTGACATGTGGCCTTACGTTGTCATGAAGCAGTATCAATTTTCCATGTCTTTGAGCCCATTCTGGTCGTTTCACTGCGATTTCTTGGCGTAACTGCGTTAATTGTTGTTGATAGCGATGAGCAGTGACACCTGGTTGCAGATGTTCGTGGTAAAGTATGCCGTGCTGATCCCACAGATGCACAGAATCTTGCAGTGGATATTGGGTTTGGCGGTCGAAATACTTGGTGAAGTGAAAGAGCCGATTCTCAGGTAAATTTATAATGAAAGATTGCGGCACGGTAGGATTCACTAAAATTGAAGTAAATCATCGTGGGTTCGATTCTAGGAAGTTCTCCCTTTTTTTTGGTATATTAAAAAATTCTCTTAATGTCATTCTATCTGTAATATATAAAACAAATTTATTTCGGAGTTGTATTTATGAATTTATTTTTGACATTAAGCTTTTTAATTATTTGTATTACAGGAATCTGACGCTTGGTCTATTTATTCTACAATGGGAAATTTTAACGGGAAGTTGTGACAGAATATTCGATTTTATTACATCGACATATTTTCAAACTTTAATCTCAGTCTTTAAATGTCCCTTCACCCATACGGAAGTCTAATGTACTCTAGTTCATAACATATTTATTCCTACAACTTGTTTATCTATCCATCTGTTTAAAGTCTGGTTAGATGTGTTATGAAAAAAAAAATGATGGAAGGCCTGGAAGGAATCTAAACAAGAAATTAATTTTGTAAACATGTTGTTTATACAGATGTCCAGTAGCTTGATGAATTCCTCGGTGTGTTTTTTCACTAAGCCATTCGTCTCTGACACGCCAGCTATTCCCGGCACCGCTAAAATAACCTCAAAGGAAGCATAGTGTTGAGCTACCGTTCAAAATGGGTTTTTAGCTTCACTGTTATACGACACCTTCTAAAAACATAATAGTGAGGAAAAAACATACCTGCGCTGTATATAAATATTGTTTTATGTATATAGCTATTTTTATATATTTGTGAGAGGGATATGTAAAAAGGATGCTAATTTTACTGTTAATTCTAGTTGTTTAAAAGATTCAGACTAGTTCTTTTTAAAGGATATCTTAACTCAATGCATTTATGTGCTTTTTTTCTACACAAAATTCGAGGATTGGTATCCCAATGTATAAGCCGTATCTAATAAATTTGGATAAAAACCCAACAACCAGTGTTTATACCATGGTTTATATAGACGGCACATTGCAGCGATTTTAACTATAGAGGTTTATTTTATTTTCAGAATTGATTTCTTTACACCACAAATATTCCATTAGATGTTATATATAGAACATAAAGAGAGAGATTTGCGGGAGATTGATATTTATGTACCAAAAGTGACACCTCTTTTAAAAATTCATTGAAACTATGCACTTTGGTTTACCACCTCAGTACAAAACGTAATGGTGGTAATGTGGACTGAGCCATAACAACAGTTTTGGAAATTTCAGACAAAAAGCCAAACTGTTTATCGTGATTTCGGGCTATGGCCCTCATCAGTACAGGGGCGGCTTCGATTTCATAACATCCTAAGAGAGAGGTTATGAAATTGGACGAAGCTACTGCCAAGCATAGGCCAGAACACATTGTGATAGTGAGGGTTTTATGATAGTCATATGAAGAAAGATACCTCTACATTTGAATAAACCATTGAAATAGATTTAAAAGCGCATTGCATTGTGTTAGGAATGATGCAATAAAATACTGGAACAATCTAGCCTATTGGGAGAGTTGATGGGTCAGTAATTCTTAAGTATTTTTATTTTGCAGTAAAACCAACGAAAATTGTTTTGATTGAAAATTTCCAATAAACCGTCTCACACTAACCTCGCAGACTCAGAACGGTGACAACATCAGATTTGGTAAAGTAAGACCATCCACTTGGAGACCATGGTTTCTAGCTATTTTCTCTCGTCAGTTCAGAGATCCACTTTTTTTCATGTTAGCACATTGTGTCAATTTCGACAGGAGAGCTATCCTTTTATGGTTGATCTCCTCCTTACAAAATTTCCATCTAGGATTTGGCCATAGAATTGGCAAAGTCAGTCTCCCCACTGAACATCTTTGTGGCAGATTCAGAAGACTTCATGACTCTCTTGAAGGTTCGGATGAAATCAAACCTGCCCTCTGGACTGACGAAGGTCATAGCCCGAAACCTCTCTCTCGGTGAGTATTCTGAAATTTTTAATGCTTGTGTGTTATGGCTTTTTACTGACCCGGGTCTGCTAGATTGCAGAAACCGTTAATAGCCGGCACAAATTTTTGCAGTTATATTCCTTACCACAAAAATTAAATTATTCTATATACAGTTACGAGCGTCATGCGTTCTTAATCCGTCATTCATTTTTCATGTCTGTCACCGTTTGCTTTTTTTTTTTTTGGAATGGCGCCCTCCTATTGGTTGGCTACGATCACGCCACCTTTGCCATAATCATGCCCCCCCCCCCCCCCCCCCCACTCGCTTTTTCGTTTTTGTAACTATTGTGTTGGAGCGGGTCGCTCCTTAAATAAATGCATATATTAGTTAATAACTAAATGGAATCCCCTCTTTCTTTTTCCCAGTAAGAGACGCCTACGGAAGCCAACAGTACATAGACAGATAAAGCACATAGGCTATAGTTATTAACTAATATATGCATTTATTTAAGGCGCCAATTTATAATTGTAACAAATAGTATTTGAATAAAGACATTCAATCGGGTAAAACACGGGCGTTGCCCGGGTCATTCGGCTAGTATATATATATATATACATAACATAGAAGGTTGCGGTAGGTTGATATTCATGTACCAAAGGTGGCCCCTTTTCCTTTAAAAAATGTATTAAAACAATGGTTCATCACTTCAGTACAAAACGTAATGGTAGTGATAATGAGCCACAACACCAGTTTTGAAAATTCAGACAAAAAAACAACCTGTAAGCCAGGGTTCTGTCTATAGCTCTCATCAATACAGGGGCGGCTTCGATTTCATAACATCCTATGAGAGAAGTCATAAAAATCGATCGAATTTTCTAAAAGGATGTTTAAACTGGTAAAGTGACAAGGCCGATTTTCAGCCTAGATTTTGGTAAATTTATATCTTCCTCCCTCAATTTTATATTAAATTCTTGCCAGAAAATCGACCTTGCCTAGCTTAAACATCATTTGGACCAATTCGACCCATTTCATAACTATTTTCGTAGGAATGTTATGAAATTGAAGCCGCCACTTTAATGACGAAGGCCAAAGCCCGAACCATGGTATATAGGTTTTATTTTTGTCTGAATTTACCAAAAATGGTGTTGTGGTTCATTCTTTATAACCACCCTTACGTCCTTTCCTAGAGTGATAAACCAAAATGCATTATTTTAATTAATTTTTAAAGGGAAATAGTCCTCATTTGGTGTATATTAATATACTAGACGAAAGGCCCGGGCAACGCCCGGGGTTTACCCGAGTGCGAATATATTTCAAAAACGTTGTCTTGGGTGGCCGCTATAGACAGGGTGGTCTGTATAGACAGGTAGATGTATCACACAGCTGATAACAGGGTTGCCTAGGGTGACCGCTATAGACAGGGTGGTCTGTATAGACAGGTGGATGTAACACACAGCTGATAACAGGGTTGTCTAGAGGGGGGCGGGGCAGGGAGGTCACGTGTTTGCTGGCGGCCAATGGGCGCGCATTCTATCCGTGAGCTTCAGACAGACAGACAGACAGACAGAATAAGGCAAATATATAAGTAGATATTGCATATTCGACCTCTGATTGGTTCTCTCTTGTCGCGCATTCTCGTATTGAACCAATCAGCGTGCAAATATTTCTTAGCTAAGTGGTTAGCTACATTGAGACCATCGACTTACTCTATTATAATATATTGCCACGTGGAAAATTAGAGAAGACAAAAACTTCAGGAGGAAATAAAATTTATTTCAGGCAAGGACAAACTATGAAATGTAAACAAAAGATAAGCCACGAGGGGAATTTACAGAGTAGCAAAATATAAATATGAAAATGACCACTCTGTTAATAAAAATAATAAAATGAATAAATACTTGGTTACAATATTTTCGAACGTGTAGTCTCCCAAATGTTTGCCTTTTCTATTCTCACACACTAAACGTCTTTTTTAAATATGTATATTTGTGTATTTAAAAAAAGAAATTTAATTTCAAGATTATATGTATAAAGCATCTATTTTTTAAATATCTCTGTGCGTATCATAAGAAACCTCCATATTCTACAGTGATGAATTTTCGCGGCGTTGTTCGATTTTATTAAACTGACATTGATTGGAACGATTTAATCGCTCATATATAATAATATGTTTTTTAATACGAAAAGTCATTTTTGAAGTTTTATTATTTATGAAATTATTTGTAGAATATATGCGACCGGCTCTGTGTAGGTATTCCGAGTATGTAAATATATTTATATGCACACAGTGTTTGTTTTATTCTCCCGCATCCTCTCTGCTACCTGGCGTCCTCAAGATCACTAGTGCGTTATTCATTTTCTTTCTGTCACCGATAGGGGCGCAGAAGTTGGTCGAGAGGCAAGATTTGCACCAGTCTAAATATTTTAAAGAAAATATATAGTTATTGCTTGGTTTAAAATTACTCTATTTTAGCCATCGCATATGCAACTATGGATAATGCATTAGTACAAATATATATATATATTAAAAATAAAGAAGGCATATCCTGACCAGAAGCACATGTGATTTTTAGATGGCAGAGCGCTATCTAGTGGAGCAAAAAATAAATTAAACGTTTTTTTAATCTGCTCCGTGATATTTGCCCAACCCAATTTCTTGATAAATCAAGAAAAGCCATCCACGAACGCGTTTCGCCCTGTTGGCGCTCGTCAGCGTGGAGCAGGCTGTACCACTGAGATCAAAAAGAATTTTAGTCCCAAAGGCTTCTTGAAAAACCAAGAAATGTATATATATGGAATATCTGAGACAATATAAAGAAAACTAGATATTACTTTGATTACTCTTGTAAAAAAACATGTAGATATCCCTTGTAGATCTCATGAAATCAAAGACCGCCCTGGACTGACGAGAAAAAAATAGCCCGAAACCATGGTCTGTAGATAGACATTCTGAATTTACCAAAGCTGGTATTACCACCGACCCGAATCTTTTAGTTTTAGAGACAATCAATAGGTGGCGCATAGTTTTTGTCTATTTTGAAGGGAGAGGTGACTTTTGTTTTTATATGTGAAGATATGCGTGCAAAAAAATGTACTTCCCTATTTTAATGAGCGCATTAAAGAGGTAAATATATCAAAGCAATACTTTTATCTGATCTCTGCACAGATAGCGCGAATTCAGATCATTGAATAAGCCACGACAACCATTTTAATTCATTTATTAAAAAGGAGAGATTCCTTTTTTGAACATAAATATACATTGTAATTCTTCCGCAACTTTATGTTGTATTTTTACCTGAAAATTGGCCCTTGTCACTTTACCAGATTGAACATCTTTTTGACCAATTTGACCAATTTCACAACCCCTCTCGTAGGATGTTATAAAATCGAAGCCGCCCCTGTACTGATGAGGGCTAAAGCCTGAAACCATATAGGTTGTTAGGTATATAGGTTGTTGGCTTTTGCCAAATGTTGATAAAACTGGTGTTTCTTTATCAACATATGAGACACTTAAGCCAGTAAAAAACTCTAGGTATAAAAATTGTACAAATAGATATAGATGTATATATAATTTTGGAAAAAAAATTGTTAATTTTCATTTTGCTATTATTTTATTTAACACAAAGCAATAACGCGCCATCTATACATATAAAATGAAAGGATTTAAAAGCACGAATGTTTCTTTTATACATAATACAAACTTCATAATACCCACTTCGTGCTTTTAAATCTTTTCATTTTATATGTATAGATGGCGCGTTATTGCTTTCTGTTAATTTATGCCTAACTGGCCTTGTCTTTATTGTTTGCGGAAGAGCATTGCTCGATGCAAATATTAGAATGTAATTCTACTGTCCTATAAGCTTATGTCCATATTTTTCTTGAAAACCATTTCTAAGATTCCATCCTTCAGTGCTGCGTATATAAGCAGAATCGTCCAATACAGTATTAGAGTTCTGAGAAGCGGTCTGGTGGATTAAATTGGCGAAACCGCTGGGAGGGTTCACCACTGATGAGCCAAGCCCTTCCAATATATTGTTTCATGGCAGTAGAAGTTTGTATTATGTATAAAAGAAACATTCGTGCTTTTAAATCCTTCCATTTTATATTATTTTATTTATTTTGTTTTTAATTTGATTAATATATATTTATTTTAAAAATATATTTCTCTAATAGAGTCTTTGATGAGTTTAATATTTGTTTTTAACTCGTGATTTAGATGTTGTACTAAATTTGAAAGATCGCATGAGAACGCCCTTACGATCTCAGGAACATTTCCAACGACTTGCCAAATGCTTTATTTTTATTTCTCCTGACGAGGACAAAATATTTCTGTCGAAACGTGGAGAAAATAAAAATATTTAGTGGCGAAAGTGTTTCTTATTTTAAGAAATATGAATGCTGGCCAGGCAACCTCTATTTACAAGATAAACTGGTGTTGTGACTCATTTTTCCTCACCACCCTAACCTTCTGTTATAGGGATGATAAATATAATGCATTGATTTATTGCATTTTAACGGGAGAGGTGCCTCTTTTGTAGTACATATATATTAATATATACAGTTTTCAGAGTCATCAAGCAACAATTCTTAATAATCAATTCTGTCACCGTTTGCTTTGTGAATGGAATAAATACCCAAATATGGCCATTTCTCATAACCATCGGTGGTTCAGTGGTAGAATGCTCGCCTGCCACGCGGGCGGCCCGGGTTCGATTCCCGGCCGATGCATTTTTTTTTTACAATTTTTAAAACTCATTTATATATTATGCAAGAATGACATCCACGGCGCCAATTTATAATTGTAACGTATTTGAATAAAAGCATTTAATCGGGTAAAACCCGGGCGTTGCCCGGTCATTCGGCTAGTATATATATATATGAAAAATAGTACAAAATTGAATATGTACTTGGATCAGGTGAATAAATGAAGAAAAAGGTATTTCCTGATTGTGCAAACTATAAGTTGCTGATGGCTTGCGCCATGTATCGGAATGAATATCAACTAATCCTTGATTTTTAATTATTCTAGAATTGGCCAAATTCCATTTATTTCCATTATTTTATTTCGATAGATGGCGCAAGCCATCAGCAACTTTTAGTTTCACGATCAGGAAATGCCTTTTTTCTTCATATATATAAACTAGCCGAATGACCCGGGCAACGCCCGTGTTTTACCCGATTGAATGTTTTTATTCAAATACTATTTGTTACAATTATAAATTGGCGCCTTAAATAAATGCATATATTAGTTAATAACTATAGCCTATGTGCTTTATCTATCTATGTACTGTTGGCTTCCGTAGGCGTCTCTTACTGGGAAAAAGAAAGAGAGGATTCCATTTAGTTATTAACTAATATATGCATTTATTTAAGGAGCGACCCGCTCCAACACAATAGTTACAAAAACGAAAAAGCGAGTGGGGGAGGCATGATGGGGGGGGGGGGGGGGGGGGAGGAATAAAGGTGGGCGTGATCGTGGCCAACCAATAGGAGGGCGGCATTCCAAAAAAAAAAAAAAAGCAAACGGTGACAGAGATGATTAGGAGATGAAGAATGACGCTCGTAACTGTATATAGAATATGTAATTACCATGACACATGTATGTCTTTCCATTAAATAAATAATGATTCTTTCTCTAAAAAATCATTATTATGGTAAAACCCTCAGTAAAGCTTAGAGCTTCCGTTCCTTAGATCTGTTCCCAGATCGGGTATGTATATAAGTAAAGTTCTATCTCTGGTTGGTTGGCTGTTTGTTTGTTAGACGAGAAATCCTCAGATAATATTGAATATAATGATAGGTGTTTTTAGATAATAAAAGGCATATGTGAGAAATTGAATCTATTTTAAACACGTATGATTCTTTTTAAAAATTAAACAATTAAAACCACTGCCCTACTGCGATGAAAAATTAATGGAAGGGCCTGGCTCATCAATGGTGAACCCCCCCAGCGGTTTCGCCAGTTTAATCTACCATACCGCTATAATATTGCATTTTTCGGTTTTCCTTTTATACCGATACTGAAGCTGACCTCTTGGAAAAGGTATTTTAAATGAAATATGGACATAAGCTTTGAGAACAGAATGCCAACCTTTGTTAAGGCATTACATTTTGTATAAACATTTTATATAGAAAATTTACAAAGGTTTATAAAAATTTCTATACAAAATGTAATGCCTTGACAAATATTGGCGTTTAGCCAACCGAAATATTGCTAAATCCAATATATACCTTTTTATTACCTAAATATTTGAATATAAATTGTTATATTTGTTATATATATCAAAATTCAATTAGCTTATTTCAAAATTGTTTTTTTTTTTTAACAAAAAGAGCTCTTCAATCTATATAAACTCGGGGTAAAATGGAATTTGAGGAAAACCTGGACATTGTTCTTTATGTCATTCTTCCATTATGGAATATTCTATATATATTCGATTTTTCCACAATAAATTGCTTCTCTCTTCATCCTATCATTTTTATAAAGATATTTCATTTTCACAATGTGCCTCGTGAATAGAGAAAAATTTCAATATGATATCATAAAATTGTGTCAAAGAAACGGGAATTTTTCCATCAATATATTTTCATTAAGAGTTGGATGAACAACCTGATCAATATATGGGCTCCCTACAGAATGTTATTAACTCTCAAAGAGAATATTGATTGCAATTTATCTGGAATATATTATATGTAAATATATATCTTCTCTATGTATTTCGAAATATATACATATATTTTAAATTTTCGACAAGTTATTTTATGCACGAACCACTAATAAATATATTTATTTTTTTATAAAGGAACTAAAATAGAATAATAATTTTTTGAATATCTGTAATCATCCATATAAACGTTCATGATGAATTGTGCCATCTATCGGCATAAATATCAACAAAACGTTATTTTTCTTCTACAATATTCTGGCTACAACATTTTCTTGATATATCAATAAAGGATAAGTGGGGTAAGCGAATTGGATATTTAGATCAGCGTGATGCAACCTCAAGGACCAAAGAAGATGGTCATAGAGACTTCCTGATAAATCAAGGTAAATGCCGTTTAGGCCATAGAACAATGGAAATATATTGGTTTTTATAAATAAATGAAATATTAGAAAAAAATAATGAGGCAGTATATTCTCCGTATCAAAGACGACTTAAAAAATATAGATACTTCTGGTATCTCCTGGTTCCTGATGGAGGTTATGTCAGTTTTTTATTTTATTTTACTGAAATGGACAAAGAGAGAGGTGGGGTTTGATCATTTATGCTAAAATAAGGTGTATGATTTATTTACATTTGAAAATTATCCCGCATATGTTTCTTTTCAACGAAAAAACGAAATTTATCGATTAAACGTTATTTATCGATTATTTCTAACCTTAGGGATGAAGTATAAAAGGATGAATTGTGAAGAGTAATGATAAACGGAAAAATAAAAATGTCCAGGGATGGGAACCCACAGTGTTCCGCTTACCGGGCAGATGCCATGTCCACTAGGCTACCCTGGACATATTTTCCCATCCCTGGACACTTTATTTTTCCGTTTATCATTACTCTTCACAATTCATCTTTTCATACTTCATCCCTAAGGTTAGAAATAATCGTTATTTCTCCTTAAAAATAAATTTCGATTTTTCATACAAAAGAAACACATGCGGGGTGATTTTCAAATGTCGTTTTACAATCATAAGCCGCATTATATTGTATTATTTATTTACATACTGAAAGGTGAGCCTCTAACGGTTATAAGAAGGACAGTAATGTCAGGTCAAAGATACCATATTTACATATAAAAGAGTTATTTAGTTCATGGATGGAATCCAGTCATTCTTTTGATGTCCTTCAGAAAGATAATTCATTAAATAATGTTTTGAAAATAGAGCAATCCATAAATATATATTTAAATAAAAAGGCATATATTGGTAAAATAAATGATATTTTAATGCAATATATGCCTTTTTATTTAAAAAATTATAGAATGTATTTATTTTTAATTTTTCTCATTAGGTAAAAGGAAATCGAGTGTATAAAAATATTTCAATGTTATAATCTAACAAAATAATTTTGTTAATTGGTCATTGAACAAGCTTCATAAAAGCAGAAGCTCATCAATGCTGCTCTGATGGAGAGAACTGTGTTTATCGTCCTAGAACAGAACGATTTAAGTCAGTGAGATAGGGAAAAAAAGAGCAATTAAAATAAAAGGGACCATCCTAAAACTGGCCGTTAGTCGCTTTACAACTCATAACCAATCGAAATTGTCCTCCATCAAATTTTATTGCAGGATTTATAAAGTTAGCCAATAGGGGTCAACAGAGATTACAAGCCTTCTTCTTATTGGCTGTAACATTTTAAGGGGACCTTTACTTTAGGGATTTTGTACTAGGAGTGCCTTGGTGCCGTCACCTTTTATGGGAGTAGCAGGAACTTAAGGAGTGTTCCTAGGACCATGAACGAACATAGTTTATGGCTTGGAACGTTTGGCTACTGGATCGTGAATTTGGAATCCTTAGTGTCTATTAAAAGTTTGTTTTTCTGAACGGTCAATTCTTCAGTTTGTCAGAGTGTGAGTAATTGGTATCAATCTCTGATTATGGAGGGGGCATTAAAACCTCCATGAATGGCCCAGCTAGCCACTTTCCTGAGCGCGACAACTTTTATAACATCACAAATAACTTGAACGGAACTAATACAACCTCAAATGAGCGACCATCTCCAAGAGAGACCAGAAGTATCCATGTTTTGATATCTGTTTACGATATCGACTTGATATCTACTTCGGAACGTTACCATTTGTTTATAGTGGCGGTTCTTCCACTAGGAGAGAGAGAACTATTAGAAGTCATAGGAATCCCTATTCCATTCCTATATTAGAGCGAATGTATGAAGTGCGTTGAATCCACAGCTGTGGAATAAACGGCCAATAAGATTGTACCATGGTCCTACTCCAGCTAGGACCCTACACCCATTGAATCCTTGTTGCGACCGCGTCATCAAGAAAACAAAATAACAGAACTTACCCCTATCAAATTCTAAATACATTTATAAATCCAAGTGTTTTTTTATTAGTTAGAGTACACAAAAGCTATATAATATTTGAAGAGAGAATATTTATTTCAAATATTTTTTTATTATATTCACAAGGTAATAAGACCAAATCCAAATAAATAAATAGTGTATGACGTTTCGTCTGAAGATGGTAACAACGCTGTTACCGAAACGTCACAAACTATTTATTTATTTGGATTTGGTCTTATTACCTTGTGTTTATAATCTATAATCCAAATTGTGCCTCATCAATTATTATATTCAAAATTCAATATGATTATTTTCAAAAATAAGTATGAATTTGAAAATAAAAAAATATATTTAAAAAATTTTCACAATAAGGATTTTTCATATTTAAAAATACAAGCTTTCAAGCAATAATCGCTATGCTAAAAGCTTATAATATTAATCTATATAAGCCTGCAAAATGCTATCATGAAAGCTTGCGATTTTAAATATAAAAAAAAAGATACTCATTGTGGAACATATTTTAGAAAAATATTTGACACCTTTTATAATATTTCCTTAATTTACAAAAATAAAAATCGTTTTTACTAAGCTTTCTCATTAAGTGGCTTTTACAGAGCTTATAGGATGTACATAGGGGAGGTGTGGCTGCATTATATAAACGGCTGGTATTCTCGATTCTCTGATTGGTTTGTTACCAGAGCACATGAGGGTTGATCTCTTGAATTGACATTCTGATTTTTTCTGAACCTTCATGTAAATTCACCTTTTTTAAAGAAACCCCAATTATATTCAAAGAAATGTAGATGACACACGGGATTTGTTCAACTTATTTGTAAAATATATATGCCAAATTATAGGGTAAATATAGATGTATTATTTGTAATTCTCTTAATTTTCTTTTAAATGCAGCCCTTTATAGGATGGATATTTGGGGAATATTACGATTCTATAGTCCGTACTTCTAGTATTCTTGTGACATTTGTAAACTTTGACGTTGAATTAAGGACGTCGGTCAGGACAGTACCTATTTACACAATATTTGATCCCCAAACACCAAGATTTCGACGTAAGTAATACGTAGAGATATAAACCTCTATTATTTAAGCATACAAGTCACATTCTTCAGTTCTCCAGACATCTCTTGAATTCACATGTAGGTACGTAATACATCGAGTTATAAAGCCTAGTTTTATATATATATATATATATATATATATATATATATATATATATATATATATATATATATATATATATATATATATATAGTGTAGAAATTATATAACAAAATTATAACAGTGATTCTAATTTTAAAAACTTAAGGAGCAAACTGATAATAATGATAACTTATATCAGTTAGATTTGATTAGATTAGCAAGCTAAATCTAAATTAATTATAACAATAAATAGTTATTTAATTTTATAGTCCAGTTTTGTATTAAGATTATCTTCACTATTATGATCATTTAAATACAAATTATAAAATTTGTAAAATGTTATTAATTTGTAGATAGAGAGAGAAAAAAAAAAATCCTTTATTTCTATTACATCCTCAAGTTAATTATATATTTATAATTAATAACAATAAAAAAAATTAACAAAGTAACGTCTATTACATCGGCTTTTACACGTCATTCAGACATACTCTAATCCTATATATAGAATAATCGAAGAGATAATATATATAATAGTTAGAAAAAAGAGAGAAAGACAGAACCATGCACTTTTTAATCAAACTAATAATAAGGAAAAAAAAAAAAAAAAAAGAGTTTTATAAAGAAGGTAGATAAGATTGTTAGTATATATATATATTTTTTTTATGATTTTATATTTTATCCTTTTTTTTTTTTTTAAAGATTTTTAAAGGTTTTTTTATTTTATAATATGATTATAAATAGTTGTATTTAGTAATATATCTATAGTATGAATTAACATTTGTTATAAGTTTGGATATTATGTTTTGAAACCCTAATGGTAGACCAGACATACACAAAAAACTTTAAATTGAAATAAATTGGAAAAAGAGATCTGCTGGAACGGGGATCATCAGATAAAATTCCAGCGACATTTCAACCCCTTCTTTATTATGTCATAGATCTCTTTTAAACCGGATTTTATGTGTTAATATTAAGTTGTTTCAGTGAAATATTTAAATGAACATATATAGTAGATACAAATGTTAACAAATTCAAACTGTAAACCTACCTCTGCCGTGGAGTCCTCCATTGTGAATATCTATTTCTGGCTAACACATGTCGCGGGAGGGGAATGTCCCCCCACATTTCAAATTTAGACCATTTATTCAGAATTCCTTTGAACAACAAGAAAATTAAAGCAGAAAGGAAAAATAGTTAAGGGAAGAAAGCTAAATTTCATAATCTTTACAGCTAGTTATATCAAAATAACTGATTTAAAACTTATTCATCTTTTAATATTCCTTTAAAAAGGCAAATTATAATAGTTTAATAAAGCTATTAATTGTGTAAATTCAACTTTATTTAACTTCCATTTTCCTCCCCAGAAATTGGAGATTAAACAAAAATGAACTATATACTTTAACACTTTAAAAATCTTGTGAAAAAATCTTTTAATCAGTTATTTAATCAAAGTTTAATTAACTGTTAAAGATTATAAATTTGTATTAGTTAATATTAATAGAAATTATAGAAAGTTGAATTCATAAATGGATATTTCCATTTATTTTTTTTTAAATATTTTATAATTGATATACTGTTGAAATATTTTACTTGTTTGATACTAAATTTGTTTTTAATAAATTCCATGTTTAAATTTTTAACATCTTCTATGAAATTATCTAATATATTATTTATTCTATAAAATCTTAGAAACTGACCATAATATATACCTTTACAGCAATTTAATGATATATTAGAATTCATATTACAGTATTTTATAATATTGAAATTATAATTACTCTTTTTGTTATAAACTCTAACAGCACTATTTGTAAGGTCTATATTCAAGTCTAAAAAGTTAACTTTTTTGTTTCTATAAATTTTTTCATTGTTCTTAAGTTTCAAGTATTTAGGATATATTTCAGGTATTAATTTTTTAAACAGTGGATTATTAAATATTATTATGTCATCTACATATCGGAATATTTGCCAATTAATATTATTTTGTAGAAAGTATTCTCTTTCGTACCAGAACAATATTAAATTTGCTAATAACGGACTAGAAGAGGTACCCATGGGAACGCCTTCTGATTGAATATATATTTTATTTTTAAATTCTATATAGTTAAAATTTAAAAATGTTTCCAGTAGAGTTTTTGCTGTTTTAAGATCTAATTTAAATGTTTTATATCTGTTATGAATAATTTTAATGTAGAAAGTTTTGTCATTAATGAATTCATTAAATAAATTGGTTATTTTATTATTTAGATCTCTTAAATTTATTTTAGAATATAGGTCCTCAAAGTCAAATGTGTGTACTGTTTCAATGTTTGTCCAATTGTTCATTAAATAATTAATGATTTTTTTATTTGAGTCGATAAATTTATAATTATATTTATTAGTTAATTTATTTATAATAAATTGTAGTGTTGAGGCTAATTGTATATCAATATTTTTTATGACTGAATTTATACCAGATGTGATTGTTCTGAAAGAAATAGGTTTTTTGTGTAGTTTAGGAATTATATAGAACTTTGGTATGTTTGGATTTTTGTGGTTATTATAAATTTTTAGTGAATTTTCAACATTTTTGATGTCTTTTTTGATTTTTGTGCCTGTAGTTCTAGCAAAAGTGTATTTATGATTATTATCAATTTCCTTTTTTAGTATATCGTGGTATAGATTTTTACAAATTAAAGATAAATTATTGGAAAATAAAAATAAAAATCAAAAAAGACATCAAAAATGTTGAAAATTCACTAAAAATTTATAATAACCACAAAAATCCAAACATACCAAAGTTCTATATAATTCCTAAACTACACAAAAAACCTATTTCTTTCAGAACAATCACATCTGGTATAAATTCAGTCATAAAAAATATTGATATACAATTAGCCTCAACACTACAATTTATTATAAATAAATTAACTAATAAATATAATTATAAATTTATCGACTCAAATAAAAAAATCATTAATTATTTAATGAACAATTGGACAAACATTGAAACAGTACACACATTTGACTTTGAGGACCTATATTCTAAAATAAATTTAAGAGATCTAAATAATAAAATAACCAATTTATTTAATGAATTCATTAATGACAAAACTTTCTACATTAAAATTATTCATAACAGATATAAAACATTTAAATTAGATCTTAAAACAGCAAAAACTCTACTGGAAACATTTTTAAATTTTAACTATATAGAATTTAAAAATAAAATATATATTCAATCAGAAGGCGTTCCCATGGGTACCTCTTCTAGTCCGTTATTAGCAAATTTAATATTGTTCTGGTACGAAAGAGAATACTTTCTACAAAATAATATTAATTGGCAAATATTCCGATATGTAGATGACATAATAATATTTAATAATCCACTGTTTAAAAAATTAATACCTGAAATATATCCTAAATACTTGAAACTTAAGAACAATGAAAAAATTTATAGAAACAAAAAAGTTAACTTTTTAGACTTGAATATAGACCTTACAAATAGTGCTGTTAGAGTTTATAACAAAAAGAGTAATTATAATTTCAATATTATAAAATACTGTAATATGAATTCTAATATATCATTAAATTGCTGTAAAGGTATATATTATGGTCAGTTTCTAAGATTTTATAGAATAAATAATATATTAGATAATTTCATAGAAGATGTTAAAAATTTAAACATGGAATTTATTAAAAACAAATTTAGTATCAAACAAGTAAAATATTTCAACAGTATATCAATTATAAAATATTTTAAAAAAATAAATGGAAATATCCATTTATGAATTCAACTTTCTATAATTTCTATTAATATTAACTAATACAAATTTATAATCTTTAACAGTTAATTAAACTTTGATTAAATAACTGATTAAAAGATTTTTTCACAAGATTTTTAAAGTGTTAAAGTATATAGTTCATTTTTGTTTAATCTCCAATTTCTGGGGAGGAAAATGGAAGTTAAATAAAGTTGAATTTACACAATTAATAGCTTTATTAAACTATTATAATTTGCCTTTTTAAAGGAATATTAAAAGATGAATAAGTTTTAAATCAGTTATTTTGATATAACTAGCTGTAAAGATTATGAAATTTAGCTTTCTTCCCTTAACTATTTTTCCTTTCTTCTTTAATTTTCTTGTTGTTCAAAGGAATTCTGAATAAATGGTCTAAATTTGAAATGTGGGGGGACATTCCCCTCCCGCGACATGTGTTAGCCAGAAATAGATATTCACAATGGAGGACTCCACGGCAGAGGTAGGTTTACAGTTTGAATTTGTTAACATTTGTATCTACTATATATGTTCATTTAAATATTTCACTGAAACAACTTAATATTAACACATAAAATCCGGTTTAAAAGAGATCTATGACATAATAAAGAAGGGGTTGAAATGTCGCTGGAATTTTATCTGATGATCCCCGTTCCAGCAGATCTCTTTTTCCAATTTATTTCAATTTAAAGTTTTTTGTGTATGTCTGGTCTACCATTAGGGTTTCAAAACATAATATCCAAACTTATAACAAATGTTAATTCATACTATAGATATATTACTAAATACAACTATTTATAATCATATTATAAAATAAAAAAACCTTTAAAAATCTTTTTAAAAAAAAAAAAAGGATAAAATATAAAATCATAAAAAAAATATATATATATACTAACAATCTTATCTACCTTCTTTATAAAACTCTTTTTTTTTTTCCTTATTATTAGTTTGATTAAAAGTGCATGGTTCTGTCTTTCTCTCTTTTTTCTAACTATTATATATATTATCTCTTCGATTATTCTATATATAGGATTAGAGTATGTCTGAATGACGTGTAAAAGCCGATGTAATAGACGTTACTTTGTTAATTTTTTTTATTGTTATTAATTATAAATATATAATTAACTTGAGGATGTAATAGAAGTAAAGGATTTTTTTTTTCTCTCTCTATCTACAAATTAATAACATTTTACAAATTTTATAATTTGTATTTAAATGATCATAATAGTGAAGATAATCTTAATACAAAACTGGACTATAAAATTAAATAACTATTTATTGTTATTAATATATATATATATGTCATAATTTGTACATAACTGGATGCAAACCCGACCCAATATGTATGCAATGTATGTTTTAAAAGATTAATAAAAACAAGGCTTAAAGAAATCTGGGAGAGAAGGCCTACAAGAGGACAATCATTAGCAGGGTTTATTATCCCGGAACTCATAAAAATTGAGTTCAAGAACCTAGCACTTCCTGGTCAAGTCAGAACAAGTCCAAAGGACAAAGAATTAGCAAAGACCAATCAGAAAGCAGCTCATTAGCGACGAACCTATAGCGAGATTACACGTCACGAACGGTCAGCCAATGAAAAAGAAGAAGAGCTTTCGTCTTAATTCGGGAACGTGGTATAGGCAGTTGGGAGCTGGATAGCACGCAGTTAGGAGCTCGGCACCATCGCCACCAATTAGCCATAGGAATCAGCTTGGAACAAAAACCCATCTCCCCTCCTCAGATAAGTTAATTTTCAATCATGCAATAGAAAGTCGATAGTCAACTTCGCTCAATTCCTCAACTCCTTCTCTCCCTCGATTACTTGCCTTTTCCAACCCAACCAACATTGTGTTTTCTCGTTATTTTCCCCAGGATGCAGAACTTTCCACTCAAACGACTGCGATCAAATCAATCTCATCAATTATCAACCAACATCAAAATATTTCGCAACGATAACACGATATATATAAATGTACTTAGAAGATCTCCTAGAACACTCATAAATACATATTCAAATCTCCAGTTTATTCTGGACTATCATATCCGTTATATAAAATAGAGGGCTGTTGATTTCCATAAATCAAGGGTAAATATCCTGATACTTCCTAGAAACCATATTTAGGACGCACACGTGAACCATAGGACTATAAAATGTTCTCGTAAAGTAGGGAAACCACATCCTCGAATCCTCATTCTTTCCAGACACCAGACATCATTTGCATGCCGCACTTATGGCTATGAAAACCTATGAATCATGTATAGGAGCCACAGTGTCGATCCCTAGACTTCCTGGAATCCATATATCGTAAGTGTATACTACCTATATTTATGAATATCTATGAATAATATATAGAAGCCACACACACAGTTACTAATACCTTCCAGGAACACCATATACCCTATGTAAATGTTGCATTGAGAGAGAATATGGTTTTAACGGGCTACTGACCAAATTGTAGGATTTTCGAGCCCAGATACTGCATTGATACCATATATCAAGCATACAAGCCACATTCACAGACCCCATACATTACCATAAATCCATAGATCTATAAATACCTGTGAATCAAGTATACCAGACCTCCCATGTGCACACCCCTCCACATACTATATATATATACACCCCACCACAGACCCCGTGTTTACCCACCAGCTCGGGTTGCGCCCGAGTGTCGGCACCGCCATTCATCATTAGACCATTTTTTGTGTGTCGGGCGACATTTTTAACCCCAATTCATCCATTCCCGATAATTTTGGAACCCCCATCTTCTTTTTAACCCACCGCTTTTTTTTCCCTCCCGCCGTCGCTCTGCCGGTGATGGGTGGGTATTAACCCTATGTAAATGTGGCCCCTCATTACTATGCTGAGAGGAATTTTGGGGAAATTGGAAAAATAACGAGCTCTCACTCTTTTATTAACCCCCGTGAAATATCGCCTAGTTCTTTTCTCTTTTTTTTTTTGTGTGCGGTCATGATTAACCTTCCTACTATTGACTTTTCATACTACATTATTGAATATAGTATGTTGTGTTTTTAAATACATTTGTCTTCTTTGTGTCTTTTTATTTCCTATATATATAAATAACTCGTTATTGTTTTTATGTTTAATTTATACTTAACAGGCCTTCTCTCTTGTCCTTATTGTTTGGGGAAGAGTTCAATGCAAATATTTATATGTAATTTTACTATCCTAAAAGCTTATATCCATAGATTCCTTGAATAGCATTTCTAAGATTCCACCTTCAATGTAGCATATATAATCAGAATCGTCCAATACAGTATTAGAGCTCTAAAAGCGGTCTGGTAGATTAAATTGGCGAAACCGCTGGGAGAGTTCCTCACTGTTGAGCTAAGCCCACCAATATATTTTTGATCATAGTAAGGACATCAAAACACTCAAACTTCGTTTTTTAACAATTGTGTTATCAGTCTAATGAAATTTCCCAACAGGTATCAAGGTATATACTTTATGCCCACAAACAAAAAGGATTACATGGTTACATTTCGAAACAAGACAAAAAACATATACACTAGAGGAAATAGAAAGTATTGTACCCAGAAGGAATTGGTGGAATATTATGAAACCTTTGAATATGATATGTAGAGGCTAGCACTTAGAGAACATTTGTGATATCATATGAAAAATAATTTTAGAATGTACCTATTTTTTTAGATATTTTACATTGCAAGATCTAATTATTCATTAACTTCAGTCAAATTACAAGTATACTTGTAAATGAATAAAACAAAGCTTCAAGCGCTGCGTATCTTTTATTAGAACGAATATAATACGAGCTTTCGGGCACATACGCCCTTCTACAGGAATTAATGAAACAATAATCCAACTAGTTTGAAATAGGATTTATATACACGTAACTATTGTTTTGTGCCCGAAAGCTCGTATTATATTCGTTCTAATAAAAGATACGCAGCCCTCGAAGCTTTGTTTTATTCATTTATAAATCGTACAGGGTTTTTCAATCGATATTAAGTATACTTGTATTTTTGTTTTTACAGCTCCTTCTGGGCTTAAAGCTTTTATATTTCTACTAGCGTATGATGGCTTGTGGTTCACTTAGAGTAAAATCTACTACCCATAATTATTATCATGGGCGGTGTCATGTGTACACTCATTGAAACAAAACTTAAGGAAGTTGTACCTTTCATCATGTATATCGGGATTGAGACAATAACTCTGAAAGATATTACAGTGACCTTTATAGAGAAACACAAGATAACTAAGTGAAAAGAATTACCTCTGTCTCCTTCAAAAAACAGACGATCGGCGACATTAAAGATTTTCCACTTCCTTAAGTTTTGTCCATGAGTGTATTTGGAATAATAATAAAAAAGGATTTCGTAGATGAATTTTTACCAATATGAAATTTCTACTACCTCGGTCCACCAATAGATGCCTGTCAGAGAGATTCCCCTGAAGAGATTCTGTGAAGAGATTTACCCTGACAAGGTTCGCTAACCTTGTTTGTGTCTGACCACACTGTCAAGGAGCTTTCATTAATTCTCATTAGGTCTCTCTCCCCCTTTCTCACCAGACCTGGTCGACTTGGCTCCGAGACTTTCCCGGGTTTTCTCTTTTTTAATCTCTTTCTTATTTTTACTATAAAAAGGCGTATATATAGTACAAAATTACGGATGGATGGTGCATGCATCGAAAGAGGTACATCTCTCTTTAAAAATTCATTAAAACATTACATTTTTGTTTATTGCCCAAGTACAGAACGTAATGTTGGTGATAACGTGGTGCAACACCAGTTTTGGCATATAGAGACAAAAAGCCAGCAACCATTATATTATGGTTTCGGTCTAAGGCACTTAAATCAGTACAGGGGCGGCCGTCCCTGTACTGTTGAGGGCCATAGCCCTAAAACCATGGTATACAGGTTGTTTGCTTTTTGTCTGAATTTGTCGAAATTAGTGTTGTGGCTTATTCCTTAATACCAAAAAACGCTACATACTGAGTAGATAAATAAAATGCATTGTTTTAAGGAATTTAAAGAGAGAGGTCTCAGTTTCCGTATTCTATATACAGTTACGAGCGTCATTCTCCATCAGTCATCTCTGTCACCGTTTGCTTTTTTTTTTTGGAATGGCGCCCTCCTATTGGTCGGCTACGATCACGCCACCTTTGCCCCCCCCACTCGCTTTTTCGTTTTGTAACCATTGTGTTGGAGCGGGTCGCTCCTTAAATAAATGCATATATTAGTTAATAACCAAATGGAATCCTCTCTTTCTTTTTCCCAGTAAGAGACGCCTACGGAAGCCAACAGTACATAGACAGATAAAGCACATAGGCTATAGTTATTAACTAACATATGCATTTATATAAGGCGCCAATTTATAATTGTAACAAATAATATTTGAATCAAAACATTCAATCGGGTAAAACACGGGCGTTGCCCGGGTCATTCGGCTAGTATATGTATATATAAGAATTGTGAACCGACTACATAGCATTCCTTTGTTCTTTCTACACGGAACTTTTTATTGTTTCATAAGGTAGTTTATTTTCGAATAGAAATAGTTGCGTTCTTGCTAGGTTAAGTTAGGACTTAGAGAATTTTAAATAGCTTGGAATTTCTCCTCAACTATGCAGTTGGGAAGATTGGAACATTGTGTTTACTCATTTACGTTTTTTTTTTCTCTTGCCCTTGTTGTGTTTTTTCACTTAAATAAAGTCTATGTATGAAAATTGGAAACATTTTAACGATAAACTCTTCTTTTTACCTATGTACAATTAAAGTCTATTGCTATATGCAGCCCTTATCCTGCAATGAAGTAAAATTGAAAGAGGGACGAATTGGCTCATCAGTGGTGAACTCTCCCAGCATGTTTCGCCATTTTTATCTCCCCACACAGAAATAACTATAAATTATATGTAAATTTAAAAAAGAAGAGTTAATAGCGTTAGAAATGTTTCTAATTTTCAGCGATAGATGGCATTGCTAAGTTGATGAGGATATTCAAAAGGAATGTGTAAATTATATTAATTTTATAGTGTTATATGTAAACTAAATTATACTCAATTCTAGTATTTCCTGTCAATAATACAATCTCTGCAGTCCTTACTGCGAAGCTAGTAAATGCCAGGTGAGAAGGCTATTAAATATGCTTATAATAGATTGCTTGAATATCAAATAATATTTGCGGGAGAACGTTTCTCGATTGTAATTAAATTGGTTTACACTGCTACAAACCCATAAGCCTATGTCTATAGATTCCTTAAAACTCCCTATCCAGCCTTCTTTGCAAAATGCGCGCGGTAAATAAGAAAACCAATCCAATACAATAGTAGAGCTTTCTGATGAATAATTTGTTAAACCGCTAAGAGGGTTAACCACTGATGAACCAAACCCTTTCATATAATGTTTTCTATTATTGTATTAATATGTGAAGAGACAGGTGGTTTTAATAATAAGAAGAAACACTTTAATGTACTATAATTAATAATATATAACACAAAGTTACGGAAAGATAAAATTCATGTACCAAAAGAAGCACCAGCTTAAACACCTTTTAAGTAAATTCGAACGTTTTTATAACACCTCTCGTAGGATGTCATAGAATCCAAGCCGCACATGTACTAGTGAGGGCCATATCCCGAAAATATCATATAAAGGTTGGGTTTTTCTCTGAATTTTCCAAAACTGGTGTTCTGGCTCATTCCTTATCACCACTAGTATTTTTTTTTCAAATCAAAAGAAATTGATTTAATTTGATTTAGTACAAAATAGTACAAAAAGAGAAATTGTACTGGTATCATGTGGATAAATTAAGAAAAAGGCTTCTCTTGTTCACACTTGTTTATCTCGTGTATCTTCGATAAAGATCACTGTATATCAAACATACTTCAGAGTTATTATCTGAATCCCAATATCCTTTATATCTATAAAAATGAAATCCAAAATCGATGTTTGTTATCGCGTTGCGCAAAATCTACAGAATCAATCATTATGAAATTTCGCATGTAGGTAGCTGAAGATTTCTTTTAACATATAGGTTATTCAAAAAAACTAAAAAGGTTAATGTGCTTTTTTTTATGTAAAACCGAAAAGCGTTAGTTCCAGTCTTTTACCGCTTGGCGCAGCACTGGTCGCGACGATAAATGAATTTGATTGGTTAATAATTTTACACGTAGTTTGTTAGTTTGTTTACACGATGAATGTTTTTAAAAGGTAAGATTATCCAATCGCTGTGAAACTTTAGGAAGTTATTTACTATATTACTGGGAAGATTTCTGGTTTAAATTTGATTTGAAATAAATATTCGTTGCAATTTTATTTGAAATTTTTCTACTCTCACTCGCAAGCAACGCCTCTCGCGGTATCTGGTGAAATAACATTTATAAATTGTAAAATGCTAAAATTTGTTCCAAGTATAATAAATATAATATTTAATTTAAGGATTTAGTAATATAATATTCCAATGACGTTGTAAAAAACATGGCATTTCAATATTAATATATATTTAAAGAAAATATCTTATTTAAAATTTTTAAAATGTTTTCAAAAATATTATCTGCTTCAAAAATATATTTAAACGCATATAACAATATTTGTTTACGTTTATAAATCTATATATAGGTGGATTGGATGTTTCCTAAAATCGTTTAACAAATGTTCGTTAGGCAAACTTTTACTCGGGTAAAAATTGGGCGAAGCCGGGTACATTGGCTAAATACAGTTATTTACAAATGTTCGTTTGTGGCAAGATACTATTCCTTCAACTTCAAATTACCGAGTGGACCAATTAATATTGATTCTATTCAACTAATCGAGTTTTTGTCAAAGGACAGGGAAGATTTTTCAAATTATCGAGAGTATAGATAAGTATAGATTCAGTAGGGATTGGATGTTTGCTAGAATCGTTTTAACAAATGTTCGTTAGGCAAACTTTTACTCGGGTACATAGACAGATGAGCACATAGGCTATAGTACACGCTTGTTCGGCGGTACATATACTAAAATTGGAACGATACAGAGAAGATTAGCATGGCCCCTGCATAGGCTATAGTTATTAACTACTTAATTCTATATACAGTTACGAGCGTCATGCGTTCTTAATAATTTTTCATCTCTGTCACCGTTTGCTTTTTTTTTTTTTGGAATGGCGCTCTCCTATTGGTTGGCTACGATCACGCCACCTTTGCTCCCCCCCATCATGTCCCCCCACTCGCTTTTTCGTTTTTGTAACTATTGTGTTGGAGCGGGTCGCTCCTTAAATAAATGCATATATTAGTTAATAACTAAATGGAATCCTCTCTTTCTCTTTCCCAGTAAGAGACGCCTACGGAAGCCAACAGTACATAGACAGATGAGCACATAGGCTATAGTACACGCTTGTTCGGCGGTACATATACTAAAATTGGAACGATACAGAGAAGATTAGCATGGCCCCTGCATAGGCTATAGTTATTAACTAATATATGCATTTATTTAAGGCGCCAATTTATAATTGTAACAAATAGTATTTGAATCAAAACATTCAATCGGGTAAAACACGGGCGTTGCCCGGGTCATTCGGCTAGTATACATATACAGAGGGTGTTCACACTTATAGGAAACGAGCGCAGGGTGTGAAAAAGGAACTATTACTTTATTTTAAAAAATCAACAACGTGGAATTCGAAAAGGCTTAAGCTAATTCTAACACGCAATACATATCTTTTGTTATTTAAAAGAAATGTCCTTCCAATACAATAATTTCATAAGAGGTTATATTTTAGGACTCTCCAGAGCTAATCTTACCTATTTGGACATAATTAAAATATGCAAACAAGATGATATCAACATTTCTAAAAAGGTATTTATAATATTATTCACGACAAAAATATCAAGTTTTTATTCAAAGCACCTACGGAGAAATGGGCAAAAGATTATGACCCTATATCTGTGAGAACTCCTGCAACTGTCAAAAAAGTGAAAAAATATATTACAAAAGAAAATCCTATGCCACAAAGAGATATAGCCAAATTAATAGGAACATCAGTGTCAAAAATAAATAAAATAATAAATAAAGATTCAGGCCTAAAAGCTACAAAAAAAACATGCGGTTCACAAATTGTTTCAGAGCCATATTCGTCAGCGACACACTATCAGCAGATATTTTTATGAAAATTTCTTGGCTGCTGATAGATGGAAATTTATTGTTACATATGACGAAGCATGGGTATATTTAACCGATTGTGACAGAAAAAGAGCTATATACTATCAAAAAAGGATGGAAAAATCTAGGCCAATTTGGTTGAAGGAATTTGCCGAAAGTTACCCCGAAGGATTTATGGTGGCATGCGGTATATCATATGAAGGAAAATTAAAAAGGAGAAAAGTTGAAAGAAATGCCAAAATAAACTCGGAGTACTATCAAAACAACATTTTAGAACCTATATTTTAAAATGATATTCCCTCTATCTATGGAAAACAGAGCGACAAAGTCTGGTTTCACCATGATAACGCCACAAGTCATACCTCATATTCAACCCAAGCTTATTTGGAAGATCTAAGGCAAAGAACAGGAATCAACACTATTCCAAAAACAGAACCCCTGTAAAATCTCCTGATTTAGCCCCGATGGATTTTTGCATGCCTTAAAAGAGCACTTGGAAAGAGACACCCTAGGACAATTGAAGGTCTCTGGAAAGTGGTAAAGGAAGAATGGGATCTTTTGAGTATGACCATGATCAGAAAGTGTCTGCTATCGTGGAAAATCAGGTGCCGTTCTGTAAATAAACAAAAGGGCTTTCAAATAGAACATTTGAAAAATTTCAAATATGGTGTTACTTTTTAATATTTTATAATAAAACTTGTTTCCTATAAGTGTGAACATCCTCTGTGTATGTTTGTCGGCTATGACCGCCCTCAATATGTAACTAATCTCGCTGAAATTTGAACAGGACAGAGAGTTAAATCTGGAAGCTTTTTGTCGCACTTTTGACCAAGAAAACTTATAATTAACCAAGTACTGAGCAACGATATTTTTTTAGTCAGAAATGATAATGACAATATTGCTGTATCGTGCTTGATTGACGTAAACAAAATTCCTTAGTGGAATATTTACTAAAGCTGACCACGGGTGAAGCCAGATAATAATTTTTAGTAGGCAGGAACAAAATCTACCAGCGAAACATTCACTCGAGCAGAAGACACACGAAGCCAGGTCATTTCTATATATGAAATATCGTTTCTCGGCCTTTTGGCTAAGATCATGTAGTATATCTCTAGATATTTTTTATTTATATAAATCTTTTAAAAATCTATTCAGTAGAGAGAGTGGATATGTTTGCTCGAAAATATATAATGTAACGAATTATCAATAATATTCGTTAGGCAAACTTTCACCCTAATAAACCCCGGGCGAAGCCGGGTACACATCCGCTAGTACATTATAAAAGGTACAACTTACTTAAGTTTTGTCCATGAGTGTACATAATGTGTGTTATAATTGCGATTTAGCTTATCTTATTCTTTCATAGAAGGGATTCCAGGCCTAAAAACTAAAGGGTCATATAGAATATATTTTAAAAAAATATTTTCCCCAGACGGCTGTTGTTTTCGCCTTGTATAAAGTTTTGTTTAAAGTGGAACATCAAGCTTGAAAGTATCTTCCAGAAATCTACCATTATATCAATCCAATTTCTAACGCTATAGCAGGAACCGGTGCAATTTTAACAAGGACGCTCTTCAATCAACAGTTATCTTGTCTCATCACAATATTTTCTCTATTTAATTTCCAAAAATACATCAAACAAACTTAAGGCGAGCAAAAACAATTATTTATATATATAAAAGTAATCAAAAGTAATGTTTGATTACACAATAATGATTAAAATATAAAATATATATTATAAAATATTTTTACAACCAGGAAGTGTGTCTACCTAAAATTTGCATCAAATAGATTAACGTATGATGTCGCACTCTAAAATGCAAGGCTAGTAACAATTGAGGGTAAAAGTAGTGTTAAGTAGATACACTCTAATGGAATAATAATTTGAACACAAAAAATGAGGGAAGAGTTACAATAGTGTGTTTTTAAAACTCTTTTTTTTTTTCACGAATGGAAAACGCATCATGCACTTCTGTGTTTTTACTATGTTGATAGATTTTTTTTTCCAATTTGAAGTGGTGTTTCCAATTGAATATGAGGAGTTATTGATGAATTGAGGAGGTCAATAACTTTCATTACGTAATGTGTGTAAATGGCCATACAGTCTCATTATGTAAATGTTATCGATTGATTGTGCTAATCTATTTTTCAATAATTTTCTAATTTCATTGATAGGTCAAACGTGACTGGAAAGTTACTCTCAGTTTCATGATGATTTCCCGGATTTGGTGAATTTTGACTGACTTCACTATAAACTCTTTTTCGACTTTATAGAGTAATGGTTTCATACCTTATTTTTCATAATCTGAACCTATTTAAAATACTTTAATTAAGTTTACTAGTATCCTTTTATAGTAATCATATTAGTTCTTTGAATTAAGATTCACTTCTCGCGGTTAGTAAATGTTTTTATTCTCTCTCGACATTTCAACAAAAATATTTTGTCCTCGTCAGAAGAAATAAAAATTAAAGCATTTGGCAAGGCGTTAAAAATGTATCATTACATTTTTAACGCCTTGCCAAATGCTTTAATTTTTATTTACAATACTTGTATCCTGACGAGGACAAGATATTTTTGTTGAAACGTCGAGATAATAAAAACATTTACTAGCTGAAAGAAGGAACTCTTAATTCAAAGAACTATGAATGCCACAACCTCTATCTCCATGATAATCATATTAGGTTATTAATCTTTTTGTCCATTCAAATATGTATATATAAAAGGTTTCAACATATATTGGATCTGAGATATTTAAATTCTTAAATTTAGAGTTGCAAATGGTTTCTCTTTATCCAAGTTATTTGAACTGAATCACACGAACAGTTAAGTTAATCTCTCTCTATATATACAAGACTAAAGCTGTACATTAAGATATATATTGAGATATATATAAACCCTATATAGTTTTTATAATAATGGAATTATTATTATATAGATATAGAATCATAAGATATATGGTTGGAGATAAGGTTTTGAGACTCGTTGGAAAACTATAAGAACCATATCATTGGACGGACTAAGTAGAAATTTGAAGAACTGGATGAGAAGTTAAGATACCCTACCACATCCTCTGACACTGCTCCCACTGATTATAGTCTGTTTAGGTCAATGGAGAACTTTCTATAGTTTTTTTTATAAATTGCCTCTATACTTTTCATCAACCTTATATCAGGTCTTGTCATTATTTTAAGAAGATACCTTTTCTTTTTCGACTAATATCATTTTTATACTGTCCCTACAGGGATGGGAAAAATAAATGGAAGAGGGCCTTGCTCACCTTAGCAGTAAACGCTTTCAGAAATTTTACATATTTCAGATTTTACATATTTAATCTACCATATATGAACATACTTACCTTCAATACCATCACCTCTAAATAACATAACTGCTGGACGGTTGGCTCGGTAACCCTGGAGCTGACGTCACTTCCTGTTGATGTAACCCTGCAAGCGGCGTCGCCACACGCGACTTATTTTCTTTCTCTCCATGTTTACTATTTAATCTATATATAATCATTTTACCTTGTAGTTAATTAAATAATAATTAATGTTGAGCGCTGTGTGTAATCAATTGGAATACAACAATAACATATACGCGCAGAATGTCCCAATACAATATTATAGCGGTAGAATAAACCGGCGAAACCTCTCTATGGGTTTGCCACTGATGAGCCAGGTCCTCCTAATATTTTGTCCTCGCTATAGGTACAATAGGAAATTGATTTGAATAGAAAAAATAAAATATCTGTGTAAATATGATACCAATTCTTGATTACAGTTGACGCACTGATGTCTTATTTCCGCTAGTATATAAATACATTGTATATTATGTAAATACATTGAATGGTATACATTCTATAGGTATGTAAATTTATTGTAACAGCTTATTAATTCTTTTATCCGCAAATTATTAACACTTTAGGTATTTATTCCTGCAGAATATAATCAATTTTCGCCCTCTTTGTTAATTTATGTAACGGAGGTATAATAATCAATACATTAATATATTCTTAATTTGTGCTGAAATGTCTATTTTAATGAGAACATCCACGCAAGAGCAGTACCTCGCAATTATAAGCATTTTCCAATAATGGGCCTATTTCTGTAAACCCATCTCTATATCATCTTGACTCGTATTTGAAATAAATAATCTAACTTTTTGAAAAGAGCACAAAAGTGAAATTGTACTGGGAACAGGTTGATATATTAAGGAGAAAGGTCTCTCTGATCATGCAACTAAACGTTTCTTTTTGCGTCTTCTATAGGAATAAATATATAAACTAATCCTTGATTTTTAATTATTCCAGAATTGGCTAATTTTTTTATTAATCGATAAAAGGTATTTTTATAATATTCTGGAAAAATAAAAAAATTAACGAATAGTTTATATTTATTTCAAAAGATGGCGCAGGCCATCAGAAACTTTTAGTTGCACGATCAGTAGATGCCTTTTTCTTAATTTGCATATTGATTATCTCTTATTACATTAATGAAATATATTACTTCTATAAATAGATAGTCAACATTTAAAAAAAATCCTCGTTATGTGGATTTTTAGTAACCCTCTGAAATATTAAAAAGGTATTATACGGTAGTAAAAATTAATTTGCATTCACAATATATATAGTACAAGAATATATCAATAAAATTCCAATAATTGGTTCTGATTATTACATAAGAGGAGGATAAGAGCGTAGCGGTTGTGAATAAATAACGAGTTTTATGAAATATCTCTTGGGAATATGGTTCGTCTGTAGATAGTCTGTGCTTAGCGCGGATCAATATGTAAATTTTATCACATATTTCAAATTAAAATTTAATTCTAATTATTTCACATATTTTCATTTTTAAACAAATTTTTATAGATTATTTTCATATTTTTGTTATGTGTCATTCACACATTAGATGTTTACGTTTATAAGGTGGATTTCCACTTAAGAGATTGGTAGTTAGGCCCATGAAAAAGAGCCTTTTGGATTGAAATCTTTCTCGCCAAGGTGTGTTTATCGGAATAAAGAAAGGAAGCGTTATTCAGCTTATAGTGTTGTCATGTAAACAGCCGTGTTGATAAAGTCGCGAGTCCTTGTGAACATCAGGAAATCGATGTTTCAACCACAGCCAACCATCCAGCCAACCAAATGAAGTGTGCCGCCGCCGGAACGACGTACTTTTTATGCATCAAGAGCTAATCTTGGCTCCAGAGCACCTGAGACCACTCGCTTACATTTGGCCGATCCTCCTCTACTTGTCTCTCTTTGATTTATTGTTTTCTTTTGAAGTTGGTTGGGATTAGTTCTTTGTGTTTTTTAACTGTAATGATTTACGGTTTGATGTGTGTGCGTTTTAATATGGCGCTTTATTGGTTTTTGTGGAGAGAGAGTGAGAAATGGAGTAATCCATTCTAGATTATATATTTTTAAAATATTTATTTTGTGTGTGGAATGAAATTGTTTTTCTTATCAGACGATTGTGTGCACGTTGAACGAACTCGACTAAAACGATAATTGTGCTAAGCCTTATTTATTTGAATTTGGTCTTATTGTGTTTATTAAGTTTTTAATTTAAAAAAAGAGTTAAATGATGATGAAGAAAAGGTAATATAAATATATATTAAAGTTTTTACAGCAATTCCACAAATATAGGTTCATTAAAAAGAAAAACCATTTAAAAAAAAAAAAGAAATATCATTGAGTTTATCTTACAATAGAAAGAATGCCTCTGCTAAACCTTAATGATGTAAAGAATAATATTCAAAATGTAGACCAGACTGGAAGATATGTAGAAAACCAGAATTTCCGAACATATGCGCAATATTAACAATCATGTAAAAATTCCTTAGTCTTCCAATATATAAGTAAAACAGGTCATTCCTTCATCTTTGAGGAACCGCGTGTATCCGTTACTCCAACATCCCCAAAAGGCAACAGAGACTAGTCACGGAGGCACTTTTTTATCCAGAAAATACATTAGGATTAACATAAGATAGGACCTTCTCGAAGTATATGGAATAATTTTACCGAACTCAAATCCGATATTTCCTAATATAAAATGATCTACAAAGGTCTAGAGTGGCAGCTCTCACTGTGAAGGGAATATCAGATGCTGTACACAATATACGGAATTATAACTACAAAACTGTTATCTCGGAGTGTTGGTGGCCCTCTCACAGGGTGTACTGTTACTAGAAATCAAATATTATAAAAATTAAATATCTTTATTTACTATTTTTAGTTCATTTTAATATAAAAACTGTAGAAGGGCCTTTTTTAAAGCCCGAGAAAGAGATAGAGATAGAAGAAATAATATTTAAAAGAAATTCATCCCTTTATATATAGTTTAATTTTCATTATAATATTTTTAAATGTTCATAAACACGTCTTTTGTTAAATATTACCCATGTTGGATTCAGAGAGAGGAATCCTGAAGTAAGCACTTCCCTGGGGGGACATTATATGTATAATGTATTATATAATTTTATGGTAATTTATAAGTACTTTAATTTTGTTATATTCATTTAAAATATAATTAATTAGATATTATAAGTAGCTTATTAATTAAGCAAAGGACTACTTAATTATGTCTGAACTCTAAGTAGCAACCTCGCTACATCTATATAGCAGCCTTGTGTGTAAATAATATCCCTAGAATACATTGTTTATATATACGTTCATAGCTTATTTACATACCTAGTTTATTTACATAAATTGGGTTTTTACATGCATAGTCTATTAAATCATATGTAATATATGTTAAAGTACGTATTGAATAAATTGTATGTAAAAAAACTATATATATAAAATTATTGCGTGTAAATAAACTATGCATGTAAAAGCAATGTATGTAAATAAACTAGGTTTGTAAATTAAATGTATGTAAATAAAGTAGGTATATGTAAATAAGAGAGCAATGAACGTAAACACACAATGTATTCGAGTGACACTCAAAGCTGCTATAGATAATTGCTAGGTTGATAGTTGCGACATAATTAAATAGTCATTTGCTACCTTTCGATAAAGTAACTTATAATATTTCTGAGATTAATTATATTTTAAATAAA
>CP092871.1:73215684-73227641 GCA_030710605.1 Cordylochernes scorpioides | reverse complement strand
ATTAGTTTATACTTGTATTTATTCCTATAGAAGACTCAAAAAGAAACGTTTAGTTGCATGATCAGAGAGACCTTTCTCCTTAATACATATATCAATCTGTTCCCTGTACAATTTCACTTTTGTGCTCTTTTCAAAAAGTTAGATTATTTAGTTCAAATACGAGTCAAGATGATATAGAGGTGGGTCTACAGAAATAGGCACATTACACTGATAGACAAAACTTAAGGAAGTTGTACCTTATAGCATATATATATCGGGTTTCAGAAAATAACTCTGAGATATATATATATATGCTATAAGGTACAATTCCCTTAAGTTTTGTCTATCAGTGTTATTGGAAAATACTTATAATTGAGAGGTACTGCTCTTGCGTGGATGTTCTCATTAAAAGAGACATTTCAGCACAAATTAAGAAGATATTAATGTATTGATTATCATACCTCCGTTACATAAATTAACAAAGAGGGCGAAAATTGATTATATTCTGCAGGAATAAATACCTAAAGTGTTAATAATTTGCGGATAAAAGAATAAATAAACTGTTACAATAAATTTACATACCTATAGGATGTATACCATTCAATGTATTTACATAATACAATGTATTTATATACTAGCGGAAATAAGATATCAGTGCGCCAACTGTAATCAAGAATTGGTATCATATTTACACATTTATTTTTTCTATTCAAATCAATTTCCTATTGTACCTATAGCGAGGACAAAATATTAGGAGGACCTGGCTCATCAGTGGCAAACCCATAGAGAGGTTTCGCCGGTTTATTCTACCGCTATAATATTGTATTGGGACATTCTGCGTATATGTTATGTTATTTAGAGGTGATGGTATTGAAGGTAAGTATGTTCATAGATGGTAGATTAAATATGTAAAATCTGAAATATGTAAAATATTTCTGAAAGCGTTTACTGCTAAGGTGAGCAAGGCCCTCTTCCATTTATTTTTCCCATCCCTGTAGGGACAGTATAAAAATGATATTAGTCTAAAAAGAAAAGGTATCTTCTTAAAATAACGACAAGACCTGATACAAGGTTGATGAAAAGTATAGAGGCAATTTATAAAAAAACAATAGAAAGTTCTCCATTGACCTAAACAGACTATAATCAGTGGGAGCAATGTCAGAGGATGTGGTAGGGTATCTTAACTTCTCATCCAGTTCTTCAAATTTCTACTTAGTCCGTCCAATGATATGGTTCTTATAGTTTTCCAACGAGTATCAAAACCTTATCTCCAACCATATATCTCTTATGATTCTATATCTATATAATAATAATTCTATTATTATAAAACCTATATAGGGTTTATATATATCTCAATATATATCTTAATGTACATCCGCTAGTCTTGCATATATAGAGAGAGAAACTTACCTGTTCATGTGATTCAGTTTAAATAACTTGGATAAAGAGAAACCATTTGCAACTCTAAATTTAAGAATTCAAATATCTCAGATCCAATATATGTTGATACCTTTTATATATATACATATTGGGGTCGGTGGAAGGCTGGTTAAACCGTTTGGTTTTCGACCACTAGGACCCGGGTTCGATTCCCGCATTGGACACTTTTTTCTGTTTAAAGAAAAAAAATGCTCCAATGGCCCCCGATTCTTGCAAAAGTCCAACCCCACCAGCGAGTGCAAGTAACCAAACGGGGCTCTGGCATTAGTAAGTGCAAAGTCGAACTGCTTTTCACATGTGTAGACATGTGGTGCACTTACAGTAAAAGCAGTCGCTAACTACCCAACATGATTATCATGGCCTGTACCACGTGTACTAGGGATAAGCAAAAAAAAAAAAATATATATATATACATACTTGAATGGACAAAAAGATTAATAACCTAATATGATTATCATGAAGATAGAGGTTGCGGCATTCATAGTTCTTTGAATTAAGAGTCCCTTCTTTCAGCTAGTAAATGTTTTTATCATCTCGACGTTTCGACAAAAATATCTTGTCCTCGTCAGGATACAAGTATTGTAAATAAAAATTAAAGCATTTGGCAAGGCGTTAAAAATGTATTAATACATTTTTAACGCCTTGCCAAATGCTTTAATTTTTATTTCTCCTGACGAGGAGAAATTATTTTTGTTGAAACGTCGAGAGAGAATAAAAACATTTACTAACCGCGAGAAGTGAATCTTAATAAGAACTAATATGATTACTATAAAAGGATACTAGTAAACGTAATTAAAGTACTTTTAAATAGGTTCAGAGTATGAAAAATAAAGTATGAAACCATTACTCTATAAAGTCGAAAAAGAGTTTATAGTGAAGTCAGTCAAAATTCACCAAATCCGGGAAATCATCATGAAACTGAGAGTAACTTTCCAGTCACGTTTGACCTATCAATGAAATTAGAAAATTATTGAAAAATAGATTAGCAAAATCAATCGATGACATTTACATAATGAGACTGTATGGCCATTTACACACATTACGTAATGAAAGTTATTGACCTCCTCAATTCATCAATAACTCCTCATATTAAATTGGAAACACCACTTCAAATTGGGGAAAAAAATCTATCAACACAGTAAAAACACAGAACTGCATGATGCGTTTTCCATTCGTGAAAAAAAAAAAGAGTTTTAAAAACACACCATTGTAACTCTTCCCTCATTTTTTGTGTTCAAATTATTATTCCATTAGAGTGTATCTACTTAACACTGCTTTTACCCTCAATTGTTACTAGCCTTGCATTTTAGAGTGCGACATCATACGTTAATCTATTTGATGCAAATTTTAAGTATACACACTTCCTGGTTGTAAATATTTTATAAAATATATTTTAATCACTATTATGTGTAATCAAAACATTACCTTTGATTACTTTTCTATAAATAAATAATTGTTTTTGCTCGCCTTAAGTTTGTTTGATATATTTTTGGGTAGTAAATAGAGAAAATATTATGATGAGACAAGATAACTGTTGGTTGTAGAGCGTCCTTGTTAAAATTGCACCGGTTCCTGCTATAGCGTTAGAAATTGGATTGATATAATGGTAGATTTCTGGAAGATACTTTCAAGCTTGATGTTTCACGTTAAACAAAACTTTATTCAAGGCGGAAACAACAACCGTCCGGGGAAAATATATTTTAAAATATGTTTTATATGACCCTTTAGTTTTTAGGCCTGAAATCCCTTCTATTAAAGAATAAGATAAGCTAAATCGCAAATGTAACACGAATTATATACACTCATAGAAAAAAATAAGGAAGTTGTACCTTTTAGCATGTTTATCGGTATTCAGACAATTACTCTGAAAGATATTTGATACACAGTGACCTTTATTGAAGATACAAGAGATAACCAAATGTGAACAAGAGAAGCCTTTTTCTTAATTTATCCACAAGATACCAGTACAATTTCACTTTTTGTACTATTTTGTACTAAACAAAAAATAAAATGTTGACACCTCTCTTTCCCTTTATTTTTGATTTGAAAAACAAAAATACTAGTGGTGATAAGGAATGAGCCAGAACACCAGTTTTGGAAAATTCAGACAAAACCCAACCTTTATATAATACTAGCCGAATGACCCGGGCAACGCCCGTGTTTTACCCGATTGAATGTTTTGATTCAAATACTATTTGTTACAATTATAAATTGGCGCCTTAAATAAATGCATATGTTAGTTAATAACTATAGCCTATGTGCTTTATCTGTCTATGTACTGTTGGCTTCCGTAGGCGTCTCTTACTGGGAAAAAGAAAGAGAGGATTCCATTTGGTTATTATCTAATATATGCATTTATTTAGGGAGCGACCCGCTCCAACACAATAGTTACAAAGACGAAATAGCGAGTGGGGGGGGGGGGGGGCAAAGGTGGCGTGACCGTAGCCAACCAATAGGAGGGCGCCATTCCAAAAAAAAAAAAAAGCAAACGGTGACAGAGATGAAAACTGATTATTAGGAGATGAAGAATGACGCTCGTAACTGTATATAGAATATTCGGGATATGGCCCTCATCAGTACAGGGGCGGTTTGGATTCCATAACATCCTACGAGAAGAGTTAAAAGAACGCTCGAATTTACTTAAAAGGTGTTTAAACTGGTGCTTCTTTTGGTACATGAATTTTATCTTTCCGTAACTTTGTGTTATATATTATTAATTATAGTACACTAAAGTGTTTCTTCTTATTATTATTAAAACAGCTCTGCAGACATTACTGCGATAATAGAAAACATTAGATGAAAGGGTTTGGTTCATCAGTGGCGAACCCTTTCAGCGGTTTAACAAATTATTCCTCAGAACGCTCTACTATTGTATTGTATTGGTTTTCTTATTTACCGCGCATTTTGCAACGAAGGCTGGTTAGGGATTTTTAAGGAATCTATAGACATAGGTTTATGGGTCTGCAGCAGTGTAAACCAATTTAATTACAAGCGAATGTATCGAGAAATGCTCTCCCGCAAATATCATTTAACATTCAAGCAATCTTATTATAAGCATATTTAATAGCCTTCTCACCTGGCATTTACTAGCATCGCAGTAAGGTCTACAGAGATTGTATTATTGGTAAGAAATACTAGAATTGGGTATAATTTAGTTGACAGATAGCACTATTCTTCAAATAAAAAACACTTCGGCCAGTAAATCTTTTTATTGTCTCGACGTTTCTTTTATTTGAAGAACTATGAATGCCGGCCGGGCAGCCTCTATCTTTAAGATAACACTATAAAATTAATATAATTAACACATTCCTTTTGAATATCCTCTTCAACTTAGTAACGCCATCTATCGCTGAAAATTAGAAACATTTCTAACGCTATGTACTCTTCTTTTTTAAATTTACATATAATTTATAGTTATTTCTGTGTATGGAGATTAAAATGTCGAAACATGCTGGGAGAGTTCACAACTGACGAGCCAATTCGTCCCTCTTTCAATTTTACTTCATTGCAGGATAAGGGCTGCATATAGCAATATACTTTAATTGTACATAGGTAAAAAGAAGAGTTTATCGTTAAAAAATGTTTCCAATTTTCATACATAGACTAATTTACGTGATAAAACACCACAAGGGTAATAGAAAAAAAAGAAACTTAAACGACCAAACACTATGTTCCAATCTTTCCTGCTGCATAGTTGAGGAGAAATTCCAAGCTATTTAAAATTCTCTAAGTCTTAACTTAACCTAGCAAGAACGCAACTATTTCTATTCGAAAATAAACTACTTTATGAAACAATAAAAAGTTCCGTGTAGAAAGAACAAAGGAATGCTATGTAGTCGGTTCACAATTCTTATATATACATATTTATATATCTACTAGCCGAATGACCCGGGCAACGCCCGTGTTTTACCCGATTGAATGTTTTGATTCAAATACTATTTGTTACACAATTATAAATTGGCGCCTTATATAAATGAATATGTTAGTTAATAACTATAGCCTATGTGCTTTATCTGTCTATGTACTGTTGGCTTCCGTAGGCGTCTCTTACTGGGAAAAAGAAAGAGAGGATTCCATTTGGTTATTAACTAATATATGCATTTATTTAAGGAGCGACCCGCTCCAACACAATAGTTACAAAGACGAAATAGCGAGTGGGGGGGGGGGGGGGGGCAAAGGTGGCGTGATCGTAGCCAACCAATAGGAGGGCGCCATTCCAAAAAAAAAAAGCAAACGGTGACAGAGATGACTGATGAAGAATGACGCTCGTAACTATATATCGAATACGGAAACTGAGACCTCTCTCTTTAAATTCCTTGAAACAATGCATTTTATTTATCTACTCAGTATGTAGCGTTTTTTTGGTATTAAAGAATAAGCCACAACACTAATTTCGAAAATTAAGACAAAAAGCAAACAACCTGTATACCATGGTGTTAGGGCTATGGCCCTCAACAGTACAGGGACGGCCGCCCCTGTACTTATTTAAGTGCCTTAGACCGAAACCATAATATACAGGTTGCTGGCTTTTTGTCTCTATATGCCAAAACTGGTGTTGCGCCACGTTATCACCAACATTATGTTCTGTACTTGGGTGATAAACAAAAATACTTTGTTTTAATGAAATTTTAAAGAGAGATGTACCTCTTTCGATGCATGCACCATCCATCCGCAATTTTGTACTATATACGCCTTTTTATAGTAAAAATAAGAAAGAGATTAAAAGAGAGAAAACCCGGGTAAGTCTCGGAGCCAAGTCGACCAGGTCTGGTGAGAAAGGGGAAGAGAGACCTAATGAGAATTAATGAAAGCTCCTTGACAGTGTGGTCAGACACAAACAAGGTTAGCGAACCTTGTCAGGGTAAATCTCTTCACAGAATCTCTTCAGGGGAATCTCTCTGACAGGCATGCTCTTCATCTATTGGTGGACCGAGGTAGTGGAAATTTCATATCGGTACAAATTCATCTACGAAATCCTTTTTTATTATTATTCCAAATACACCCATGGACAAAACTTAAGGAAGTGGAAAATCTTTAATAACGCCGGTCGTCTGTTTTTTTGAAGGAGACAGAGGTAATTTTTTTCACTTAGTTATCTCGTGTTTCTCTATAAAGGTCACTGTAATATCTTTCAGAGTTATTGTCTCAATCCCGATATACATGATGAAAGGTACAACTTCCTTAAGTTTTGTTTCAATGAGTGTACACATGACACCGCCCATGATAATAATTATGGGTAGTAGATTTTACTCTAAGTGAACCCACAAGCCATCATAGCTAGTGTAAATATAAAAGCTTTAAGCCCAGAAGGAGCTGTAAAAACAAAAATACAAGTATACTTAATATCGATTGAAAAACCCTGTACGATTTATAAATGGATAAAACAAAGCTTCGAGGGCTGCGTATCTTTTATTAGAACGAATATAATACGAGCTTTCGGGCACAAAACAATAGTTACGTGTATATAAATCCTATTTCAAACTAGTTGGATTATTGTTTCATTAATTCCTGTAGAAGGGCGTATGTGCCCGAAAGCTCGTATTATATTCGTTCTAATAAAAGATACACAGCGCTTGAAGCTTTGTTTTATTCATTTACAAGTATACTTGTAATTTGACTGAAGTTAATGAATAATTAGATCTTGCAATGTAAAATATCCAAAAGAAATAGATACATTCTAAAATTATTTTTCATATGTTATCACATATGTTCTCTAAGTGCTAGCCTCTGCATATCATATCCAAAGGTTTCATAATATTCCACCAATTCCTTCTGGGTCCAATACTCTCTATTTCCTCTAGTGTATATGTTTTTTGTCTTGTTTCGAAATGTAACCATGTAATCCTTTTTGTTTGTGGGCATAAAGTATATACCTTGATATCTGTTGGGAAATTTCATTAGACTGATAACACAATTGTTGAAAAACGAAGTTTGAGTGTTTTGATGTCCTTACTGTGATCAAAAAAATATTGGAGGGCTTAGATCAACAGTGAGGAACTCTCCCAGCGGTTTCGCCAACTTAATCTACCAGACCGCTTTTAGAGCTCTAATACTGTATTGGACGATTCTGTTTATATATGTTACACTGAAGGCGGAATCTTAGAAATGGTATTCAAGGAATCTATGGATATAAGCTTTTAGGATAGTAAAATTACATATAAATATTTGCATTGAACTCTTCCCCAAACAATAAGGACAAGAGAGAAGGCCTGTTAAGTATAAATTAAACATAAAAACAATAACGAGTTATTTATATATATAGGAAATAAAAAGACACAAAGAAGACAAATGTTATTTAAAAACACAACATACTATATTCAATAATGTAGTATGAAAAGTCAATAGTAGGAAGGTTAATCATGACCGCACACAAAAAAAAAGAGAAAAGAACTAGGCGATATTTCACGGGGGTTAATAAAAGAGTGAGAGCTCGTTATTTTTCCAATTTCCCCAAAATTCCTCTCAGCATAGTAATGAGGGGCCACATTTACATAGGGTTAATACCCACCCATCACCGGCAGAGCGACGGCGGGAGGGAAAAAAAGCGGTGGGTTAAAAAGAAGATGGGGGTTCCAAAATTATCGGGAATGGATGAATTGGGGTTAAAAATGTCGCCCGACACACAAAAAATGGTCTAATGATGAATGGCGGTGCCGACACTCGGGCGCAACCCGAGCTGGTGGGTAAACACGGGGTCTGTGGTGGGGTGTATGTATATATAGTATGTGGAGGGGTGTGCACATGGGAGGTCTGGTATACTTGATTCACAGGTATTTATAGATCTATGGTAATGTATGAGTTCTGTGAATGTGGCTTGTATGCTTGATATATGGAATCAATGCAGTATCTGGGCTTGAAAATCCTACAATTTGGTCAGGAGCCCGTAAAACCATATTCTCTCTGAATACAGTATTACATAGGGTATATGGTTCCTGGACGGTATGAGTAACTGTGTGTGTGGTTTCCATATATTATTCATAGATATTAATAAGTCTAAGTAGTATGCACTTATGATGTATGGGTTCCAGGAAGTCTAGGGATCTGACACTGTGGCTCCTATACATGATTCATAGATTTTCATAGTCATAAGTACGGCATACAAATGATTTATATTTTATTTGAGGATGTGGTTTCTCTACTTTACTCGTACATTTTTTATAGTCCTATGGCTCACGATATATGGTTTCTAGGAAGTCTCAGGATATATACCCTTGATTTAGGGAAATTACAGCCTTCTATTTTAGATAGATACCTATACCGGATATGAGAGTCCAGAATAATCTATAGATTTGAAGATATATTGATGAGAGTTCTGGAAAGTCTTATATTTGATTTTTAGGATTTCTTGTGGATTATGTCCCTAGGAATCCTGACTATTATGTCCCTAAATGTGGATTCAGGAAGGTCTGGGGAATGTGACTTGTATGCTCAGATCATAGAGGTACATAACTCTACGTATCACCTACGTCTAATCTATGGTGTTGGGATATTATGTAAATAGGTACTGTTCTGACCGACGTCCTTAATCCGACGACGAAGTTTACAAATGTTACAAGAATACTTGAAGTACTGGACTAGAACCGCAATATTCCCCAAATATGCATCTTATAAAGAGCTGCAGGAAAAAAAAATTAAGAGAACCAAAATAATTTATCTACCTTATGATTCGGCCTCTATTTTTTACAAATAAGTTGAACAAATCCCGTGTGTCATCTAAATTTCTTTGAATATAATTGGAAGTCGGTGGACGAGTGGGTAACGCCCTCGATTCCCGACAGTCATGAACCGGGATTGAATCCCGCGTTTAAATTTTGTTTAATATGTGAATAACCTTCACATATTATTCATTGTTCAATTATCATGAACTAGGTTGCTCTTGCTGAGCGGTACCTACTTATGTGATTTGAACCAGAATATAATTGGGGTCTCTTTAAAAAAAAGTAAATTTACATGAAGTTTCAGAAAAAATCAAAATGTCAATTCAAGAGATCACCCTTCGTGAGTTATTGGTAACCAACCAATCAGAGAATCGAGAATATCAGCAGTCTGTATAATGCAGCAACACCTCCACACAATCTTGTTCCCTATGAACATCCTATAAGCTCTGAAAAGCGACTTAATGAGAAACCTCGGTAAAGACGTGTTTTTTTTTTTTTGCGAATTAAGGAAATATTATAAAAGATATCACTTTTTTTTCTAAAATATTTTCCACAATGAGTATATTTTTTATTTATAATCGCAAGCTTTGAAGATAGCATTTTATATATAGGCTTATATAAATTAATACAGTGGTACCTCGACATACGAGCGCCCCAACATACGAGTTTTTCGAGATACGAGCCGACGAGCAAGTGATTTTTTGCTTTTAGTTACGAGCGAAATTCGAGATACGAGTTCGGTTCGGTAGTGTTGAAGATATTAATCTGTGATTTTAAATGTTTCTTTTTGACCAGTACTTTTGTTTTGTTTTTGCTTTTTCTAAAATGTTTCTTTCTTCTTCTTCATTATTATTTGTTCTATATGCAAAGCTTTGTTTTTTGAGACTTGAATAAACAAATTCAAGTTTATTATATTTTTGTGTTTTTTCTAAACGGCCTACAGGTGAAAGCGAGAAAAATGTAGCGAAAAAGGCAAAGACCAGTGAGGATATCTAATTTATTTCTTTATATTCTCTTTTTTGGTTTTGTGCAATAAATATTTGATATTTATAAATACGTTTTTATTATTTAAAACCACGTAACAAAAATAATTGGGGTGACATTTTGGAGGTTGGAACGGATTAATGGTAGTTCAATTGTTTTGTATGGGGAAATTTGCTTCGAGATACGAGTAATTCAAGATACGAGCAAGGTTGCGGAACGAATTAAACTCGTATGTCGAGGTACCACTGTATAAGAAATATGATTTATATTTATTCGCCACAATATTATAAGCTTTTAGCATAGCGATTATCGCTTGAAAGCTTGTATTTTTAAATATTAAAAAATACTTATTGTGCATTTTTAAAATAATTTTTTAATTTTAAAATTCATATTAATTTCTGTAAATAATCGTATTCAATTTTGAACATAATAAAATATTTTTAATTAATCTTCTATCTTCAAATATCATATAGCTTTTGTTTTCTCTAAATATATATAAAAAAACTTGAATTTATAAATGTATTTAGAATGTGATATGGGTAAAATCTGTTATATATATATATTTTATTTTCTTGGTAACGCGGTCGTAACAAGGATTCAATGGGTGTAGGGTACTAGCTGGAATAAGACCATGGTATAATCTTATTGGCCGTTCATTCCACAGCTGTGGATTCAACTCACTCCATACATTTTTCTCTACTACAGGAATGGAATATGGATTCTTATGATTTCTATGAGTTCTCCCCTAGTGGAAGAACCGCCACTATAAACAAATGGTAACGTTCCGAAGTAGACATCAAGTCGATATCGTAAACAAATATCAAAACATGGATACTTCTCATCATGGATGGTCTCTCTTGGAGGTGGTCGCTCATTAGAGGTTAGGATCAGATGAGTCCAAGTTATTTGTGATGTTATAAAAGTTGTCGCGCTAAGGAAAGTGACTAGCTGAGCCATTCATGGAGGTTTTAATGCCCCCCTCCATAATCAGAGATTGATACCAATTACTCACACTCTGACAAACTAAAGAATTGACCGTTGAGAAAAACAAACTTTTAATAGACACTTAGGATTCCAAATTCACGATCCAGTAGCCAAACGTTCCAAGCCATAAACTATGTTCGTTCATGGTCCTAGGAACACTCCTTAAGTTCCTGCTACTCCCATAAAAGGTGACGGCACCAAGTCACTCCTAGTACAAAATCCCTAAAGTAAAGGTCCCCTTAAAATGTTACAGCCAATAAGAAGAAGGCTTGTAATCTCTGTTGACCCCTATTGGCTAACTTTATAAATCCTGCAATAAAATTTGATGGAGGACAATTTCGATTGGTTATGAGTTGTAAAGCGACTAACGGCCAGTTTTAGGATGGTCCCTTTTATTTTAATTGCTCTTTTTTCCCTATCTCACTGACTTAAATCGTTCTGTTCTAGGACGATAAACACAGTTCTCTCCATCAGAGCAGCATTGATGAGCTTCTGCTTTTATGAAGCTTGTTCAATGACCAATTAACAAAATTATTTTGTTAGATTATAACATTAACATATTTTTATACACTCGATTTCCTTTTACTTAATGAGAAAAATTAAAAATAAATACATTCTATATTTTTTTAATAAAAAGGCATATATTGCATTAAAATATCATTTATTTTACCAATATATTCCTTTTTATTTAAATATTTATTTATGGATTGCTCTATTTTCAAAACATTATTTAATGAATTATCTTTCTGAAGGACATCAAAAGAATGACTGGATTCCATCCATGAACTAAATAACTCTTTTATGTGTAAATATGGTAACTTTAATCTGACATTACTGTCTTACTTATAACCATTAGAGGCTCACCTTTCAGTATGTAAATAAATCATACTCCTTATTTTAGCATTAATGATC
>CP092871.1:73204178-73215584 GCA_030710605.1 Cordylochernes scorpioides | reverse complement strand
GATCACAAAATTTCAGTCGTTAAAACTATCAACAAACAGTAACTTGAAAAATGAAAGAACCGGTATATTTTACTTCAAGCTGAAGAACAAATTTTCAAGATGAAATGTTCATATTGTGACAGAAAAATATATCTCCATAGAATATTCAAATACCATAACCGTTAATAATCTACCAAATACACAATATATATGTAGGAAATCACAATTCTTGTTTTTTATCGATTAATCTCTTTTCTATATTAGATTTCTGTTTTCCCTCTTTCTTTCTTAATCCACCCTTTCCAACTTCAATAGTCTAAGTATACATAGGATTTAACATGTATCCGTTAGAGAGTATATGTTCAATAACTGGTCCTTTACTACAATCTTGTTATTCAGACACTTCCACCTTTCTTACCCTACTTATTTCGACGGCTCGCTATCGCCCTTCTCAACTAAAGGTATTAAAAATAAAAAAGGCATATCCTGACCAGGAACACATGTGCTTTTCAGAAGGCAGAGCGCCATCTAGTGGAACAGAAATCAACTATTCATTGATTTAACCTATTCCCTGATATCTTGCCATCCCAATTTCTTGATAAATCAAGAAAAGCCATCAACGAAAGCGTTTCGCGCTGTTGGCGCTCGTTAGCGTGGAGAACAGAACTAAAGGTATGTTTATGATATTCTGGTATTAGAGCGCGACCGCCGAAATTAATAATAAGAAAAGTTAAGATATATCAATAATAATATTTATGAATCTAACATGCAAAAATGTCTTTTTTATTGATATTTAATAATCATTTATAAAAAGTAAATACGAACATTCTCAAAACAAGCTAATTTCTCAATAGCAAAAAGGATCTACCGTATTTGCACTCATGGACAAAACTTGAGGAAGTTATACCTTTTAGCATGTATATCGGGATTGAGACAATAACTCTGAAAGATATTACAGTGACCTTTATTGAAGACACACGGGATAACCAATATACACTCATGGACAAAACTTGAGGAAGTTGTTCCTTTTAGCATGTATATCGGGATTGAGACAATAACTCTGGAAGATATTACATTAACCTTTATTAATAATGCACGAGAAAACTAAGTGTGAACAACATTACCTCTGTCTCCCCAAAAAAAAAAAAAACAGAAGACCGGCGACATTAAAATATGAAACTTTCTTAAGTTTTTGTTCCTGAGTGTAGACGGTGTCAATCATGTACCATATATGTAAGCAATAAAATAATTTATAGTAGCAAATATAATTAGAAATGTATGCGTAAATTCTTTCAGTTCGAATGTTTTTTTCGGATAAAAAAACACCTTTCTACTGCCCTTCCTGCAATGATAAAAATGTTGGCTTGGTTCATCATTTTTATTGTTACCTAAATAGCAATAGGAAGTACAAGGTGTGTCCAAAATATGGAGTCAATTTCAGAGATATTTAATAAAAATATAACAGTAATCCTCTTCAAAATAATCCTCTCTTTACTATTAGATCTAATCCATCTTTTCGGAAGTTCGAAAAGTAGTCATAGAATATCTTTTCTGAGAACTTGTGAAGTTCCATTGTTATATTTGGTTGGCTATCATAACTTCAAGATATTTTCCTTTTATAATTATTTCTAGTTCTCAGGAAATAGAAAGAAGTCACATGGGAATAGCTCAGGGGAATAAGGTGCATGTGGGAGCTTAGGTAAGGAATGTTTACTTCCTTGCACATCATCATATCGGGGAATATTTAACATCACTAGCTTTGAAAAATTTAGACAAAAATCAACAAACTGTATGCGATGGTTTCGGGATATTCAGTAAATGGAAGGCTTCGATTTCATGAACAATCAACGCGAGAGGAAAGTTATGAAATCGGCTGAATATACCAAATAGACGTTATATTGGTTGCACAAGAATGACTCCGCGTTTTTTTTTTTTTTTCGGTTAGAAAATTTAATGATATTGAAACAAATTTAAGCTAGATATTCACATTAAAAATACTCTTCATTGTTAGGTACAACATTTCACTATAATTTAGTTAGTCGGTTTATAGAGGAAATCCATTCATCAAGCCAATTTTCAACTTCTTCGCTATTCTGGAAGCGCTGGTCAGCCAGCCCATGTGCTATCGACCGTAAGAGATGATAATCCAATGGAGCGATGTCTGGAGAGTATGGTGGGTGGGGTAAGATTTCCCATTTGAATTCTTTCAGGGTGTCCTTTAATGATTATGTGACATGTGGCCTTGTGTTCTCATGAAGCAGTATCAACCTGCCATGTCGCTGTGCCCATTCTGGTCGTTTCACTGCGATTTCTTGGCATAACTGCGTTAGTTGTTGTTGATAGCGATGGGCAGTGACGCCTGGTTGCAGAAGTTCGTGGTAAAGTATGCCGTGCTGATCCCACAGATGTACAGAATCTTGCAGTGGATATTGGGTTTGGCGGTCGAAATACTTGGTGAAGTGAAAGAGCCGATTCTCAGGTAAATTTATAATGAAAGATTGCGGCAGGGTAGGATTCACTAAAATTGAAGTAAAGCATCGTAGGTTCGATTCTAGGAAGTTCTCCCTTTTTTTTGTTATATTAAAAAATTATCTTAATGTCATTCTATCTGTAATATATAAAACAAATTTATTTCGGAGTTGTATTTATGAATTTATTTTTGACATTAAGCTTTTTAATTATTTGTATTACAGGAATCTGACGCTTGGTCTATTTATTCTACAATGGGAAATTTTAACGGGAAGTGTGTGACAGAATATTCGATTTTATTACATCGACATATTTTCAAACTTTAATCTCAGTCTTCAAATGTCCCTTCACCCATACGGAAGTCTAATGTACTCTAGTTCATAACAAATTTATTCCTACAACTTGTTTATCTATCCATCTGTTTAAAGTCTGGTACGAATGTAATTCGCTAGACCGATGTGTTATGAAAAAAAAAAAATGATGGAAGGCCTGGAAGGAGTCTAAACAAGAAATTAATTTTGTAAACATGTTGTTTATACAGATGTCCAGTAGCTTGATGAATTCCTCGGTGTGTTTTTTCACTAAGCCATTCGTCTCTGACACGCCGGCTATTCCCGGCACCGCTAAAATAACCTCAAAGGAAGCATAGTGTTGAGCTACCGTTCAAAATGGGTTTTTAGCATCACTGTTATACGACACCTTCTAAAAACATAATAGTGAAGAAAAAACATACCTGCGCTGTATATAAATATTGTTCTATGTATATAGCTATTTTTATATATTTGTGAGGGGGATATGTAAAAAGGATGCTAATTTTACTGTTAATTCTAGTTGTTTAAAAGATTCAGACTAATTCTTCTTATACAAGCGGTATATATATAATATCTTAACGCAATGCATTTATGTGCTTTTTTTTTGCACAAAATTCGAGGATTGGTATCAATGTATAAGCTGTATCTAACAAATTTGAATAAAAAACCAACACCCAGTGTTTATACCATGGTTTATATAGATGGCACATAGATTTGGCAGCTGTTTTAACTATAAATGTTTTTTATTTTTTATTTTTAGGATTGAGTTCCTTATGCGAAGATATGCGTGCAAAAAGATGTACTTCTCTATTTTAATGAGCGCATTAAAGAGGTAAATCTATCAAAGCAATACGTTTTTCTGATCTCTGCACAGATAGCACGAATTCAGATCATTGAATAAGCCGCGAGACAACAAATCATTTATTAAAAAGATGCCTTTTTTTAACATAAATATACATTGTAATTCTTCCGCAACTTTATGTTGTATTTTTACCTGAAAATTGGCCCTTGTCACTTTACCAGATTGAACATCTTTTTGGTCAATTTGACCAATTTCACAACCCCTCTCGCAGAATGTTATAAAATCAAAGCCGCCCCTGTATTGACGAGGGCTATAGCCTGAAACCATATAGGTTGTTATGTATATAGGTTGTTGGCTTTTGCCTAATGTTGATAAAACTGGTGTTTCTTTATCAACATAAGAGACACTTAAGCCAGAAAAAAAACTCTAGGTATAAAAATTGTACAAATAGATATAGATATATATATAATTTTGGAAATAAAAAAATTATTAATTTTTATTTTGCTATTATTTTATTTAACACAAAGCAATAACGCGCCATCTATAAATATAAAATGAAAGGATTTAAAAGCACGAATGTTTCTTTTATACATAATACAAACTTCATAATACCCACTTCGTGCTTTTAAATCCTTTAATTTTATATGTATAGATGGCGCGTTATTGCTTTGTGTTAATTTATGCTTAACTGGCCTTGTCTTTATTGTTTGCGGAAGAGCATTGCTCGATGCAAATACTAGAATGTAATTCTACTGTCCTATAAGCTTATGTTCATATTTTTCTTGAAAACCATTTCTAAGATTCCATCCTTCAGTGCTGCGTATATAAGCAGAATCGTCCATTACAGTAAAAGTTAGCATGTAGAAGGCGGAATAAATTGTTACGTCCATTACAGTATTAGAGCTCTGAGAAGCGGTCTGGTGGATTAAATTGGCGAAACCGCTGGGAGGGTTCACCACTGATGAGCCAAGCTCTCCCAATATATTATTTCATCGCAGTAAGGGCAGTAGAAGTTTGTATTATGTATAAAAGAAACATTCGTGCTTTTAAATCCTTTCATTTTATATTATTTTATTTATTTTGTTTTTAATTTGATTAATATATATTTATTTTAAAGATATTGATGTATATAGTTTTTCATTTGTTTTAAATAAATATTAAATTGATGTATATAGTTATTCATTTGTTTTAAATAAATATCAAATTGATGTATATATTTGTTTAGTTATTTTGCATATTTTTCATCTGTGAATTAATCTTATAATTTGGTCTATGAAAATAAAAATATTGGACCAGTGACCAAAACAAACTGTAAATAGATCGCTTAATGTTATATAGGATAGTATAGAGAGTTGTTAGGCAGGATATATATATTTTTAAATGTTATGCTTGTGTAATTATAATCTTAATTGAATAAAAATATTTAAATTATAAATGTTTTCTAAATCTTAAATACCAAGCATTAAAACAACTGGCGACGAGGAAAAGCAAATTTTGTAAAGAAAAAAGAATTTAAATAGTGAAAAGAAATTATACTTTTAAAAAAATGTCTTCAAGTATGTTTGAAAGATTCGACGAAAATCTAGAGAATGTAGAGAATTATATTTATCGATTGAAGCAATTCATGCTAATTTCTAAAACAAAAGAAGACTTTAAGACGCCATTTCTGATATCATGCATCGGGCCTAAATATTTCGGGATCTTGCGAAACTTAGTTTTTCCGGAAGAAGTTGATCAAGTTCCCTTTGACAAATTGTGCAGGATCTTATTGAAACATTTCAATCCTAAGACCAATATAATATATGAAAGATTTGTATTCCAGAAAATGGATCAGAAATCAGGCGAAACAATATCTAAATACATAATACGCCTTAAGAAACAGTTCCGCAGGTGATGTCCCTTTCCTAATATTTACATCTGTCCTTATAAAGAACAAAGCCCTGGACAGAGCCAAATTTAGTTCCACCTGCTCATTTTCATATAATTGCTTTTTTAGCAATTTCTTTACCTCTCTTACAGAGACTTCTGCCTGTCCATTCGATTGTGGGTGATATGGGGGAGATGTCACATGGGATATGCCATTCTTAGACAAAAAATCACCAAAGTCACTACTAAAGAAAGGAGGACCATTATCAGAAACCACTACTTGTGGAAATCCGTAGCGAGCAATACAATTTCTCATAAAATTTATACAAAAATATGCACTGGTAGATGGTACTTCAGAAACTTCAACCCATGAAGAAAATGAATCTACTGCTAGTAAAAACAGTTTGTTTTTGAAATTGAAATAGTCCATGTGAACCCTCCTCCATGGTCCTGCATATTTAGGCCAACTCTCAGTCCTTTGAGGAGGCAAACTTTCATTAGAAAGACAAGTTCTGCAATTTTTTGTAATTATTTCTATTGAAGAGTCCATGCCGGGCCACCAAATAGATGAACGTGCCATCATTTTCATTTTATTAGTTCCTGCATGGCTCTCATGTAAAATTTGAAGTACCCTTTCATGTAGACTTTTTGGGATAACCATCCTATTCTCCAGAAAAATACATTCTTGGAGAATGGTAAAGTCATCAATCCTTTTTAAATAAGGAATGAGATCATCATTGGGACTTGAGGGTAACTCCCCTGTCTCAATAATTTTATACAATTAGACAGGACTTTAATCAAATTGTATAAAATTATTGAGACAGGGGAGTTACCCTCAAGTCCCAATGATGATCTCATTCCTTATTTAAAAAGGATTGATGACTTTACCATTCTCCAAGAATGTATTTTTCTGGAGAATAGGATGGTTATCCCAAAAAGTCTACATGAAAGGGTACTTCAAATTTTACATGAGAGCCATGCAGGAACTAATAAAATGAAAATGATGGCACGTTCATCTATTTGGTGGCCCGGCATGGACTCTTCAATAGAAATAATTACAAAAAATTGCAGAACTTGTCTTTCTAATGAAAGTTTGCCTCCTCAAAGGACTGAGAGTTGGCCTAAATATGCAGGACCATGGAGGAGGGTTCACATGGACTATTTCAATTTCAAAAACAAACTGTTTTTACTAGCAGTAGATTCATTTTCTTCATGGGTTGAAGTTTCTGAAGTACCATCTACCAGTGCATATTTTTGTATAAATTTTATGAGAAATTGTATTGCTCGCTACGGATTTCCACAAGTAGTGGTTTCTGATAATGGTCCTCCTTTCTTTAGTAGTGACTTTGGTGATTTTTTGTCTAAGAATGGCATATCCCATGTGACATCTCCCCCATATCACCCACAATCGAATGGACAGGCAGAAGTCTCTGTAAGAGAGGTAAAGAAATTGCTAAAAAAGCAATTATATGAAAATGAGCAGGTGGAACTAAATTTGGCTCTGTCCAGGGCTTTGTTCTTTATAAGGACAGATGTAAATATTAGGAAAGGGACATCACCTGCGGAACTGTTTCTTGGAAGAAAGATCAGATCAAGACTTTCGGTGTTATCAAAAGAAGAAGTAAAAGCCTCCAAATTCAATAGTCAATATGTTAACAGTAAATTTAAAGTGGATGAGACTGTGAAGTTTAGGTGGATTACTAATGGGCATCCCTCTTGGTATACAGGAAAGATAATTAAAATACTAGGAAGGAATGTTTATTTAATAAAACAAGGTGACAGTATAAAAAAGGTTCATCAAAACTACATTAGAAAAATGTTGCCTGGTAAATCACATCCCACTAATATGAATGATGCTGTACGTGTGCCAACTCCAATCTCGGAGGAGAAAAGTATTACAACCCCCAGGTATCCTCAGAGGGAGCGCAGATGTCCGCAGAGATATGGAGAGTAAATAAATAAATAAGGGGGGCCAAGCCTAAGAAGGGGGAATTGATGTATATAGTTTTTCATTTGTTTTAAATAAATATTAAATTGATGTATATAGTTATTCATTTGTTTTAAATAAATATCAAATTGATGTATATATTTGTTTAGTTATTTTGCATATTTTTCATCTGTGAATTAATCTTATAATTTGGTCTATGAAAATAAAAATATTGGACCAGTGACCAAAACAAACTGTAAATAGATCGCTTAATGTTATATAGGATAGTATAGAGAGTTGTTAGGCAGGATATATATATTTTTAAATGTTATGCTTGTGTAATTATAATCTTAATTGAATAAAAATATTTAAATTATAAATGTTTTCTAAATCTTAAATACCAAGCATTAAATCAGATATATTTCTCTAATAGAGTCTTTGATGAGTTTAATATTTGTTTTTGACTCGTGATTTAGATGTTGTACTAAATTTCTAAGATCGCATGAGAACGCCCTTACGACCTCAGGAACATTTCCAACGACTTGCCAAATGCTTTATTTTTATTTCTCCTGACGAGGACAAAATATTTCTGTCGAAACGTCGAGAAAATAAAAATATTTAGTGGCGAAAGTGTTTCTTATTTTAAGAAATATGAATGCCGGCCAGGCAACCTCTTTCTACAAGATAAAACTGGTGTTGTGACTCATTTTTCCTCACACCCTAACCCTCTGTTATAGGGATGTAAACATAATGCATTGATTTATTGTATTTTAACGGGAGAGGTGCCTCTTTTGTAGTACATATATATATATATGAAAAATAGTACACAATTGAATTTGTATTTGGATCAGGTGGATAAATGAAGAAAAAGGTATTTCCTGATTGTGCAACTAAAAGTTGCTGATGGCTTTTGACATCTATCGGAATGATTGTACATAGTGCATATATACATACATATATATATGAACGTAGTACATATAGTACACATAGTACATTGTACATAGTATATATATAATCCATATTATCTTTTTTTAAATAGAGCAGACTGTGCACTTTGCATGTATTGACAAGATGTCAATAAAATTATTTTAATTGTCAATTGTCTATCGGAATGAATATCACCTAATCGTTGATTTTTAATTATTCCAGAATTGGCCAGATACCATTTATTTCGATAGATGGCGCAAGCCATCAGCAACTTTAAGTTGTTGTTATATATGTTATGATTATTTTGTTTTGTTGTTGAAAAAGATAAAGAATTGAAGGTGCAGTCGTGAAAAAGTAAATATAATTATTTACCCATCAAGTAGTTTTTATTTTGAAAACCTTGAAGCAAATTACACATAAAATTAGTTTTCACAGTAATATAGAATTTATAAAATGATTTCTATATTCGTGAATTAAAAAATAGGTAGGTTAACTATACATATTTACAACAAATATTCAAAGTGTTATGTTCTAAATCTATGGTCAAAAATAAAATAATAGTCAATGATGAAAGTAAAATAATAGTCAATGATGAAAATAAAATACATGTTTTTTTTTAAATAAAATATTTGAATTTTAGATTATATAATATATATAATTGCCATGACAGGTTTGTCTGTCCATCAAATAAATTAAGATGCTGAAAATAATCATTATTATGGTAAAAAAACTTCAATAAAGCTTATAACTTCCTTTCTCTAGATCTGTTCCCAGATCAGGTATTTCTCTATCTATGTATATAAGTTCTGTCTCCGGTTGTTTGGCTGTTTGTTTGGTAGACGAGAAATTCTCAGATAATATTGAATATAATTATAGGGGTTTTTAGATAATATAAAAGCATATATAATAAATTGAAACAATTTTAGACGCGTGTGATTCTTTTTAAAAATTAAACAATTATCTACTGCCTTTACGGCAATGTAAAATTAATGCAAGGGCCTGGCTCATCGGTGGTCAACCCTCCCAGTTTGTTTCGCCAGTTTAATCTACCATACCGCTATAATATTGCATTTTTCGGTTTTCCTTTTATACCGATACTGAAGCTGACCTCTTGGAAAAGGTATTTTAAATGAAATATGGACATAAGCTTTGAGAACAGAATGCCAACCTTTGTCAAGGCATTACATTTTGTATAAACATTTTATATAGAAATTTACAAAAGTTTATAAAAATTTCTATACAAAATGTAAGGCCTTGACAAATATTGGCGTTTAGCCAACCGAAATATTGCTAAATCCAATATATACCTTTTTATTACCTAAATATTTGAATATAAATTGTTATATTTGTTATATATATCAAAATGTAATTAGCTTATTTCAAAATTGTTTTTTTTTAACAAAAAGAGCTCTTCAATCTATATAAACTCGGGGTAAAATGGAATTTGAGGAAAACCCGGACATTGTTCTTTATGTCATTCTTCCACTATGGAATATTCTATATATATTCGATTTTTCCACAATAAATTGCTTCTCTCTTCATCCTATCATTTTTATAAAGATATTTCATTTTCACAATGTGCCTCGTGAATAGAGAAAAATTTCAATATGATATCATAAAATTGTGTCAAAGAAACGGGAATTTTTCCATCAATATATTTTCATTAAGATTTGGATGAACAACCTGATCAATATATGGGCTCCCTACAGAATGTTATTAACTCTCAAGGAGAATATTGATTGCAATTTATCTGGAATATATTATATGTGAATATATATCTTCTCTATGTATTTTAACAAATATATAATTTCTTTAAATTTTCAACAAGTTATTTTATACACGACCTACTAATAAATATTTTTATAAAGGAGACCTAAAATAGAATAATATTTTTTTTAATATCTGTAATCACACATCTATATAAACGTTAATGATGACTTGCGCCATCTATCGGCATAAATATTTTTTAAAAAACGTTATTTCTCTTCTACAATATACTGGCTACAATATTTTCTTGATATATCAATAAAGGATAAGTGGGGTAAGCGAATTGGAGATTTAGATCAGCGTGATGCAAGCTCAAGGACCAAAGAAGATGGTCATAGAGACTTCCTGATAAATCAAGGTAAATGCCGTTTAGGCCATAGAACAATGGAAATATATTGGTTTTATAAATAAATGAAATATTATAAAAAAAAATGAGGCAGTATATTCTCGGTATCAAAGACGACTTAAAAATATAGATACTTCTGGTATCTCCTGGTTCCTGATGGAGGTTATGTCAGTTTTTTATTTTATTTTACTGAAATGGACAAAGAGAGAGGTGGGGTTTGATCATTAATGCTAAAATAAGGTGTATGATTTATTTACATTTGAAAATTATCCCGCATATGTTTCTTTTCAACGAAAAAACGAAATTTATTTTAAGGAGATATAACGATTATTTCTAACCTTAGGGATGAAGTATGAAAGTATGAATTGTGAAGAGTAATGATAAACGGAAAAATTAAAGTGTCCAGGGATGGGAACCCACAGTGTTCCGCTTACCGGGCAGATGCCATGTCCACTAGGCTACCCTGGACATATTTTCCCATCCCTGGACACTTTTATTTTTCTGTTTATCATTATTCTTCACAATTCATCCTTTCATACTTCATCCCTAAGGTTAGAAATAATCGTTATTTCTCCTTAAAAATAAATTTCGATTTTTCGTACAAGAGAAACACATGCGGGATAATTTTCAAATGTCGTTTTACAATCAAAAGCCGCATTATATTGTATTATAAATCGTTATTACTTCAACAATATTCTGACTACAATATTTTCTTGATATATCAATAAAAGATAAGTGGAGTAAGCGAATTGGAGATTTAGATCAGTGTGATGCAAGCTCAAGGACCAAAGAAGATGGTCCTAGAGACTTCCAGATAAATCAAGTGGAAATATATTGGTTTTTATAAATAAATGAAATATCTTAGAAAAAATAATGAGGCAGTATATTCTCCCTATCAAAGACGACTCAATAAAACATAGATACCTCTGGTATCTCCTGGTCCCTGGTGGAGATTAGGTAAGTTTTTTTATTCTACTCTAATGGCCAAAGAGAGATAGAGAGGGGGGGATTA
>CP092871.1:73153525-73204078 GCA_030710605.1 Cordylochernes scorpioides | reverse complement strand
AAAGCTTCCAGGACTGAGATTCTTGTGTAACTTTTATTTTCAAGTTTTCTGACTTGTCAGTCCTTCAACAGGAGAATCACATTAACAAATTAATTAAAATCACAAACAAATTTATTAATGTGATTCTCCTGTTGAAGGACTGACAAGTCCGAAAGCTTGAAAATAAAAGTTACCCAAGAAACTTAGCCCTGGAAGCTTTATTTATTTTATTATATAAATGTTTTTAGAGTATTTTTTAGCTCTACGTAGTTTCGTATCGTAGTTCTCTTTTAAAATTACTGAATGCAACGTGAGACCTGATCAAGTAACTATCTTTATGATATCTCTTTATCTATTTATCGAGAGATCTTTGGGACAAGTGAATCTGTCCCTCGCCCAGGCAGAGGTCTGCTCTGGAGGAATTCCTCGACATGGCAATAGTCGGGGAGATCTGTCCGACTTCAGGGCGGAATGTGACATTGAACCAGACGACCCTCAGTAGGATTCGTCTGATGTGAATAATTTTTAATTATCAATTTTTATTCAGGAAGCCTCTGAGACCTTTTTTTTTTTTGTCGTTGAGGAACAATTTGCACCATGCTGACGAGGGCTAAAAGTCCGAAACCCGTACGTGGTTGACTTTTCTTGATTTATCAGTAAATTGGATCGGCCAAATATATTTGGAACAAGCTAAATCAACGTTTAGTTGATTTTTGTTCCACTAGATGGCGCTCTGCCATATAATTTTATTATATTATTTTATTTTTATATTGACGGGAAGTCAATAAAACCTTTTTCTCAAAGACATTGTTTCTCTCAGAAAAAAAAAAAGAAATATAACTTAAATGGGATATTTTCTACTCATATGTAAATACTATGAAACAATAAAAAATATCGTAAAAGATAACCTAAACAATAATTTGTGAAAAGAAAGATATTTACCAATGAATGGCTATCAAAAGAAACAAAGTACAAGTAAGGTCTGACAGCACTACCTGTGGTGTTAGGCTTAGTGATGGATGACGCCATTTTCCTTTTCCCTAAGGGACATCGTCTGCATCAGCCATGACTTGCTCTTGAGACTTAGGGGAAAGCTTTCTTCATTATCTTCCAGCATTTAGCGCTTTAATAGAGGAATAAAAAAATGTTATAATTAATTAACAATTAGTTTTGGTATCCTTAGCAATGCTTTCTATCAAAATTTTTAAAATTAAATTTGTCAAGCCAAACGAATTTCCTTTATACGAAAGGATTTAGAGTAAGCCTTAATATACTTTTATTAATACTTTTTGTTATCATTAGTATCATTGTCATTATTATTATTATAAAATACAGTCGAACTCTTGGATAATTCGAAACCCAAAAGACAAAGAAAAAATCGAATCATCCAAAAATTCTAATTAAAAACGTAAATTCTATTTATAGGAAATTCTAGGGACCAAGATAAATATTCGAATTAAAGAAATTAGAATTACCCAAATTCTACTTAATATATTTTTCTATAATTTATTCAACAGTTGAGAAGTGTTAACTTAGATTCTAACATAGTTAAACACCTTCCTATATTTGCTACGATATAGTTAGTACTAACCGAATGACCCGGGCAACGCCCGGGGTTTACCCGATTAAATGTTTTTATTCAAATACTATTCGTTACAATTAAAAATTGGCACCGTGGATGTCACTCTTGTGAAACATCCCGCTCCAAACTTTGTGTGTTTTTAAAATATAAAAATGTAAATTTTCACAACGATATTTGAAAATTATATTATTTTGATTTTCAAATACTATTCGTTACAATTATAAATTGGCGCCGTGGATGTCACTCTTGTGAAATGTCCCGCTCCAAACTTTGTGTCTGAGAAGCGATATTTTTATAGAAATATGATCTGGCTTTGTGTCTTCTGCTCGAATGAATGTTTTTCTGTTAGAATTTTGTTCCTGCATACGAAAAAAAAAATGAACTGGTTTCACCCGTGGTCTCTGCTTTTTGCATTTTTTTCCCCGATATAATTTTGTATCTGATAATCAAACATAATATAGCAATATTGTCATAATCATTTTCTGACTAAAAAACAACTATTAATGCCCAGAACCTGTCAATTTCAATTTTTCTTGCCTAAAAAGGCGAAAAATATCTCTTCCAGATTTTTTTCTATGTCCTGTTAAAACACGTTTTACATGTACATTAGGTCAGCTGATATTACTTCCCATCTTCACCGCTAGAGGCGCTGCTTGCGAGCGAAAGGGCAAATTTTCAACGCAATTTGCCAATAACTCGAAGAATATTGGGGATAGAAACCTGAAATTTTCACTATAAGTTTTTCCAGATTCTACTCTATATACTGTTAAAATTTCAGTCAGATTAGTTACGTATTGTGGACGTGTATAGCCGACATAGGAACAAACACACATACATACATACACTGACTTTTATATATATAGGGATTACATATATATAGGTTGTGTAAAATCTTGAATCATAATTGATCATTGTTATCTGGACTGGGGTTTTCCCCTCTCTTAAAAAACAAACTTGACAGAATCTGAGTTTTATATATGTGACTCAGAAACCAATACGGTTAAGTTAAAAAAAAATTTATAAAAAATAATATTTATTTTAAATTTCTAATTAAAATATTTCAGGTGTATTAAAATTGGATATATATTCTAAAATATAATATATTAAATAAAATAACCCTCATCGGCTTATATGCAACTCATATATTACTGGTCAAATGACCACTCGACCTTTTCTATGTGCAGCCATGTTTTATAGGCCAATGAAATCATTTAGATTCAATAAAAGTTTCGCAAAAAAAAAAAAAACAACAGAACCCAATAAAAATTATTCATTAACCGAATCAATGTTAGATAGCAGTGCTACACTTTGTTTTCCAATTAAATTATTACAATAATTTTGAAAGTTTGCATAGCCTATATACACTGGTGTCCAAAAAATAAGAAACTTAACCAATATTGAAATTTCTCAAAATCTAATTTATTAACAAATATAAAATTTAGTATACCAATAGTTTAAACTATGGAGAATTTGACTAGCTATATGAAAATAAAAAAATATTTGAAATTATGAAATATGCAAATTATTACCAACATACCCAAAGCTAAGGTTCCAGATCTTAAAGAAATAAGATATCAATAGGGAGTATGATCACTTCTAACAGCTATCAAGGTCTCACAGCGAGCCCTCATACTGTTTACCAGGCTTTGGAGGAGGTCCAGGGGTAGTAAACCCCACTCCTCCAATAGAGCAGTTCTTAGCTCAACGAGGGTTCTGTGAGAGGGGTGACGAGCTCCAATACGCCTCCCTAGAGCATTCCACACATGCTCTATTGGATTCAGGTCCGGAGATCTGGCTGGCCAATCCATCCTTCGAATATTCTCACTCTGGAGATATTCATTGACTAGCCTAGCCCTATGCGGACGAGCATTATCGTCCATAAAAATTAAATTGTGACCAATTTGATCTCTATAAGGTCTTAGATAGGGCTCAAGGATCTCGTCCCTGTACCTTTGGGCAGTTAAAGTGCCCCCAGAAAAAATGTGGAGGGGTGTGCGTCTGCTAGAACTGATGCCAGCCCAGACTAAGAGACTGCCCCCTCTAAAACTGTCTATTTCCCTGATGTTACTGGGATGATAGCGGGTTCCAGGCTCCCTCCAGATGAAAACTCGTCGAGAATCTGTGTTTAAACTAAATTTTGACTCGTCACTGAAGAGAACATTGGCCCACTGATCATGAGTCCAGGCGTGATGTTCCAAGCACCAATTCAAGCGGGCTCTCCTGTGAGCAGAGGTTAAAGGGATACAGACCATTGGTCGTATTGCATAAAGAGCACCTTCGTGAAGCCTTCGGTAAACAGTTTGTCTTGAAATTCTCGTTCCAGTAGCACTTGAGAGTTCATTAGAGAGTTTAATATCTGTCATCTCCCATGGCGCTTGGCAGTTACGACCAGATAACGGTCTTCAGAGGTAGCTGTTTTTCTTTTTCTACCAGAACCTTCTTTTCTTTTGATGGTTCCTGTCTCAATGAACTGTTTCCATATTTTGCTGACCACAGATTTATTCACATTTAGCAATTTTGCTACTTCAACTTGTGATTGCCCTGCCTCCATTCTTCCAACAGCTCTCCATTTTAAATCATCTGCTAACATTTTTCGTAAACTCATAATTAACTAAGGATTAAATAAAATTATAATTGGACAATTCTCAGATGGGGTAAACGACACGCCAAATAGCACACTTATAAAGACAAGCAAAAATTTGCATATTTTCAATTTTACCGAATCGAATGGTTGCGATAAAAAAATTCTACGACTTAAAATACCTAATTAAATTACTTTTTAGCTTTTAGCGTTGTATATTTTAAAACATATCATTAAAAAACAAAAGTTTCTTATTTTTTGGACACCAGTGTATTTACCTATATCTGCAGCTATCTCTTCTGTAATTTCTAAACAGTAGTATTCGTGATTATTAAAAATCATCAATATATCACCATCATTTTATCATCATACTAGCGGATGTACCCGGCTTCGCCCAGGTTTTTCTCGAGGGAATGTTTGTAGTCTAGTAATAAGAAAATATACTACACCTAAAAACTATCAGAGAAAAGAGAAACCACGGAAGGTGAACAGAAAAATGCTTACAATGGATGTTATGTTTACGATATCAAGTTTAATAAAAACAAAGATAAAATTTGCACATGTTGGTCACTATAAATTTGTATATTTGTTAGGCGAAATTAGAAACATGATAAAACAATTGGGTATTTAAAAACACATGTAGAAATAAAAGTTGAAGTATAATAAACAATGTTAAAGATTAGTTTTAATTATTAATCAAGATTGTGTGTGAATATGTGAGAAAGATGTAATATCGTTGTTGTTTTCTTGGCCGGCTGTTTTACATATGGTGTTATCTTAAAATTGCTTGTTTTGAATATTTTTTAGATTGAGATTATTAGCTAGTATGTAAAAAAATTAACTCTGTTGAAATTTAATTTTGTATTTATATATAAATAAAATTAACACTGTTGATTTTTTTTTGTATTTAATCGATAACAGCGAAGTTACGCATGTTAATGTTAGGAAATATATTTTGATGTTAAGCAAATCCTGCTCCATCTCGTTTTACATAAATGTTGAAAATTTGGTTGAAATTGATGCATTGTAACGAAAGTTTTTAGTGATGTCCACTTATGAAATTTCCATTTTATTAATATAGATTGAGTTTGCTACTGAATATAATTTTCCCTGTTCCGAATAGCCACATAAACAAACATTTTATTTACATAACCTGTACTCATACTCTAACCAGTACTAAAAATCTCCTGTGCTCGTGGTCAGGATATGCTTTATTTGATAATTATAACCAATACTATTTGCAATGATTATAGGAATTCATTAACATTCTATCATAATAATTTATAGATCACAATATGTAATAGAGAGTCCGTTATATGTATTTCCATATTCTGGAATAGGAACTATGATAGCGACTCCAGACCTCTATCCTGGCAAAATATATATTCCATATAGGCGAACAAATAAAAGGAAGGAGTAAATACATGTATATATATTTTAAAACTCTGACTTTTATACAAGGTTGTCCCAAAAGTTGGCAAACACTTGCAAAAAATTGAAATACCAATATTATTCGTTATAATATTATTCGCCGTTATGTATAATGTCTTTGTATATATCTTTGTATTATATTATGTATATATTTAGTAATTGTATTATGTATTATTATGTATTCGCCGTAATAATATTATTTGCTAAGTAATAATAAGAACAACGTTTTAAGAAAAACACGACCTTTTGGGACAACCTTATATTTTTAGAGAAAGAGATGTCAAAAACGACTTTACGTATATACACATATGTATAATCATTTTTCTTATTCATTGGTTTTATATTAAGAGTGTTAAAAATAGAAAGATATTAGGGAAAAATTAATATATGTGTGAAGTATATAAATAATAGAAATTTTAAACGCTTTTTAATTTTTAATAGGTTCACGCGCAAAAGCTTCGGCAGTTACGCATCATTTTTCAGTTTCTTTTTATTTTAACACTTTTGATTGTTGAATTAGCTAAATCAAGAACTCAATTTATGCTAATTATTACAAAAATGATAATTTAATTGTTCACTTTTTTAGCTTGCTAAATTGGCACTATATTAACAAATCAAATTTTAAAAATAATTTCCAAAGTATTTATTAAAAATTATTCTATTTTATAACATTATATATAGCAGTAGAGGTGTGTAAAATTAGAATTCTTTAATACGTAAATTCAAAGTGAATACCTTAGAATATATACACTGGTGTCCAAAAAATAAGAAACTTTTGTTTTTTAACGATATGTTTTAGAATATACAACACTAAAAGCTAAAAAGTAATTTAATTAGGTATTTTAAGTCGTAGAATTTATTTATCGCAACCATTCGATTCGGTAAAATTGAAAATATGCAAAATTTTGCTTGTATTTATAAGTGTGCTATTTCGCGTGTCGTTTACCCCATCTAAGAACTGTCCAATTATAATTTTATTTAATCCTTAGTTAATTATGAGTTTACGAAAAATTTTAGCAGATGATTTAAAATGGAGAGCTGTTGGAAGAATGGAGGAAGGGCAATCACAAGTTGAAGCAGCAAAATGGCTAAATGTGAATAAATCTGTGGTCAGCAAAATGTGGAAACAGTTCATTGTGATAGGAACCATCAAAAGAAAAGAAGGTTCTGGTAGAAAAGAAAAACAGCTACCTCTGAAGACCGTTATCTGGTCGTAACTGCCAAGCGCCATGGGGAGATGACTATTCAGCTCTCTAATGAACTCTCAAGTGCTACTGGAACGAGAATTTCAAAACAAACTGTTTACCGAAGGCTTCACGAAGGTGCTCTTTATGCAAGACGACCAATGGTCTGTATCCCTTTAACCTCTGCTCACAGGAGAGCCCGCTTGAATTGGTGCTTGGAACATCACGCCTGGACTTATGATCAGTGGGCCAATGTTCTCTTCAGTGACGAGTCAAGATTTAGTTTAAACACAGATTCTCGACGAGTTTTCATCTGGAGGGAGCCTGGAACCCGCTATCATCCCAGTAACATCAGGGAAATAGACAGTTTTAGAGGGGGCAGTCTCTTAGTCTGGGCTGGCATCAGTTCTAGCAGACGCACACCCCTCCACATTTTTTCTGGGGGCACTTTAACTGCCCAAAGGTACAGGGACGAGATCCTTGAGCCCTATCTAAGACCTTATAGAGATCAAATTGGTCACAATTTGATTTTTATGGACGATAATGCTCGTCCGCAAAGGGCTAGGCTAGTCAATGAATATCTCCAGAGTGAGAATATTCGAAGGATGGATTGGCCAGCCAGATCTCCGGACCTGAATCCAATAGAGCATGTGTGGGATGCTCTAGGGAGGCGTATTGGAGCTCGTCACCCCTCTCCCAGAACCCTCGTTGAGCTAAGAACTGCTCTATTGGAGGAGTGGGGTTTACTACCCCTGGACCTCCTCCAAAGCCTGGTAAACAGTATGAGGGCTCACCGTGAGACCTTGATAGCTGTTAGAGGTGATCATACTCCCTATTGATATCTTATTTCTTTAAGATCTGGAACCTTAGCTTTGGGTATGTTGGTAATAATTTGCATATTTCATAATTTCAAATATATATATTTTTTATTTTCATATAGCTAGTCAAATTCTCCATAGTTTAAACTATTTGTATACTAAATTTTATATTTGTTAATAAATTAGCTTTTGAGAAATTTCAATATTGGTTAAGTTTCTTATTTTTTGGACACCAGTGTATCATAGTAGCAATAATATTAAAATAGTTCATTAAAGTATTTTTTATCATCTCTATCTTTTTTTCTTTTTTTTTTTTTTGGAATATGCAAATAAAACCGCTTTCTGTTTAACTAGCATATCCTGGGAGAAGGAAATTATGAATTTCGAATCCTTACAGAACAAATTCTAAATAGCGTCCAAGTTGGATAGGTCAAATATTGTGGAACCAATCAACCGACATTTCTTTTTTTTTTTATTTATTTAAAGATTTCAGAGAAACTATCGGGATTATATATAGCATTCATCCATTAAAATATATCAGTAGAAAATATATAATAGCCATCCAACTTCTTGCTCTACATAAGGATGTATGTAACAAATATTAATGAAACATAACAGATGGTAATTAACTGAAATATAGAAAAAATCCATCATATATATCTAAAAATAGCAGAGTAGAATAGGTCAAACAAGTAAAATTCAACAAGAACTATCTTACTTTAAAACATTATTTATTCTTATAATGAAGCCGTCAGAGAAACCTAAAATATCTGTGAAATTATAGGAAAAGGAAAGAAGAATAATGACCAGAGGACCGTGAAGAGGCTATTATTATAGGGCAGTATCAAGGGAAGTGAAAACCCTCAGAACAAATAGCTTTACAACTTAATTTATAAAATTAAGATATCCTACCAGAAGATGGTGGGGCGGTATCTTTGAGGGTGATAGGAAGATTTATGATGTTCCAGTACTGTATGTTCCCACCAATCATCTTCGTTTATTCAGAACCTCATCACTATTCGAGGTCATCAAATTGGTGGTTCTTCACGGGTGGTTTTGTACCTATTCCGAGAACTGATTTACAACAAGCAAGGAAAGTACCACAGAAATGTAGAGTGATGAAATATTCTATGAACTACCCGCATGATGAATTACCACCTACCTGAGACCACCTCTGTTTAAAAAAAAAAAATTTTTGACCAGAGACTTCTCTGAATATACAATCTAATTTAAGCCAAATTAGATTATACTATTTATATGTGAACGACTTTTCTCTATTCAATGTCGTCCTTTTTTTTCAATGAATACAAATTATATATGCCGTAGGAATTTGTACACAGATTTTTATAAATCCTATACTCCTAAGTTAGAAATATGTGTGAATTGAGGGCTTGAACATATTGTTTTAAAATATAATTGAGTTTTAAATGTAGTCTTTTTTCCAATCTCTGTTAATACAAGCAATTTTATTTGGGACTATAAAATCTACGGTGTAGTAACAAATGCGGTAAAAGCCAAATATCGAGACTGGACTGCAGTAAGGTCAAAATTGTAATACATTTCTACATGATTATGTTGTGGAATATGTGTGAAGTTTACACAAAGTAAACCGTGTCAGTGTGTGTACAATTCAAGATGTAGATCCTCAGAAAGTTCGGTGACCCATTGTCGCTCTTGTGGAAATTCTTCAAGTTTATCTGTATACACAGTCAATCTTTTTATTCGAACTCTATAGAATATTACGAAAAAGGCATCTCCTTATTGTGCAACTGAAAGTTGCTGATGGTCTGCGCCATCTATCGGAATAAATATAAACTATTCTCATTGATTTTGAATTATTCTAGAATTTTTTTTTTTTTTTCAGAATTCATTCCAATTCTGGAATAATTAAAAATCAAAGAGAATAGTTGATATTTATTCCGATAGATGGAGCAAGCCATCAGCAACTTTCAGTTACACGATAAGGAGATGCCTTTTTCATAATTTATGCACCTTATCCCAGTACAATATTACATTTGCACAATTTTTTCTATATATTTTTTGTATTTTATAAACTGGAGATTATCCCAGCTTACAATAAATGATTGAATATCTCCAAGAAACTCCTGAAGACTCATGACATTTTGTAGATTGATATCTTTGTTTAACAAAATAAGAAGTGTTTTAGTAGTTTTTTAACTTCGAACCGATCTTTCAGAGAGTCTTTATATTCCAGTTTAGAAGTGGGTATATTCGTTTTTTATATAATTGGCGTTCTTTATAAATGTTTTTATATTAAAAAAAAAAAAAAATCTTTTCAATTATTTTATTTATTCATGCATCCCCCCCCCCCCCCCCAAAAAAATTATTCCTTTCCAGTTTCTTTAGTGTTGAACAGGTGTCCAGTGTTGGCACCATATATGCTACGTTATCTTGATATTTAAAAATATTTTTCACCGTTTTTATCTTCCCACCCAATCAATTCTTCTGCCTGCCATTTTAATTTTACCATTCAAAACTTTATATTAAACCATTTCTTCTATATACATCAATTCTTTTATATTTTTCTGATGTCATTCAACAGGCCTCATTCCTTTTCCCATATTCTCGAGACGTCTTGATCCTGTTATTCGTCCCAATCTCGCCCAGATCTAAATTTGAAATGCTCACAATCTTTTTTTTTTCTCTACACTTCCTGTTATGGCCAAGTATATAAGTTAATATCATTTTGACGAATCTTTCTGTTAACGCATTTTGATCAGCAACCTGTCCCTTGTTTATCTTTGCGACGAGACAACAAAATATGATTCCTATTTACATATAGGTGCTTTAGACAAAGAAATGTGTTTTAATTCACGATGTATAAGGTACAGAGTCAATTATTGATTTAAGACGAAACAAAAATAAAACCCTGAATATCAGGTTTTAAATCCGATTGGACATATTATTCCTGGCTGGTTATCTGACTAGAATTGAGTTAAGGATTAAAATATAATATTTTGATTAAATCCTATATATCTTAAATAGAGAATCACAATCGCGTTTGTTTAAGGTAAAAAAGAAGAGAGGTTCAGCAACCACAGTATATGGAATTCAACAGCAAATCCGAAAATTATCAAAAATAAAGTATCTTAATAAATCCTTTTAGGCTGTCCCTTTCAGACATTGGCGATTCCGTTCAATAAAGAAGCTGATAAATTAGGCATTGATCGCATATATGTAAATAGGGGTTTCTCAATATATCTTTCTGCATTTCAATTATAGAAGGGTCGCTAACCAGCATTGCATTACGAAAGGATTGGACTTTTCATAGAAAAGGATGGATGGGATCAGAAGACAAAAGCCATTCAGCCACTAACAAAGCCATGTCCAAAATGAATATTCATAAGTCAAGCACACATCCATTGATCCGTCATTGGGAACGTTCAAAGGAATTTTCAAAGGCGAATTTATGCAGAAGCGGTCATCTTTTATTCATATTTCTACGGTCTTTTGACATCAAAAATCCATCGTGTTTTTACTGAAACTATCAGAAATATTTTTGTAAAATGTATTTTGTAAGTGAAATGTTTTCTACATTTTTTCCAACAATTACATATATTGGTTGTATCTTATTATTATTGTGTGTCAAACGATTGTCAAAATTCGAAGATTTGAATAGAATTCACAGATTGCTATGGAGATTATTTGATGAATGTTAATTGAATTAGGTTTAAATCTCTCAACATTCTATTCGAGATAATCAATTTAAAAGCTCTTTAATTTATATTAAGGAATAATTTCCGTACGTTCTCGAGTATAATTGTCACAAGTGTTGCTGGGGTTTGAGACTTGATTTTTGAAGAGTTTGTGTATGACGTCAAGTATAGCTTAAATCCAAAATTCCAGAATTCTTTAGAATCCTAAACCTCGTAAGAGTTTGAAAAAAAAAATCGATATCATTGGTTCATATTCTTCTTGTCCTACTATTTTCTGTATCCTCTTATGTATTCATCCATGGCAAGAATCCTTTTTTGACGATCCTATCAGAACATGGTCCCCATTATTGGCTGATTTGGCTCATACGAAGAGATAGACAGATAGTATCCAGTACAAGCTTTCCTCAAAACCTCTTTTTTGATGACCACTTTCATCTACCCAATTATCTTCATAAAACGTTAGACGTACCCGACCATTTTCCTGAAATATTACAACCTATTTTGACCTAAAATCAACAGTACTAGTTGAATAGCTAAAATGCCTCTATATTTTTAAGCCAAAAAACTTGCCCATATCATAACTTTTATCATAGGATGTTATGAAATCGTAGCCTCTACTGGTGAGAGCCATAGTCTCAAACCATGGTACACATGCTGTTTACTTTTGTTCGAATTATCCAAACCTGGTATTATGGCGTATTTACTTATCCTAGGTATAGGAGTAATCGTAAACGTGTATATAGATTTTAAACACACATTTAGAGAGATAATAAAACAACCACGCTTTCCATCATTATTATACTATACAGGGGTATATAATATGTCATCTATACTTATCTATCGAGTATAAATAAGTTTTAGAGAGTATACGTAGTACAGATACAGTTAAGACAACTTACATAAAAATTAGTATAAGAAAAAGATAACAAAACATAAAGATAGAGGTTGCTTTTGGACGGCGCATTCATAGTTTTTTAAAATAAAGAGCAAACACACAACAAAGAAGATATATAAAAGTAAGTTCCTCCCATAACTTATAATTTAATAAAATCAATAAAGCTTCCAAAGTTTCCTGCATAATTCTATTTCTCTAGTTTTCGGGATTACATGTCCTTCAACAGGTACAACAAGGAGTTATAACTTATGTCCATAGTTCTTCTAAAATACCCATTCCAAGAGTCTAGCAACAGTATCACTATGAAAGGAAGTTCCAAAAATGCAATATAACAGCGGTATGGTAGATTAAACTGGCGTAACCGCTGGGGGGTTCACCACTGATGAGCCAGGCTCTCCCTTTAATTTTTCCATTGCAGTAAGGGCAGTAGAAATGGTTTAATTTCAAAAAGAATCTTACGCGTTTAAAATAGTTTCGAATTTTGATAACTATATATAGGGGTATAACTTCTAGTTAACTATATAGTAGCTAATTGATAGTTAACTAGAAGTTAAACTCCTAGTTGCTCCTGTTGAAGGGTATGTTAGTACGGAAGATAGCGTAATAAAACTGTACAAGAAATTTAGCCCTGGATGCTTTATTGATTTCATTAAAACAAAGGATATATGAAATTATAAAAAAAATATGCAGTAAGAATGGAGTATATATATACAGAGAACACTAAGTGCATATATAGTAAACACAAAGAGAAAAAGGTACTTATATACAGTAAATGAAAACATATATCCAGTAAGTGGAAAGTACACCCATGGCCAAAACTTAAGGAAGTTGTACCTTTTAGCATGTATATCGGGATTCAGACAATAACTCTGAAAGATATTACAGTGACCTTTATTGAAGACACACGAGATAACCAATATACACTCATGGACAAAACTTAAGGAAGTTATACCTTTTAGCATGTATATCGGGATTCAGACAATAACTCTGAAAGATATTACAGTGACCTTTATTGAAGACACACGAGATAACCAATATACACTCATGGACAAAACTTAAGGAAGTTATACCTTTTAGCATGTATATCGGGATTCAGACAATAACTCTGAAAGATATTACAGTGACCTTTATTGAAGACACACGAGATAACCAATATACACTCATGGACAAAACTTAAGGAAGTTATACCTTTTAGCATGTATATCGGGATTCAGACAATAACTCTGAAAGATATTACAGTGACCTTTATTGAAGACACACGAGATAACCAATATACACTCATGGACAAAACTTAAGGAAGTTATACCTTTTAGCATGTATATCGGGATTCAGACAATAACTCTGAAAGATATTACAGTGACCTTTATTGAAGACACACGAGATAACCAATATACACTCATGGACAAAACTTAAGGAAGTTGTACCTTTAGCATGTATATCGGGATTCAGACAATAACTCTGAAAGATATTACAGTGACCTTTATTGAAGACACACGAGATAACCAATATACACTCATGGCCAAAACTAAAGGAAGTTGTACCTTTTAGCATGTATATCGGGATTCAGACAATAACTCTGAAAGATATTACAGTGACCTTTATTGAAGACACACGAGATAACCAATATACACTCATGGACAAAACTTAAGGAAGTTGTACCTTTTAGCATGTATATCGGGATTCAGACAATAACTCTGAAAGATATTACAGTGACTTTTATTGAAGACACACGAGATAACCAATATACACTCATGGACAAAACTTAAGGAAGTTGTACCTTTCAGCATGTATATCGGGATTCAGACAATAACTCTGAACTATATTGCAGTGACCTTTATTGAAAACACACGAGATAACCAATATACACTCATGGACAAAACTTAAGGAAGTTGTACCTTTTAGCATGTATATCAGGATTGAGACAATAACTCTGGAAGATGTTACAGTGACCTTTATTGAAGACACACGAGATAACCAAGTGCGAACGAAATTGCCTCTGTCTCCTTAAAAAGAAGAATAAGAAGAAAAAAAAAAAATCAGACGACCAGTGACATTAATGACTTTCAACTTCCTTAAGTTTTGTCTATGAGTGCACATATGTATTGAACAAAAAGTACATATACAGAGAGAAAAAAAGAGCATATATACAGTAAGTAAAAAGCATATACATTTTAAACAAAAATACATATATCCAGTGAATGTAAATTGCATATGCAGTAAGTACTGCTTAATTTGTTGAATCAATAAATGTGTACTCTATGTTTATTCAATGTGCGTGTGTCAGTTGATATATGAAATTTATAAATGCGCACAGCAAAATTCCATTAAAATAACCATAAATAAGCTCAAATTTAAATATTCTCTATATTATATAAAAGCACTCCTACCAAAAAATAATTAAAGATTTTTAAAAACCAATCTTCCAATCTTCACTAATTGATAACGATAAGGAAGAGAACCTTCATTAAATCACCTCATTCCAATCAACTTACAATTAAAAATAATCAAAACTTAGAAGATAAAAAAGGTGAAAATAAGATTCAACTAAGTGGCCTCATTTAACAAATATTCATCGTCTGGAATTTAAAAAAAAAACTTGTTATAGAAAGAAACGGCTTCACAATTATTTAGCAGGGTTGCCCAACTCTTCAGTTATCGCCTTAGGCGTCTACGAGCACAATTTAAGAAAAAAAAAAACAATCTTCATTAGTTAATTGGGTCTCGATTTAAATATATATTGTCTTTCATTAACGGAATCTTCTCGCCCAATCGCATTAATTTTTGGTAATTAAAACACAAGCAACAGATTATCACGGAAATTCCTCTGGGAGAGTTCTAGAAAGAAATGGCCATTTGTTTCCATATCCCTTATGGGAAAATATGAAGAATTATCGAAAGTTCTCTTTCTACAGATTTTTTACTTGGTATTGGAGAATTAAGTAGTAAAATTCGTTATCGTTTGTCCAATTAAAACACTGAATATTAGTAAATTATGGAGATTGTAACTATTGTAAAGAGTCGAATCATTTATGCATGATCCTTTTTTTCAATTTTATTTGAAAAAGGAAAAGAAAATCTTTGTGTGTGTGTGACAAATAAAACAAGTTTATTGACGTCAATATATACACTCAAAGAGAGCTAGAACAATAAAATGTGTAGTGTATGCTAAAAGAGATTCCATCAGAAGTAAACCTTTCAGTTGTTTCGTCAGTTTAAGATAGCAGGCCGCTGTACAAACATTGTATCAGCAATGTAGTGGATATATAAAAAAATTGTTAAATATTTTTTTATATATTTTTTTTATTTAAAAATTAGTCTATTCGCATATATCTTAAACTGTATATTTAAAATAATATGTATGGCTAAAATATAAATTCGGAATGATATAAGAATGTAAAGATTGTCAATTAATACCGATTCTACAAGTGTATTTAAGGAAAAAAAAGCATCTTCTCATGTAAATTTGAAAGTTTTGATGGCTTGCGCCATTTATCGGAATAAATATCAACTTATTATTGATTTTACAAATTTTCCATTTTAGATTAACAAGGAAAGGTAAAACATATAAGTTTCAGGCTGTTGGCCATCGTCAGTTTGGTGCAAGCTGTACCTCAACGACCAAAAAACAACCTTGGCCAATATTTTGGAAAAATTAAAAGTCAACGAATAGTTAATATTTATTCCGATAGATGGCGCAAGCCATCAGTAAGTTCAGTTGCACCATCAGGATAAGCTTTCTATTAATTTATCAACCTAAATCAACAGAAAATTTTCATCTTTATCATATTTTTGCGTCATATCGATTCTATTTAGTAGGAATATTGGTGCCTCCCTCTGTCACAGTTAACTTCGTCCATTATACTCTGGGGAGTTTAGGTTTTGTTCTGTTTAAGTTATACTCTAGAGTTTATATATATATATACTAGCGGATGTACCCGGCTTCGCCCAGGTTTTTCTCGAGGGAATGTTTGTAGTCTAGTAATAAGAAAATATACTACACCTAAAAACTATCAGAGAAAAGAGAAACCACGGAAGGTGAACAGAAAAATGCTTACAATGGATGTTATGTTTACGATATCAAGTTAAATAAAAACAAAGATAAAATTTGCATATGTTGGTCACTATAAATTTGTATATTTGTTAGGCGAAATTAGAAACATGATAAAACAATTGGGTATTTAAAAACAAATGTAGAAATAAAAGTTGAAGTATAATAAACAATGTTAAAGATTAGTTTTAATTATTAATCAAGATTGTGTGTGAATATGTGAGAAAGATGTAATATCGTTGTTGTTTTCTTGGCCGACTGTTTTACATATGGTGTTATCTTAAAATTGCTTGTTTTGAATATTTTTTAGATTGAGATTATTAGCTAGTATGTAAAAAATTAACTCTGTTGAAATTTAATTTTGTATTTATATATAAATAAAATTAACTCTGTTGATTTTTTTGTATTTAATCGATAACAGCGAAGTTACGCATGTTAATGTTAGGAAATATATTTTGATGTTAAGCAAAACCTGCTCCATCTCGTTTTACATAAATGTTGAAAATTTGGTTGAAATTGATGCATTGTAACGAAAGTTTTTAGTGATGTCCACTTATGAAATTTCCATTTTATTAATATAGATATATGTTATGATTATTTTGCTTTGTTGTTGAAGAGGATAGAGAATTGAAGGTGCAGTCGTGAAAATAGGAAAGATAATTATTTACCCATCAAGTAGTTTTTATTTTGAATTACTCGAAGCAAATTACACATAAAATTATTTTTCACGGTAATATAGAATTTATAAAATGAATTCTATATACATGAATTAAAAATGTAGGTAGGTTAACTATACATATTTACAACAAATATTCAAAGTATTCTAAATCTATGGTCAAAAATAAAAGAATAGTCAATGATGAAGTAAAATACATGTTTTTCAAAAAATAAAATATTTGCATTTTAGATTATATAATATATATTTATATATATAAATTTTAATATAGAGGTATAATTGTGCCTGTATACCATATTGAAAATGTCTGTTTGTTCTCGTTTGTTCTGGTGAATCTCCATAAAGATAGGATAGAGAAATAAATGCCTGCAGAGCTACAACGTGGTGAATCCTCGGAGCATACACAGGTCGCCGTCACTTCAAATATTCCTGTGACAGTACAGTGCCATCTGTATAATACACATCTGACACTGATGTCTTTTTTGCATCACACAATCACCGTTGCAGATCTTACTGCAATTATTGATATATTAAATGAGAGTACTTGGCTCATCAGTGGTGAACCCTCTCACCGGCTTATGCAATATTACTTATTAGATAATAAAAGGCATATATTGGATTTAAAAATATATTTATTTTGCCAATATTTCGGCTGGCTGAACGCCAACCTTTATCGAGGCATTACATTTTTGTATACACAAACTCAGCGCCGCATAGTGTTATAATATCACAGTTGAAATCAATTAAAATACAGAGTAGGTGGGAGAAATTTGTGAATGTAAAAAATAATTATTATAAAAAATTGCAATCAAAATGTAAAATATATTAAAATATTAACGGAAAAATATGGGTTCTATCTTTATATTTTAAAATGTTTTTAAAAAGTACATAAAAATAATGTAAAAATATATGTATCTATTAAAACATTTGAAAATGAATTTAAAATGATTTAAACAATAAACTGTAAGAACTTTTTAAAAAGGTTTAACAAAAAATGTGGGTATTTAAAAATTCATTTCAAAATTGATGGAGATCGATTTAAATGTAAGTAAAAAATATTTTATAAAAAGGCATTGAAATGGAAATTAAAGCAATTTAGGAAGAATATATGAGAAAAAAAAATAGATTAAAAAGTGGAAACTAAAAAAGTTTAAAGTATTTCATGTAATAAGTTATATATTTAATGTATCAATACTTTTGTGTATTAAAGCGATAAATGTAAAAATAATTAAACAAGTGGTATGTATTAATTACAGGTAATAACTAATGTGTGAAAAAAATAATTTAAGAAATCGCGGGTATTACAACAAAATTTAAAAATTCATTAAAGCAAAAAAAATAAATTAAATAAAGCAAAGTTATGTAATTTAAAGAAACGGCACCTCTCCCTTTAAAAAAGTATAAAATAAGTCAATTTAAAAATAAAAATTGACTAATTGAAATTAAAATAATTAGACAAAAAAAATTAAGAAGATCTAAATGGTGTGTAGATGTCTGGTAAATCAATTTTCCTATTAATGCTTTCTTTGTCTTCTGCAGAGGCCCAGCTTTCTAAGAACAATCGGCAGTGTTTCTCTTTAATGTTCTGGTATAAAATAGCTGTATTTTCGAAATCCGGAGTGTGGTTGTTTTTTAGTGCATGATCTACAAGGAGAGACAGTGGGTTGTAATTCCTTAGTCCTGATTTGTGTTGATTTAAACGATCTTTAAGTGGTTTGCTGGTTTCACCTATATAATTAGCTTGGCAATTGTTACAAGGTATTTTGTAAATTACGTTGATTTTGTTTTCCATTTTGTTAATTTGTTTAGTGTCTGGATGGCGTAAGGCCTTTTTTAAATTTAAAGATGATTGATAGGTAGTTATGATGTTGTATCTCTTTAGGACTCTGGCGACCTATCAATCATCTTTAAATTTAAAAAAGGCCTTACGCCATCCAGACACTAAACAAATTAACAAAATGGAAAACAAAATCAACGTAATTTACAAAATACCTTGTAACAATTGCCAAGCTAATTATATAGGTGAAACCAGCAAACCACTTAAAGATCGTTTAAATCAACACAAATCAGGACTAAGGAATTACAACCCACTGTCTCTCCTTGTAGATCATGCACTAAAAAACAACCACACTCCGGATTTCGAAAATACAGCTATTTTATACCAGAACATTAAAGAGAAACACTGCCGATTGTTCTTAGAAAGCTGGGCCTCTGCAGAAGACAAAGAAAGCATTAATAGGAAAATTGATTTACCAGACATCTACACACCATTTAGATCTTCTTAATTTTTTTTTGTCTAATTATTTTAATTTCAATTAGTCAATTTTTATTTTTAAATTGACTTATTTTATACTTTTTTAAAGGGAGAGGTGCCGTTTCTTTAAATTACATAACTTTGCTTTATTTAATTTATTTTTTTTGCTTTAATGAATTTTTAAATTTTGTTGTAATACCCGCGATTTCTTAAATTATTTTTTTCACACATTAGTTATTACCTGTAATTAATACATACCACTTGTTTAATTATTTTTACATTTATCGCTTTAATACACAAAAGTATTGATACATTAAATATATAACTTATTACATGAAATACTTTAAACTTTTTTAGTTTCCACTTTTTAATCTATTTTTTTTTTTTTTCTCATATATTCTTCCTAAATTGCTTTAATTTCCATTTCAATGCCTTTTTATAAAATATTTTTTACTTACATTTAAATCGATCTCCATCAATTTTGAAATGAATTTTTAAATACCCACATTTTTTGTTAAACCTTTTTAAAAAGTTCTTACAGTTTATTGTTTAAATCATTTTAAATTCATTTTCAAATGTTTTAATAGATACATATATTTTTACATTATTTTTATGTACTTTTTAAAAACATTTTAAAATATAAAGATAGAACCCATATTTTTCCGTTAATATTTTAATATATTTTACATTTTGATTGCAATTTTTTATAATAATTATTTTTTACATTCACAAATTTCTCCCACCTACTCTGTATTTTAATTGATTTCAACTGTGATATTATAACACTATGCGGCGCTGAGTTTGTGTATACAAAAATGTAATGCCTCGATAAAGGTTGGCGTTCAGCCAGCCGAAATATTGGCAAAATAAATATATTTTTAAATCCAATATATGCCTTTTATTATCTAATGAATTAAGTATGGATTGCTCTATTTTCAAAAAAATATTACTTATATGTAACGTTTGTACTCCATGTTAGGAGCGACTGCACATGGCATCTGTTCCTCATGTCAGAAGCGGCCATTTCTTTTGGAGCTTAGTCGGCCTGCCACTGAGTAGTGCTCCCAGTCTTAATGACAAAGGCAGACGCATTCTACTTCACCCAGTGTGGAGATAGTAACGAAGAAGAAGAATTATATGTAATATTGCAACTAACTATTATGCAATAACATTTTTCTAGAATTTTTCGATGTCAATTAATGACCATTTTCATCGGGTTTATATATGTGTAGTATATATTCTTCCTACATAAAAATATCTTTTTATAAACGTAAAAACTTTTTTTTACAAAACATTAAGTTCATCTTAACAATCCCTGAAACAATTAATCTCATAAAAAAGTAATAAAATGTAAATTATCCTAGCTGGAATTTTTGGCCAGATGACATAACCAAGTTTAAATACTTCTATCATAGAGAGGGGAAATGGCATTTTTCCAACATCAATGGCAGACGATATTGGGGGTTAATAACGCAGACGAGAGTTCTAGAATGGCAACGGAGGGAAAAAAAAGTCACCCTATTGTCTTAATGGAAAACTTTGGGTATAATGACATGGCATTGTTAAACCTAATGGAGAAACTAGTAATGTTCACCCTTTGTCCAACCTTCCCCAAAATATTTAATTTTTTCCCGCCATTTTTTTGTTGTCTTATTAATAGCATTTTAGGTTAAATATGTTAAAAGGACCTCAATTTAAATATATATATAATATATAAAAAGTTTTTAAAACACTGTTATCGGAAATTTATTTTTTATATACAGGGTGATCCAAAAGTCCCGCACAACTTTAAAAATTAATAACTCCGCGAATATTTGCGCTAGAGCAATGCGGTAAACACCATTGTGTTCAGGATGCAATGGGATTTTTTATGGCAAATAATGAAAAATTCGAAATTGATTTTAGTTACAAATTTATTCGCTAGATGGCGCTCTACTAGAATCAACGATTCAGCGGCCAAATTGTTTGATAAATTGAAAATATATAACTGAACGACACGTATTTTTCCTTTTTGAATACCAGGAAAGAACCCTAATAATATCAAATGATAAATCAATAAAACACCATTTCGCCAAAAGTTAGAAGAAATGGTTAACGATTTTTAAATACAATCTGAGATATGTAAAATAGGTATATGCAAATTAAAACATGTAGCAAAAAAAAAAACTGATATTTTAGATGCGGTTTGCTGGAATCCTCTCAGCTATTTAAATTTCGAAAATAATAATTTTCTAATTTTTTCAATTCAACTCTCTCTCAGGAACGATTATATTTATTTTAATTCATTTGAAAAATATTTATCTATCTCTGATGATTTATTTTACTCTGGAATGCCGTTGTTGTTTTTGTCGTGTCCAATAAAGAGCCTCAGATGTCTCCATTGCATCTCTACTATCACAGCAGCAGCAGCATTGTCCACTATCTTGGGTGTGTAAAGCAGCTGCTCTGGGTCTATGTCCTTTTTTTTTTTTTTTGCAAGGCTGCGGGCATGAGAATATGTGGGTAGGTGTTAGTTCCACACCAGGACAGTTGTTGCATGTTCTATAGGTTCTTGTGCCATCTTGATATATTGTCATCCTTTATAATGTTTTGTTCTAAATCTTGTTATAGTTTTGTCATTTTTCTCTCGGAGGTTATTTCACATTTTGATCTTTTCTTATTTTTTGTTTAATTATCTTGTATTTTGCAAAAGCATTAGCGTCAAATAATGACATTTGTTGTTTCCTTTGGCTCAACTTTCTGGCTTCCTTTGCAAATTCAACTGCCATTTCATTACTCCCGATCCAAACACTTGCAGGAATCCATTGTAGAATGCAGTTATTCTCCAATGATATCAGTTGAGTAAGTAACGAATGTATTTTTTTCTGTGTGATTATAGGTTTGCCCTTCTGAATTGCTTCTAGATCGGATATGAAGTCGTTGTACGGTATAATTCCTTCTGCTTGATGCAGGGATGGTTGGTTAAGGCATACATCAAGAGCTTTCCAGATAGCTGTCAGTTCACAAGTGAAGTTTGACGAAATCTTTCTTGCTCCTTCTTTGATTTTGATGTATGTTCCATCTTGCAGTATTATGTTAATTCCAGCCCCTCCATTACTTATGGTAAGGTCTGATGATCCATCTGTATATGCTGTTAAATAATTTTTCTGATCGTATAAACCAATTGTGTCAAGTCCTTTCTTTTTAAGTATGTTTTTGTTCTCTTTTTTTATTGCAGGGTTCATTCAGGTTAAGATTGATGATTACATTTTATGGCAATGGGGTAGGAAATATTGGTTATTCTCGAATTTGAAATTCATTATGTTTTATATTTATGCTCTTTCTAATATTGTTGTCGTACTGAAGTGTTGAAGATCTTTTGAGATTTTTTTTTGTGTCCAGTTTAAATAGGTTCTATGGGATATGTGTTCGGTTTCTTTAGTTTTTAAGCTATTGGTGAATTTTATTGTTTTAAATTGTCTTCTGTTTTCAAGTAGGTCTAGACCACATTCTCTCTGAATTTTCTAATTGTTGGTATTTGAAACAGAACCAGTGATTAATTTGGCCGCTTTTGCTTGAACACTGTCTAGTCTTCTTTTTAGTGATGAACTTGAGGGAGCCCAAAGAGGTGTTGCATATTCCATTATTGGCCTTATTAAGGTGATATATGTTGGTCTGAGAATTTTGGGTTCTGCTCCCCAATTTGTTCCACATAGCCTTCTCAGAATGTTTAGGTTTCTGGTAGCTCTATTTGAGGTGCTAATTATGTGTTCTGTAAATCGCAATTCCTCATCAAGTATCACACCTAGGTAATTTGGAGATCTAATTTTATCAATTATATGGTTGTTTATGCTTATTTTGGAGTTAAATTCATGCCTTTTTTCCTGTCAGTGAAGTAGACGTATAGGTTTGTGTTTATTGCGTTTATGGTCATTTTGAGTTTCACTGCCCACTTCTCCAGTCCTCTCATTGATGTGTTCAGTATTTTTCTGATATTTCTATACTGCTACTTGTGTGCCATATGGCTATATAATCTGCATAACAGGCAACTTTTGCGTCTTCAGTGAGGATGGATGTTGTTATGGTTGTGTCGTAATTAGATGTACAACAAATTAAAATTAACCATGACTCTTTTTTTAGCTCTTAATCTTTTCGTTTGGCCAACAAAAAATGTTCAATTTATATACACATATATTCTTACATAATGAGACTTTAAAGAATGCAAATAATCTTCATCTATTTACATACACAACACATCTCCCCCTTAATAATACTCCAGTCGGTCTGGGGGTTTCCTGGCTCTTTGAGGTCTAGGACTGCGGACGGGCACTTGCACAGCGGCAGGCTCCGGTTTAGGAGTGCAAGAGGGCACGTGCACAGCAGCAGGCCCTGGTCTAGGAGTGCAAGAGAAGCAGTCTCCTCCTTGTTTCCTGATGTAACCTCTGGAACCTCCTCTTCACTTTATTTCTGACTTCCACCTACAGGCTTCTCTCCTGATGTTCGAGGAAGTATCAAATTTCTTGTCTCCACTTCTTTCTTTCTCACAGGTCGCAATTGATTGATATGCCTCTTATACACGACGCCCTCGCAACTTATAAGGTAGTGACGGTAGCTCAATAATTTCAAAATGGTAACTTTTTACCGTTAGGTCCAGTTGCATAGTTGCGGAAATAAACCTCGCAACCTGTAGTAAACTGCTCCTGCCTTCTTACGGCCTCATGAAATACCTCTCGCAGATTTTCCATCTTGGTATTAAATTCGAGAATCTTGATCTTAAACTTCTCTTCATTAGCAGTTCCGCGGGAGAATTCCTTTATTAGAGTTTGGGGGAATGCTTTATGAGCAAATAGGAATCTTTGTAGATTCGTCTCTAAATCATCCTTCCCATTATTCTTTCTCAAAAGGTTTTTAAAATCTCTTACAGATCTCTCAGCTAAACCATTTGTACTAGGATTATACGGACTGGTCTTAGTGTGCCGTATACCATTCATTTTGGTAAATTGCTCGAATTCACCGGAGACAAACTGTCTTTCGTTATCTGTAACCAAAAATTAGGGCAATCCAAATCTGGCAAAAATTTCTCTAAGATGATTTATAATCGTTTTGCTGGTAATATCTTTGATGATAAAATTTTCTATCCACTTTGAGTATGCGTCCACGAGAACCAAAAACATTCTTCCCATGAACGGACCCGCTAGATCAAGATGAAGTCGATGCCACGGTTTTTCGGGCCAAGTCCATTCCGAGATGGTAGCCGGGGGCATGCTTGCCGATTCTTGGCATACTCTACATTCTCTAGTTAACTCCTCGATTTTACTGTCTATGCCTGGCCACCAGAAAATACCGTCTTGCAATCATCTTCATTTTAACAATCCCCATGTGTATTTCATGCAAGTCATTTAAAATTCAAGATCTTAATTTTTGGGAAATTACCGCTCTTTCATGCCATTGAAGACAACCAAACTCCAAATTTAATTCCTCATTGATCTTATAATGAGGAGCTAGTGGGTTTTCCCTCAGTACCCTTGTAAATTTCCACACAGTTGCCTTCTCTAACATTCCTTAATACTATAGGCAGTATTTTATCTTGGGGCGTCTCATATGTCACCTCCATGAAAGAGAACGGTACCTCATTCAACTTCCTGAGAAGAAATACCTGGTCTTCATCAAGAGACTCCCTGACACTCGATTCTAAAGGAAGACGTGACAATGCGTCAATATTGGAATTATCACTAGTTTTTCGAAATTCCACAGTATAATTAAATGCAGCTAATTTTAAGGACCATCTTATAATTCTGGATGATGCACATATGGGAATTGGTTTATGAGGTGAAAATATATGAATTAAGGGTCGGTTGTCTGTGACCAATACAAATTTTTGTCCCAGTAAGTATTGTCTGAATTTCTCAACGCCAAAAGTTATGCTCAACGCTTTCTTTTCTAGTTGAGAGAAACGTTTTTCCGCTTCAGTTAATGTTCTAGAAGCAAAGGTTATAGAGCATTCTTCCTTTCAATCATTTCTATGACCCAGAATTACGCCTAGTCCATAGTCCATTAATAATGATTTACATTTTTAAAATAACATTCGATATTCTTTCGTCCAATTCCATCTACAATTTTTATTCAAAAGTTGATAGAATAGCGCTAAAATGTTTGTTATATTCTTTATGAATCTATAATAATAAATTAAGAGTCCTATGAAAGATCTTAATTGCGAAACATTCTTTAGGTTCAGGCGCCTCTATCACTGCTTTAATTTTATTTTCTAAGGTAGGAGTCCATATTTATCCATTTTAAACCCTAAATATTCCACCGATTTCTTTTTAAATTTACATTTATATCTGTTTAACTTTAAACCTATTTCTAGCAATAATCTAAAAATTAGATCCAACTTTTGTTCATGATCTTCAAAGTTTTTTCCTGCAACCAAAATATCATCTATGTAGCAGGCCACACCTGGCAAATCAGCAAATAGACCTTCCATAATCCTCTGAAATTTATTTGGTGCTACCGCTACGTCATATGGTAGTCTTTTATAAGAAAACAACCTCTTTGTTGTGTTTATATCAACAACAGCACATTGGCTTCTTCCGCTAACATTACTTGTAAGTAACCCTGTGATAGGTCTAGAGTCGAAAGTACGGTGCTTGTAGATAATTTTGAAAAGATCTCATCGATCGATGGAAGGGGATACCTATCTAATTATATTGCTTTATTAGCTGTACATCTAAAATAACCACATATACTTACACTACCATCCTTTTTTAATACTGGTACTATTGGAGCGGTCCAATATGCATGAACTATAGGTTATAAAATGCAAGAATTCACTAAACGATCAATTTCATTCTCTACTTTGTTTTTTAGAGAGAAAGGTAAACTTCTGGCCTTACAAAACACAGGAGTCACATCCTTTTTTAAATTAAAATTTATTTTAACATCCTTTAGACAGCCCAAATCTTTGTTAAACAAATCTGCATATCTATCAATCAAATTATTTCTATTAGATTCATTATTTAAATTTTCAATGCTAAACAATCTAGGATAATCAAGTTTTAACTGTTTAAGCCATTCTCTTTCTAACAAAATCACCTGGATTTTTCATTTACAAATATTAATCGTAAATATTGGTTGGCTTCTTTTACAAAAACATTTCTTTGCCCTATAATCTCTATTGATTTACCACAAAATGATTTTAATCTTAAATTTGTTGGAGATAATTTTTTACCTTGCCAATAAATCTTATAAATATCTTTAGGTATCAACGTAACTGGACTTCCTGTATCTATTGTAAAGCACAAAGAATTATCATCTACTGTTAAATTTATAGTGGCATCAGTTTCGCCCTGTACAGAATATATAGAGTCCTCTTGTACATATTTACATCCCCACATTTTTACTAGCTTTGCAGACCCTACTTAAATGACCCAGTTTTTTACATTTTAAAACAAGTCTTTGTTCTATGAGGGCAAACAGAGGCCAAGTGTGAATGTCTTTCACCACATCTATAACACATTATTTCTCCCCTTTGCCTGAAAGGCCTATGCTGCACCATACTATTATTGTACTCGCCCTTTTTATCTCAGCCAGTTCGAACGAGATCGCCACTGCAAAACTTTATCCAGGGTTACATCGTCGTTTTCTTGTAGTAGTTTCTTTTGCGGCTTTCCAACTTGATTCCAGTCACAAAATGGTCTCGCATCATGGTTCCCAGCATATCGCCGAAATTACAATTTATTGCTAAATGTTTCAATTCTCTAAGATATTCCGAAATTGATTCTCCTTCCTGTTGAACTCTCTTTAAAATCTGCATAGCTGTGGTATCACTTTCTTCTTTGGATCCAAATGCAGCTTAATTCTTTGAATGATAGTATCATAGGGTTGAACTTTCATTAGACCAGGAAGAAAAGGTCGTTTCCCTGCTTCAAAGTTTCAGAATCTGGTAGCGAGGTAAAAATCAGTACTTTAATCTCCTCCTTCAGATGCCAAAAAGAAAGCCTCAAATTTTTGTACAAAAAGATCGAAGTGTCCTCCACTGGGCTATAGCATCTAAAACGTACTATTAACTTTGAACTTGTCATGCTGATCTTTTCTACTCCTTTGTTTTCTTGATCCAGATAGTTTAAATGATGTAGTTGTTATACTTGCATAGACGCCGTTTTCCTCAGCTTTTTACTGGCTCTGTAGATCGCGCATCCTCGTCGCCACTTTTGTTGTGTCGTAATTAGACGTACAAGAACTCAAACTTGACCATGGCCAACAACAAATGTTCAATTTATATACACATATATTTTTACATAATGAGGCTTTAAATAATACAAATAATATCAATTTATTTACATAAACAACAGTTAATATATAGCGAGAAGAGTAGAGGACTGAGCACAGATCCCTGAGGTACACCAGCCCATGTTCTTAGTTCTTTGGAAAATGTTCCATTGACCCGAACCTTTATCCTTCTTCCCCTTAAGAAGTCTGCAATCCAGATTAAGGTTTTTCCTCTTACTCCGATGTTGTGCAGCCTTTCAAATAATTTCTACACTCGATCAAAAGCTGAGGTCATATCCAGGAATACTGCCGTTGTCTTCTTTGGCGGTTTTTCCTAGAAATCTATTATTGATTGACAGAAGTAGAACAGTTTATCAGTTGTACAGTGTCTGGATCTTTAGGCAGTTTGATAGAAGTTTATTTTATTATTGTGTGTTAGTGAGTCAGACTATGAGCCTACAGTGGATAATTCATTCTGTTATTTTACAAAGTATGCTGGTAAGAGCAATTGGCCGATAGTTCTTGTATTCCTTGGCATCTTTGTTTGGTTTCAGTGTTGGCCATATAATTGATATCTTACAATTCTTTGGTAGTTTACCAGTTTGCCATGAAATCTTCAGTATTCGTAGGAGTTGATTTTTAGCTTCGTCTCCAAAGTGTTTAATCATTTGACCAAAGATTAGAGCATCTCCAGGTGACATCTTGGATTTAACTTTCCTATTGATGAGTTTAGCTCATTCAGTGTGAAGTCTTCTTTTAAGTAAACATCTTGTTGATGGTAATTTCTTGCTTGTTTAACTAACGTGTTTACATTATTTTTTAGAGTCCTGCCTTCATTCGTATAGCTGAGTCTGGAAGTGCTTGAAAGATATTCAGCAATTATGTCAGCCATCTGTTTGTTCGTTCTCGCTATTCATATCGGTTAGAGTATTGGAGGATTAGTGTTGGTTTTGATGGTTTTATAACACTAATTATATTCCAGTGATGGCTTTCCTTTTTTGGATCCATTTTTTTTCGCAGAATTCTGCCCATTTTTCTCTCTCTCTCTCTTGTTTGAATATCCAAATTTCTTGTTCTATTTTGTGACTAATTTCAATGAGTTCCTTTATGATTTCTTCTGTTTTATTTGTTTTAAGAAGTTCATTGATATTGTCTCTCTCTCTGCAATCATTGCCTCGATATTGTGGTCCTTCCAGTAAAGTATTCACAGGTCTTTACGTCTACCTCTAGGTATCGATACTTTAAAGCTTTGGATATGTTCGAAGAGAATTTTTCCTTTTTTTTTGTCAATCGTTCGGTGATTTAATTCTTCGTCACACAGTTCTTCAAGCTTTTCTGTGAATTTTTTTCCAGTGTTCTTTTATTCTGTTGGAAATTCTCAATTTTGAATTTTAGGGTTTTTAAAATTGGTCTGTGGTCACTGATTGCACTTTTCAGAATTTTCCATTGTGTTGTGGGTGCGATGTTGTAATTTATCGCTGTGATGTCTATTGCGGATTCTGTGCCTGTGGACTTGGATAGATAGGTGTTCTTTTCGTTATTTAACGGTGTAAGGTCGAGGTCGGTTAGCATGTCCTCAACCTGCTGACCTTTGTTATCCTGTACAGGTGATCCCCAAGTTGGTCTTTCGGCGTTAAAATCACCAAGTATGATTGCGATATCCGAAGAAGCTTCACTTAATGTCTCTATCAGGCCAGTCTTGATTCTGGTATTATCGTGGTGATAAACATTTATGATTGGAATTGTTTTATCTGTAAGATAGATTTCAATTGCCTGAGCTTCTGTCGTGCTTTTTCTAGGCTTACTCTGATTATAGGCGATTTCCTTAAATTTGATTTCTAGAGTTTTAATCAAAACGGCAAGTCCTCCTCCGAATTTTCCCGGTCTGTCCTTTCGTAGTGTTGTATAATCTTTGATATTGAATCTCAGATTCTGATTCAATTTTGTCTCCTGAGGACAAGTAATATGTACATTGTTGTCACAGAGAAGACAAGTCAGCTCTTTATTTTCCTCTGGGTACCATTTATATTGAGTTGTAGTAGATTGAATTGTGTCCTCGTAGTAGATTTCTCATCATGAGCTCGAGCTGCAGCTCCTGACGCGGCGGTTACCCCGGACGCGGTAGCATTACTGGAGATATCAGTTTTGCTCTTCATTTGAAAATGGATGCCGTTGCAACGTTAGTCATCTTGGAAACGAACCAGAATTTGGTCAAATATTCCAAGGGTCCAGGGGGGACCGCAAGGAGGTGTGGTCGGACTTCTCCTCTTTCCCCTGGAATGCCGTCACTACATGATAAAGCACTCTTAGTGAATTTTTTAAATTGTGATTCAGAATCTGTCACTGAAGCTTTACGAGCGTTTCGTTCCTTTGAAGATATTCGAAGCGGTAAAGGACCAATGAGTTGCTACTCTCTAAAGCGATTGATTAAAAGTTTTGAGGAAACTGGATCTCTGGAAGCAAAACCTCGGAGTGGAAGACCATCGACATGCAAGTCAGTGGCTGTTACGGTTTTGCAGAATGCTGAAGCTATTGAAACGTTATCCACGTATGGAGAAGTAAGTGCTAGACAAGTTTCTCGACAAACGGGGATTTCGTATGGAACAGTTTGGAGAGAACACACATTTAGAATATTTCTATAAAAATACCCTAACAAAATTCAAAGTTTTCACGAGTTGAAAGTCAGCGATTTTGAGAAGCGTCAAGAAATCGCTGCATGGGTTTTTCCGGCAAATTGATATTGATGAAAACTGGCTGTCAAATGTTCTAAGAACAGATGATGCTCACTTTTATCTAAAGGGAGAATTTAACATTCAAAACTGCCTCATTTTGGCAACAGAAAACCCTAGGATTTTTACAGAAATACCACTTCATCAGCCCAGAGTTACAGTTTTGTGTGGGTTCACTTCTTCTTTTATTATTGGGGCCATTTTTCTTTGAAAAAATAAATGAAAGAACTTTTAAAACCGTTTTTGTAACTGGTGAACGTTATGTTCAACCTTTGAGAGTAAAGGTTATTCCCATATTGCAGGACAGACAAGCACTAAGCGAAATAACATTCATGCAAGATGGAGGACCTCCTCATATCTCCCGCGGTGCCAAACAATTGCTGAACGATTACGTTCGGTAAAAATCGTGGGATAAGTCGCCACTTTATATACCAGTGGCCTCCAATATCACTAGACTTGACGCCTTACAATTTCGGTTATGGGAAAACATTAAGTCGCGTTTTTATCGATGCCGGCCTACCACATTGGCCATGTTGAAGGCTTCTATCAGATGGCACGTTTTATAAATTTAAACTATTTAATTGTGACCATTCTGTCATCTATCGTCTGCAGGCGGTGTTTGAAAATGAAGGGCGCCACATTGAGCAAGGATTGTGACCTAATACAAGAGAGAAGGCAGTTACCTCATGTGTTATATTTAGCAGCTCTTTGTTTTGGGTTATGGGAATAATAAATGCTATCCTCACATCTTGACTCTTTTTTTTCTGTTAACAGTAATTTTTTTGTTTGTCATTAGCCCACATCTTATATTATGTCGTGCAGGCCAAAGTGTTATAACTTCTCGAATAACACTGGTATACACAATTTTACCCCTTATGTTTAGTTTATCGCTTTTCGCTCATTAGAAGAAATAGCATAAGGAATATTCTCTGTGTCCCCCCCCCCCCCCCCCCCCAACTTTAGAAATTTTGCGCAAAAAATAATACAAAATGATTTTACTACCACGTTTTTCAACGCAAAAGGCCGATTTAAAAATGATTTTTTTGAGGGGATACATTTTCAAAATTATGTACAGTATAATAAACAATGATAACATTTGACAAACCCATAGGATATTTGGAATAAAGTACGAAAAATATATTTTGTCACTCCCCTCTATATTTAATTTGTTGGATCATGACAAATATCCAGTTAAATAGTCAAGTGTCGCCAATCAGTCAAGAAACTATACATTCCTTATAGCAAGAAATCCTATTAGTAGTGCCATCATAATTTTTGGTACTATATTAACATTTCAAAAATCGTGTATTTATATCAGTAGTTATTTTCAAACATTCAATCTATTTCACAAAACTCCATCTAAAATATAATTTTTTTTTTGCTACATGTTTTAATTTGCATATACCTATTTTACATATCTCAGATTGTATTTTAAAATCGTTAACCATTTCTTCTAACTTTTGGCGAAATGGTGTTTTATTAATTTATCATTTGATATTATTAAGGTTCTTTCCTGGTATTCAAAAAGGAAAAATACGTGTCGTTCAGTTATATTTTTCAATTTATCAAACAATTTGGCCGCTGAATCGCTGATTCTGGTAGAGCGCCATCTAGCGAATAAAGTTGTAACTAAAATCAATTTCGAATTTTTCACTATTTTCCATAAAAAATCCCATTGCATCCTGAACACAATGGTGTTTACCGCATTGCTCTAGCGCAAATATTCGCGGAGTTATTAATTTTTAAAGTTGTGCGGGACTTTTGGATCACCCTGTATATTTGGTATTTTTAAACTTGAAATAGAAAAATCTGTGTACTCTTAAAATATCATCATTTATTTCACATATTATCATCTAAGAAAATGAGGAAAGAAGGCAATCTATTTTGATCAAAATTGCCAACTTATTAACAACCAACAATAGAGAGGCAGTAATAGAAGTAAACAGAGTATCGACATTTTCAAAATTTTAATCTGTGTATTAAATAAAAATTATTTTGCCACATTTAATAGATGAAAAATAGTACAAAGGTGAAATTGTACTGGGATCACAGATGGACTAATTAAGAAATAGACATCTCCTAATCGAACAACTAAAAGTTACTGATGGCTTGCGCCATCTGTCGAAATACGACTAGTTCATATTTATTCCGATAGATGGAGCTGCCATCAGAAACTTTTAGTGACACGAACAGAAGATGCCCTTTTCTTATATCATATATGTGAGAATCGGTTGACTCTCTATAATATTTCGATTTGAATCCTGTCGACTCTCTGACGGATTTCGATTGATCCTGTTGTTTACCTGTGTAAGATCCTGTTGACTCCTGTCGACTTACTGTGGGATTGGTGAATTGTGGTGAATCCTATGTCGGATTATGTTGAATTGATGATTGATGGCGCAATCTTGGTCGAATGGTGGGTTTCCACAGGGGAAATAACGAGCACACCTGGATGGGATAGAACCTGGACTTCGCGAAAGGGAGAGAGTTGTGACTGGAGGAGGTACCTTTGCCTTTCACATGATCGAAAGGACTTTACCTTGGTTGGAGCCTAAGTTGAGCACACCTTGCTTCTAGCCCGGTCACCCACCTTCTCTCTAACTTCTTGTCCGAGATAATCGTCATTAGCTATCTCGGCTTCTCATTGGTGGAAATCTTTCTACGTGCTTGCTTCTGATTCGCTTTTAGTGGTCATGTTTAACTGTGATTGGCTTAGTACCTCCATTGTCGCCATGATTGCAATCTTCCAGGAAGAAGAAGGTCTTTGAACTTTAGTTTTATGGGTCCTGGACAGTAACCTTTACTTCCTGGATGATGCAATCCTGTTAATTTTGTTCCCTCTTTCGCGAAGCCTAACTTTTATTTAAATCTTTTGACAATACATTGCATAGGTTGTGGTGGGGTTACATATTGCTATATACAAATTATCACATATATATATATATATATAGATATATATAGTGTAAAAACTATATAATAAAAATATAATAGTGATTCTATATTTATAATATAATGAGTAAACTGATAACAATGATAATTTATATCAAGTAGATTTGATTAGATTAGCAAGCTAAATCTAAATTAATTATAAAAATAAATAGTTGTTTAGTTTTATAGTTTAGTTTTGTATTAAAATTATCTTTATTATTTTGATTATTTAAATTCAAATTATAAAATTTGTAAATTGTTATTATTTAGTAGAGAAAGAGAGAGAAAAAAAAATCCTTTACTTCTTACACATCATCCAATTAATTATATATTTATAATTAATAACAATAAAATTTAACAACGTAACGTCTTTTGCATCGGCTTTTACACGTCATTTAGACATACTCTAATTTGTATATAGAATAATAGAAGTGAGAATATATTTAATATTATAAATTTTAGTAGTTAGAGAAAAGAGAGAAAGACAGAACCATTCACTTATAATCAAACTAATAATAAGAAAAAATAAAATTTTTGTAAAGAAGGTAGATAAGATTGTTAGTATATATATATATTATTTTTATAATTTTATATTTTATCTTTTTTTTTTTAAAGATTTTTAAAGATTTTTTTATTTTATATAATGAATATATCTAGTTGTATTTGGTGAAATATCTATAATATGAATTAACTTTTGTTATAAATTTGGTTATTATGTTTTGAAACCCTAATGGTAGACCAGACATATACAAAAAAAAAATTAAAATGAATTAATTATAGGAAAGAGAGATATGCTGGATCGGGGATTATCAAATAGAAATCCAGCTGATATTTCACCCCTGCTCTATTATATCATATATCTCTCTTAGACCGGATTATATGTGTTAATATTAAGTTGTTTTAGTGAAACATTTATATATAAAGATCCAACAAACATAAGTGTTAAGAAATTCTAAATGTTACCTACCTAGTCTGTGACGCGTTCCTCTGTAAACAGCTATTTCTGGATAACATCTGTTGCGGGGGGGACCCGTGTTCCTCCCTTCAGAAATAGATTGTTTTCTCAGAAATTTCAGAATAATAAGTCAACTGAAGAAGAAAGAAAATAGTTAAGGAAGAAAGCCAATCTTTATAAACTTTACAGTTAGTTATATTAATATAACTGATTCAATTATTATTTATCTTTTAATTTTCCTTTAAAAAAGTAAATTATTAGATGATTAATAAAGCTATTAATTTTGAAAATTCATTAATATTTAATTTCCATTTTCCTCCCCAGAAATTGGAGATTAAATAAAATGAATTCTATTCAATATTACTTTAAAAATCTTGTGAAAATTTTTTAAAATCAGTTATATAATTTAAGTTTAATTAACTGTTAAAGATTATAAGTTTGTATTAGTTATTATTGAGAGAAATTATAAAAAGTTGATTTAATAAATGGATACTTCCATTTATATTTTAAAAAGTATTTTATAATTGATATACTGTTGAAGTATTTTACTTGTTTAATACTAAATTTGTTTTTAATAAATTCCATGTTTAAATTTTTAATATCTTCTATGAAATTTTCTAATATATTATTTATTCTATAAAATCTTAGAAACTGACCAAAATACATACCTTTGCAGCAGTTTAATGATATATTAGAATTTATATTGCAGTATTTTATAATATTGAAATTATAATTACTTTTTTTATTATAAATTTTAATAGCATTATTTGTAAGGTTTATATTTAGGTCTAAAAAGTTATCTTTTTTGTTTCTATTAATTTTTTCATTGTTCTTAAGTTTCAAGTATTTAGGATATATTTCAGGTATTATGTTTTTAAACTGTGGATTATTAAATATTATGATGTCATCTACATAACGGAACATTTGCCAATTAACATTATTTTGTAGAAAGTATTCTCTTTCGTACCAGAATAGTATTAGGTTGGCTAATAAAGGACTTGAAGAAGTTCCCATGGGAACGCCTTCTGATTGAATATATATTTTATTTTTAAATTCTATATAATTAAAATTTAAAAATGTTTCCAGTAGAGTTTTTGCTGTTTTAAGATCTAATTTAATTGTTTTATATCTGTTATGAATAATTTTAATGTGGAAAGTTTTGTCATTAATGAATTCGTTAAATAAATTGGTTATTTTATTATTTAGATCTCTTAAATTTATTTTAGAATATAGGTCCTCAAAATCAAATGTGTGTACTGAATCAATGTTTGTCCAATTGTTCATTAAATAGTTGATGATTTTTTTATTTGAGTCGATAAATTTATAATTATATTTATTAGTTAATTTATTTATAATAAATTGTAGTGTTGAAGCTAATTGAATATCAATGTTTTTTATAACTGAATTTATACCAGATGTGATTGTTCTGAAAGAAATTGTTTTTTTGTGTAGTTTAGGAATTATATAGAATTTTGGTATGTTTGGATTTTTGTTGTAGTTATAAATCTTTAGTGAATTTTCCACGTTTTTGATGTCTTTTTTGATTTTTGTGGCTGTAGTTCTAGCAAAAGTGTATTTATTATTATTATAAATTTCCTTTTTTAGAATATCGTGGTATAGATTTTTACAAATTATAGAAATATTATTGGGACATTTATCTATAGCTGTATATTAGCTGTATCTATAGCCAGAAATAGCTGTTTACAGAGGAACGCGTCACAGACTAGGTAGGTAACATTTAGAATTTCTTAACACTTATGTTTGTTGGATCTTTATATATAAATGTTTCACTAAAACAACTTAATATTAACACATATAATCCGGTCTAAGAGAGATATATGATATAATAGAGCAGGGGTGAAATATCAGCTGGATTTCTATTTGATAATCCCCGATCCAGCATATCTCTCTTTCCTATAATTAATTCATTTTAATTTTTTTTTGTATATGTCTGGTCTACCATTAGGGTTTCAAAACATAATAACCAAATTTATAACAAAAGTTAATTCATATTATAGATATTTCACCAAATACAACTAGATATATTCATTATATAAAATAAAAAATCTTTAAAAATCTTAAAAAAAAAAAAGATAAAATATAAAATTATAAAAATAATATATATATACTAACAATCTTATCTACCTTCTTTACAAAAATTTTATTTTTTCTTATTATTAGTTTGATTATAAGTGTATGGTTCTGTCTTTCTCTCTTTTCTCTAACTACTAAAATTTATAATATTAAATATATTCTCACTTCTATTATTCTATATACAAATTAGAGTATGTCTAAATGACGTGTAAAAGCCGATGCCAAAGACGTTACGTTGTTAAATTTTATTGTTATTAATTATAAATATATAATTAATTGGATAATGTGTAAGAAGTAAAGGATTTTTTTTCTCTCTCTCTTTCTCTACTAAATAATAACAATTTACAAATTTTATAATTTCAATTTAAATAATCAAAATAATAAAGATAATTTTAATACAAAACTAAACTATAAAACTAAACAACTATTTATATATATATATATGTTAAATAGAGATACTTCATTGGTGTGTCGCGAAAATAAATTAAGTTAACATTTACTTTTTTAAATAGAAAACTCTATTGAAGCTAAATAAATTGGTGAACAGAACATATACAATATTATCTGATAGTCACTTGCTACAATCATTTGAGGCTGTTTGAACTTCGATATATGCAAATTTATTATTGATTCTTCATGAGAGTTCGCTCTGTTATCCCATTCTAATGGTACTCTTTTAAAATCGTTCACAGTTTGGAATAAATCTTATGTAATGGTTTCACACAGTTGTTTATCCGATGCTTCACGATGGGGATCCATTGAGAGGATAGAAGCAAGATAATCCGAGAAGCTGGTAGTACAGGCCATGAGAATCACTGATGGTAGGAGTAGGTTACTGTTTTTACTGTAAGTGAAACCCATATTTACACATGTAGAAATTATCGTGAAGATAGAGGCTGCCTGGCCGGCATTCATATTTCTTGAAAATAAAGATACTTCGGCCAGTATAAATCTTTTTATTACCTCGACGTTTCGCCAAAAAGCTTTTGTCCTAGTCAGAATAATTTTTAACACCTTGCTATATGTTTTAATTTTTGTTTGCTCCTGACGAGGACAAAAGCTTTTTGTCGAAACGTCGAGGTAATAAAAATATTTATACTGGCCGAAGTATCTTTTTTCAAGAAAAATGTAGAAATCAGTTCGACTTTTGAAAACTTGCAACTATATTAGAGCCTCGTTTCTTGAACTTACTGATGTAGTTGGAATTTTTCTAAATATCGGGGGGGTAAGTAGAGACTTTTATTGTTCTAAAAATTTCCCAATGCGGGATTCGCTCCCGGGTCGTGGATATAGGAAACCGACGGTTTATAACCCTCGTCCGTCTAAAAAGATCCGACACGATCAATATACAATTTATAACGTGCCATCTATATATTAATATCATACAGTTATCAGCGTCATAATCAAGCAACAATTCTTAATTCTGTCACCGTTTGCTTTTGTGAATGGAATAAATACCCAAATATGGCCATTTCTCATAACCATCGGTGGTTCAGTGGTAGAATGCTCGCCTGCCACGCGGGCGGCCTGGGTTCGATTCCCGGCCGATGTATTTTTTTTTTTTTACAATTTTTAAAACTCATTTATATATTATACAAGAATGACATCCACGGCGCCAATTTATAATTGTAACGAATAGTATTTGAATAAAAGCATTTAATCGGGTAAAACCCGGGCGTTGCCCGGGTCATTCGGCTAGTACACCTATATAAGAAATGGAAGCATTAAAGTACGGATGTTTCTTTAAAATAATTTTGTATTTAAAAGAAACATTCGTGTTTAAATGTTTTCATTCCTTATATATGAATTATATATAATTTTTATTTTTTGTTTATTTACTTAATTTTGGATATCACACAAACAAGTGCAATTAAACCTTCTTATAAATATTTGCTACGCTAAAGTCATAACTTCATCAAAATACTCTTTAACAAAAAATTGACACACCAAGGAGTTGTCCGATTTATATGAAAATACGTATACAAAGACATTTCGATCAAACATTCAAATTATTGAAATTTGATGAATGATTTATACAAAGCAAGTGCACAAGCGTATCTAAACTGAGCATCCAGCACGAGTATTCTAGACTCAATATTCGGCGTGGCAAGATAGGGTTTTAAAAATTTCCGTTTAATTTTTTTTTTAGTAAGAGCCTATTTATACTGTATCAATGCCTCGCTGAAAGACTCGTGCTCATTACGAACATATGGCAGAGTTTGGGAGAGGTCGTGCCATTAGATTAAAAGAGGCTGGTTGGTCAAATCGACTAATCGCGCGACATCTTTGTCGAAGTGATGCGGCTATTAGACGATGTTGACAAGAGTGGGTCAACAACGGAAGAATACAAGGTAAGGACGGCAGCGGTCGACAAAGGGACACAACAGAACGGGAGGACAGAGCGATTGTCAGAACGGCTGTCGCAGCACTGGATTCGACGTTATCTGCCATCCAACGTGTGACCGGCGCACAAGTGTCCAAAATAACCATCAACAGACGACTGAGAGAGCGGATTTTAAGATCTCGGCGACCGTTACGATGTCTACCTCTCACACCCGTACACCGGCATGTCCGACTACAGTGGTGTTGGGAGCGATCAACTTGGAACTGCGCTGACTGGGGACATATAGTCTTTAGTGACGTGTCCCGTTTCTTACTGCGTCCTGACGACCGTCGTAAATGTATCTGAAGACGTGTGGATCCTGGCCTTACTTTAGAACACCACACAGGTCCACAACAGGGTGTTATGGTATGAGATACCATTTCATTTGATACCAGGATCCCATAGATAGTCATTCCTGGCACCCTGACAGCACAACGGTACGTACATTCTACGGCCTGTTTTGTTGCTGTTCCTCTTACATCACCCCCGGGCTTACTTTTCAACAAGATAATACCCGGCCACACACGGCACACTATGGATTGTCGACAATCTTTACGAACTCTTCTGTGGCCAGCAAGGTCGCCTGATCTCTCACCCATAGAACACATCTAATTATAAAATTATAGTTATCCTTGAAAAGGTTGACAACGGCTCTATGAAACATGGAGAATAGAAGAGTCATAGTGGATAATTAACCAATTTTATTTTTTTAATTTCAACCTGCCAAAGCGTTTTTTCCCTATATTTCTCTCGAACATATTCATTCAACTCTTAATATAAATTATTATTTGTTTGAAATATAATTTGCATATAAAACTACCTTTTTCAGAGAGAGAGAGAACATCACAAAATGCCTATTAAAACAAAGGCCTCGTCTAGAGGGGGAGAATACAGACCAATCTGTAGGGACTTACAGTTTTACTCATTACCGAATTTATTTTTTTACAGCGTGGGTGAATTAGCGGGTTAATTGAAAAAAGTGGAAATAAGAGTTTGAAAAACAAATTAGCCTAGTTTCTAATGGTTACCAGAGGTGGCCAATCAGGGAGCCCCACGTGGATTGGAGTTAACGCCGGCCTAATAAAAAAGTTGTTGGAGATTTATTGGTGTTTTTTATAGACTAGCTTCTTGATGATATTTTGTTATAAATGTGGGCTCTACTTTCACTATAGGAGCTACTTTAAAATATCGATTCTGTGAATTTATTTATATTCAATTAATGAAAGTATTTTAGCACTGTTTTCATTTACATATACAACGTTTATTACTGTCCTTACTGTAATAGTAAACTATTGGAAGGGACTGGCTCATCAGTGGTGAGCCTTCCAGGGCGGTTTCGCCAGTTTAATCATCCATACCTCTAAAAAGAATCCACAGACCGCACTGAGGAGTCAGACCCTCTCTCAATATATTCCCATTGAATTAAGAACAGTAGTAAACACGTCGTATTTATAAAAGAAAACACCGTGATAAAATAGACTGTGGATATGGACATGGTGTAGATTTTTTAACCCTTTAGGTGCCGGCCGTTTTCAAGGTCATTCCTGATCATTGTTAGCCTTCAAAAGATATCGAACTATTTTTTTTTTAATGAACGCTTTTATGATTCATACAAACCTATGAAACACAATGCAACAGAATATGCGCTTTAAAATACAATTAATTAATTTTCATTAGATTTTTTTAAGGAGAAAATAAGTATCAAGTCACATCAAACCGATACATCGGCTTGCCTGGTGCTTAAAGGGTTAAATAAGCAGACCTGGACTAACAGTCACAGTATATTCTAAAATAAAAATTAAATAAAATCTCATCAAGGATATATACAATTGGGAAAAAATTCATGTACTTTGTGGTCAAATGTTCCATAGATAGAATTGTGCAGGAATTGGTAGCCAATGTTCCATGTACATTATCGTTCAAAAATCGATGGTAAATGTTTCGTGTACTGGATCGTACCGTTGAATGTCAAAAATATCAAAGATTGTACAAGATTTGACGGCAAATATTCCACAGAAATAGTAGCTCTATAATAGAATATGAACTATTGTTACTATTTTAGCCCCAGGATGAATACTAGGAGAGAGGTAGTGTTTAATTTAAAAAAAATACATCTCTAAAATATATGATACTTCGACCAGAAAATAATGTTTTTATTTTTAAGTATCTTTTATTTTAAAGAACTATGAATTCGCGCTGGCCAAAGACAAACTCTATTTTCGATATAAAAACATACCTATTTAGATAAACATAAGTCGATTTTGTTTTCTTCACAGATATCTCTATAACGTGCGGTCAATCCACCATGGCCAATATTGCACAGAAATATTGTGGCTCTAGAATATATTATGGACTAATATTAATATTTCAGTTCCAGGATGAATACTAGGGGAGAGAGGTAGAATTTGTTAAAACATAATAAATACCTATTTAGATAAAACATAAGAGTTTATTTGAAAAGGGAATACTAAAATTCAGGTAAAAAGTTTCTTTTAATTTTAGTTTTGCAAGTTTTCGAGAAAAATTCCTGCTCTTCAACGGGCAAATACTTTTATATATACAATATTAAAATGATCTTTATACAAAAATACTTGAAAAAAATGTGGTGAAGAGCAGAAAAATTTCTTCGAAAGCTTGCAAAACCAAAATTAAAGGAAACTTTTTACCCAAATTTTAATTTTCCTTTTTTTCAAATAATTTCTGGGTAACTGTTGCTCACATAAGAGTACAGTTAAACCTGTCTATAGCGCCCCCTCTAAATAGCGCCTCCCTCTCTATAGCGCCCGATTTTAAATACGTAGTACGATGCGATATTTACATTAAAAGTGACCTGTCTATAGCACCCTCCCTCTATAGCTCCCTATTTTGGGGAGTCCCAAGAGGGAGCGCTATAGACAGGTTTAACTCTATATATTTTTGTTAACTACAGATGTCTTTAGTTCGTTATAACGTGCGGTGGTCAATCCACCGGTCTAGCTTCACAGATGGCGTGGGACACAAGTCTTGCGTGTCTACCGACCGACTTAACTACAAGAAGAGTGATATTTCAATTACTAACTCTATTATAGCGCGCTCCTATGGCAGATATTCTATGTTCAGATCACATACAGAAGTTCACATGGGTACATACATAGGTCACACACAACATAGATGTGTTCTATTTCAAACTAAATAAATATTCCATACATTCATATATAGCGTGCTAGTTCATTCTGAATTCTTATCAGCAACAATTCATCTCCTTCTCATTACATGCCTGTCCATTCTGGTTAGGTTGAATTATTATTATTTTATATTTCAAGTGAAACATTCCCTTCCTGGTGTGTAGCTCTTCAATCAGTCTGCTACAAGGCGGTCGATCCATAGACCGAGTCTGGTGTGTCCGCTGGCCGAGGACTTTCATGGAAGATTTGTAGGATTGTTGTTGTGATGTGCTGGTGTGGCTTGTGGAAAGGCTGCTGATAAAATTATAATTAAAATTAATTTATTTAAAGCAAGAAATTATAAAGAGAAAAGAAACAACGGTTGAAGTAACGGCCGCCAGCTTTAGCCTTGTTGTTTACCGCTGAGTGCCAGATCAAGTGTGTCGGAAGAAGCCAGCCGCTAGAAAGTTCTGGATGACGCCCGCGCATGCGTAGTGAAGTGTTCTCCCAACACGTGCTCGCCAAGCTTCTGCCCGTATGTGTTTTGAAGCTTTGTCCCAGTTCGCTGAAGCAAAGTGCGGTCGCCATAGATTTAATGAGGGGGTTTCCTCGTGACTTCCGCATCTACACTCTCATGGACAAAACTTAAGGAAGTTTTACCTCTTAGCATGTATATATGGATTCAGACAATAACTCTGAAATATAATTATCTTTTATTTACGTTCAATGTGTTTTTCGTACCGCTTATATGGACTGATGTACCACATTGTGGCCTAAAAATTGATGAGATACATAAAACCTAACGTTATATTCGTGATCAGCACCTCAAATTAAGTCAGAAACTGATGTATTATCAAAAACATCTTTTTCAGTGTAGACCAGTGTAATTGATACACTGTTACCTTTATTGAAGACACACGAGATAACCAAGTGTGAACAAAATGATCTCTATCTCCTTAAAAAAAAAAGACGACCGGGGACCTCAAACACTTTCCATTTCTTAAGTGTCGTTCATGATGGAGTGATCTAATAGTTATTATATCACTAGCCGAATGACCCGGGCAACGCCCGTGTTTTACCCGATTGAATGCTTTGATTCAAATACTATTTGTTACAATTATAAATTGGCGCCTTAAATAAATGCATATGTTAGTTAATAACTATAGCCTATGTGCTTTATCTGTCTATGTACTTTTGACTTCCGTAGGCGTCTCTTACTGGGAAAAAGAAAGAGAGGATTCCATTTGGTTATTAACTAATATATGCATTTATTTAGGAGCGACCCGCTCCAAAACAATTGTTACAAAAACGAAAGAGCGAGTAGGGGGGGGGGGGGGGGGGGGGGGGCAAAGGTGGCGTGATCGTAGCCAACCAATAGGAGGGCGCCATTCCAAAAAAAAAAGCAAACGGTGACAGAGACGACTGATGAGGAATGACGCTCGTAACTGTATATAGAATCATTCAGAAGCCAATAATGACGGATACCTAGAAGTTCCAAAGATCATTTGTTGGTGGGAAGTTGACTCAGAAAAAACATACAGCCATATCAACCTATGGTTTATTTAACTTCAGTGACTTCCTGTCTCTCTCTCCTCAGGGGAATGGTTACTTTGTATCCTAGTTCTACTTATATGCCATAGACAGGATAAACAGTTGAGAGTAGGTTGAATACAGGTATGTTAAAATATACACCAACTTAGTTCCATATGGTCTGTTTATATAACAGAAAATATAAATAGTGACAAGATAAGGTAATGTAGCTATGTACCACAAAGTTGGCATATATTTTTAAACCAGGTTTCAATTTTGTAAAACCATCGACCTTGATTTCTTCTTTATTTGTGTCATATACGTTTCCTGAGCGAGTTTTTTTTCCATAATTAAAGCAAATAAAAAAGGAAATTACCTTTTAAAGTTGTACTATTATTTTGTATGTGTCTTCCTCGTAGTTGTTGATCCCCTGTCTTCGCGTCCGTACCTCTCTGCACAGTGTCCTCGCGTCAAGTTGAAAATGTTGTGTCGTTACACAATAGTGTTAAATATACAGATTACTCTGTCAAATATTGTTTGAAAATCAAGAAAAAGAGAGTAAATATATTTCATTTTTTTTTTTAATATAATAATTAAATTGAAAACATAAATGTATGAATCATGATGCCACACTTTCCCCCTCATAAGGTTTTCACGTCTTCGTGCATGACCGTGACGGGGCTGGTCAAAATTGTAATAAAAAATACAGTATTTTACCAATCGAAGACGTAACAATATGCACTATTTATTGACCGTCTGCGTTTTTTTTTAACAAGAAAGACGATCTTTCTTTTTTCTTTTTCATAAACATTCCCATTAAAATTAAATTATCTTCAAATTTCTTCGCCATGAGTTATTACTTAAAACATATTTATTTCAATTTTTGATATCTTCAGAAGGTCATTCATCCAGCCTAGCTGGCTACAAGAGCTCCCTCCTTGTATTTACCCAGGGATCTGCCACCAAAAGATCATTAGAGCACCCACTAATTATCTAAATTCCTTAATTATGCATAACACCCCCACCTGCGGCAATATCCCTGGAAGTCCTCACTCCCACAATTTGATTTACAAATGAGACAGCATCAAGCTTCATGGTTCTTATTGGAATTCTGAAGGCAGCAACTAACTTCAAAGAATTGTCGCCAAGTTATCAAAACACATATGCAAATTTGTTTCACATTTTAATATCATTCAGAGAGAGAATTGTTGTAAATTTGGTCATCCGTGATTTTCTATTGGGGACATGGAGAATGAAGTTTCTTGAAGCCTTAGACGCACATAAAACACTGGAATATGTTTCCATTTAAGTATTTTGTACTCAAAATACTGTCGTTTTATTTAAATTTAATCAGTAATAAGACTGAGGTATATCTTCAATCAGTCTCTTCCAAGATGGTCTATCCATAGCCATAGTCTGGTGTTAAGACATATTTTGTCCTTGCTTTCCGCACCCATACTCCGTTAATCGAATAGAAGGTTCATCCATCTTCAAGAGCAGTTTCCAATTTCAAGGACAAGTGAGTATCCTCTTCCATATCATGATGGAGTTGGAGACTTATCCCGATCTGTGCTCGGCCCCCTCCTGGCTTAGCTGCTCCAGGACGTTGTCCATCACTTGAAGAGGCCAGGTAGGGATTTTCCCGTTCTAGGAGATGGGACCATATAGTAAGGCATTACCCATAGTTCTCTAGCACTTTGAATGTAAATACCGCGACGTTTATATAGAAACGGTGCAAACAAGATGTCTCAAATGACCGGACATTATCCTTTCTTGAAAAATAAATAGTCTTTACAGTACTTCTGAAAGCTATGCCAACTGAAACTCAAAATATTGAATCGAAAGATCAAGAAAAGAATTCTATGGCAATATTAATTCATTAAGTTAAACGCGGTTCCATGGGTATCTTTTAATTCTCTAAAAATTGAATTATTCTAGTTTTTTTATGAAGGCCCATCTTTTATACGATTGGGAAATAATTGGGAACCCTTGGCTGATGATTGGCCAAGCTTTCCAACTATTTTTCCAAATTAAACCACCAGATCATTACAACTTTGTTATTGCATATATAACCTGCACTTGAAGATGTATTCTTGGAGTAGAGCTGAAACTTCACAGAACATACTAGTCTCTAAAAATACTATTGTTGCATGCTGTGTCCGAAAGAGAGATTCATTCACCATTCACATATACCCCCTAGTTATAAGGTAATTTTTCGGTTAGATTAATTTAGGTTAATATTCACAGAATCTGTTATCATCGTATGATTTTATTGCCAATCACTTTATCATACACAACCATATAAGTATTATAAATACTAACATTTTAAAAGCCTATATGAAACAATTTTGCCATATTATTTCTTAAATTATTTGCTATCTAAGGGCATCATTCTCCCCTAGACAAAACTAAGCAATATAAAACATTTTTTCCGCTTCATCATATTACTTCATTTGTACATAGAACAAAAAGCGATTGACCGAAAGTTTCTGATATAAGTAAAGAAATTTTGATTAGAGTTCTTTACCTTAATAAATATAATATAAATGAATAAATAAGATCATATAATATGATATATATTTGGATAAGAGAGATTGAGAGTATTATTTATTTTGATAAATAGAAAAATGACAATTTTTCAATATAACAAGTCCAAGGTTTATAAGTTTTCTTCAGATTTATTGGCCAATGAGAGCGCGCTTTGCAAACTTGTATCACCATATCTACATTCAGCAGCTGTTTGACAATGGAAGTGAAGCTAACTATAAGACACTCAGTAGTCGATAAGTCTCCCCGCCAAGACCTATACAGCTGATGACCCATTTATTTAGTCAATTCACAAGTTGTTGATTACACAACCCTTTCTAAATAAATGAAAGAAAACTGTAAAAAGAAAAGTGCAACTGAAAGTTGCACGATAAGGAGATATTTTTTTTCTTTCATAAATTTATGCACCTTGTCCCAATACAATATCACATTTGTACTATTTTTTAACCTTTATAAATAATTTATTGTTTCCTGACCACGACCTACTATCGCCCTTTTCAAAGATGGAAAGATTATTAGCGAAATTGTTGTTAGACAACTTGATCACAACCCAATCTACAATCTCTCTCTCTCATCGAATTCTTTAAATTTATTTAGTGGTTCAATCGTTTTACCTTCCTTCTTGGACTACGGGAGACAATATAAGGCTACTTTTTAAATAAAATATTCTATTGTAGGATTAAAACTCTTAAAATCACGATCATTAAAAAACAATAATAAACATTAAGAGGAGCCTCTTTTGTGAATTTCTTTAATACCGCAAGCTTTCGAACAAAACGTTCTTCAACGGGCGTGGATAGTAAACCGTACTAACCACGCCCGTTGAAGAACGTTTTGTTCGAAAGCTTGCGGTATTAATGAAATTTACACAAGAGGCTCCTCTTAATGTTTATTATTGTTTTTTAAAAATATTCTATTGTAGATACAATTCTAATGTAGATAGAGAGAAGAGGACTCTATATCAGGGCTTAATACTACAAATGTACGCCATGGTAGACAAGTACTGTGTCACAAAGCCATGGAGGACTTCATAAACTTGTCACCCAAATGTACTGGAAACACTGTTGCCTAGGCAATACCATCAAACCAACGGACCAATCACAACACAGCTTCTCCATAAGCCTCAAATGAGCTGTGAGATCAAATTGTTCTTGTGTTGTTTTTTCCCCATCAGAAACTATCACCCGTTCTACAGAGAGCTTATTGCGATTACTTTCTTTCTCCCATGAGTAGAACACATGTGCTTTTTGTTATATAAATAGATGTATTTATTTCGGTAAACACGATAAAAAAAAGGAAATTAAATTTACAAAAAATGAAGCTGATAGATATAATTAACAAAATGTGAAAAAGAAAAGCAAAAAGTAAAAAAAGGAACACAAGGAGGCCGGGTAGTGTAATGAAGAAATATCCTGACCGCTCAAATCACCATATTAGACAGAAGAGCACCATCTAAAAGCCTGCGCTACACTGACAAGGGCCAACAGCACGAAACGCGTACTTAGTTAGCTTTTATTGTCATATTAAGAAAATGGAATGTGCTATATTTCGGAAAAAAACCTAAATTAACGTTTAGTTGATATTTATTCCGCTAGATGGCTCTCTGCCATCTAAAATACTCATTTAAGAGTTCAGGATATGCCTATATGTATGTTTTAAATTGATGGCATATATTTAACAGAATCCCTCAATATCTACAGATGGAGTTTAGCTCAGGTCATCTTATTTTTTTGTAGAATGATTTAAGTATGTTTTCGCATTTATAACCTTGAGTAGCGCTGTCCGATTGGCCATCTACCACGAGATAATATATAAACAAAGATCACATAACAAACGTGATATTGATGGCCAATGCCATCTGTCGGAATAAATATCAACTAAACAGGTTGTTTACCCTCCGCCACCTGTACATGGAGTTGGCTTGTCTTGTTTCATCAAGAAAATATTTGTGGCTAATATACTAAAACAAATTTTAAAAATCGACGTTTAGTTTATCTTTATTCCAATTGAGATGGCGCAAGCCATTAGTAACCTTCAGTTGCATAGTGGGTGAAGATATGACTTTTTCCTTTAATTGATTTAAGTAAACTTTTATTTGTACCTATATAAATACAATATAACATACTTCCCATATGCGACCCATCTGTTACCGACAACTCCTTGAGCGATCATTTTTGTCTAATTAAAAATTGCGTAACGTTTCCAACTAAAAAGGACTTCCAAGAGAGAGAAAACTCCCAAGACAGGTTGCTCTTAAGACAGGGAAACTTCCAAGACAGGTGACTCCTAATACATGGAAATTCCCAAGACAGATGACGCCTTAGACAGGAAAACTCCCAAAACGGGTGACTCCTAAGACAGGAAAACTCTCAAGACTGGTTTTACTGTATTTACATGATGCAAATGCATATTTCCAAAGGAAAAGCTTGTATAAGTGGATGAAAAGTTAACAATAGCAACCTATTGAATCAGGTAGATGAAGAAATTAAAGCGGTCTTTATCTCAAGAGCTATTTCTATTATTCTATCTGGGGCTCGGTGTTTGGACGAGTGGTGCAAACAACTAGTTTCAGACAGTCAATGTCCAAGAGAGGCCAGTCAATTCTTGAAAAAGTTCAACTCCACCAGCGAGTGCAAGTAACCAAATGGGGCTCCGACACACTTGTAAGTGCAAAAGTCAAACTGCTCTCCACATTTGTAGACATGTGGTGTACTTATAGTAAAAGGCAGTTGTCAACTTCTACCCACCATGATTATCATGGCCTGTACCATGTGTACTAAGGATAATAATAAAAAATGCAGTCATGTGTCCACTACAATGGTGTTAGAGGAGCTCGCTGATGAAATACCTTAAATTGAAAAAAGAACGACTTCACAAGAGATCTGTTAAAAAGATTCAAAGTGCGGTAAGTTTGCATTCCCCCAAGTTGAAAAAAAGAAAACAATAATAGGCTTGGTGGGTGTTCACGATTATAAATAACGCCATTATTCTCTATTTAAAAAAGGAAGGAAAATCCATGTTTAAATATTTTCATTAAATATGCATTTCTAAAGTTGTCTCGCTTTTTTTTTTCTCAATGTACCACACGATCATCCAATAAATCTTTTGGATATTTTATGAAGGGATCCATGTTTGCTGATTATCTTGTGATCAATGGAAGAGGCTTCTGTTGTAATGACAAAGGGGGAGGTTGGTTCGTGCCTGGGGGTGGCGGAGGGATGTTTTCTCTTTTTTTTTTCTTCATCTTCTGCTCATTTTCCTTCCATTTGCCCTCAGCAGATAGAAAGACGTCTCATTTAATTCTTCTAATGAGATTCTTTTAATTATTTATTTTTTTGAAACCTCTCACTGCGTAGACTGCTCACACATTTATTGAATTCCTATAAGGTTTGTGTGGAGCGGTATCTAGAGTGGAGCGGTGTTGAAGGTGAACGTGCTAAAATATATATCAATTTCACTCCTTTTATTTTTTCATCTAATTGCATTTACTCGTCCGTCTGAAGAAAAAATGATGATGATAAATAAACGATAATGTGTTTTATTATTTTTTAAAATTTTGTTTTTGTTTTGTGTCTGTGAGAGTTAGCATTATCCTTTTAAGATCAAATTTCGTTCTTCTTAGACTACAGCACGCTGACGTGGACCAACAGCCCGAAACGCGTACGTGGTTGGCTTGATTTATCAAGAATATGGGTTGGCCAAATATTGTGGAACAATCCAAAATCAACGCTTAGTTAATTTTTATTCCATTAGATGGTGCGCTCTGCCAGAACACAACTCAGGCAATTTCAAAGGTTAATGAGGGTTTGGTGGAAAGGCTGCCGTCTATTTAAACTATATTAATTTTGAAACAACTAAATGGATTGCAAAAAATAATTAAATCAAATACCTAAACACTAATATAATGCAATATTTGCCTTTACACACTTTTTTTCCTTTAGTTTATGTGTTTCTTCTGTTTTGCTATTCTATGGCACTTCTACTATTTATTATTGATGTACTTTCAGTATGAAGGATACTTCACTCGGGGGATTTCTCGGGCGAAGCCGGGTCACTCTTCTAGTATATATATACTAGACGAATGGCCCGGGCAACGCCCGGGTTTTACCCGAGTGCGTATATATTTTAAAAACGTTTTAATTCAAATACTATTCGTTACAATTATAAATTGGCGCCATGGATGTCACTCTTGTGAAACGTCCCGTTCCAAACTGTGTGTTTTTAAAATGTTTTAATTAAAATACTATTCGTTACAGTTATAAATTGGCGCCGTGGATGTCTCTCTTGTGAAACGCCCCGCCCCAAACTGGTGTGTCTTGAGAATATAAAAATAAAAATGTGAATTTTCATAAAGATTTCATCATGTCGATTTTTTTTTTTGCATTTATATATTAACTTTATGAACGGAAAAATATGTCCAGGGTAGCCTAGTGGTCATGGCATCTGCCCGGTAAGCGGAAGGTCGTGGGTTCGATTCCCATCCCTTGACATTTTTTTATTTTATCCATTCTGACCAAAATCTATCCGTGAACTTCACACAGTGAACTTCACACAGACAGAATAAGGCAATTATATAAGTAGATTGGTCGCTGTTGTATAGACTGCACCACGCTGACGTCGGCCAACGGTCCGAAACGCGTACGTAATTGGCTTGATTCATCAAGAATATGGGTTGGCCAATAGCCAATATATATATGGAAAAAATATTTAAAATGTGATGCAAAGCTTTTCCCACCAAACTTATACCGTCAACTTAGAATATATTATTCTCGGTTTAATGAAATACTAAGATAGATCTGTGGGGGGACATTATATATGTAATGTCCTATATATTAAATTAATTCTATAGTAATTAATGTGAGGACTTTGTTA
>CP092871.1:73078261-73153425 GCA_030710605.1 Cordylochernes scorpioides | reverse complement strand
CCTTGATTTTTAATTATTCCAGAATTAGCTAAATTTTTGATTAATCGATAAAAGGTATTTTTATAATTCTGGAAAAATAAAAAATTAACGATTAGTTTGTATTTATTTCGAAAGATGGCGCAGGCCATCAGCAACTTTTAGTTGCACGATCAGTAGATGCCTTTTTCTTAATTTGCATATTGATTATCTCTCATTACATTAATGAAATATATTACTTCTATAAATTGATAGTCAACATTTTAAAAAATCCTCGTTATGTGGATTTTAGTAACCCTCTGAAATATTAAAGAGGTATTATACGGTAGTAAAAATTAATTTGCATTCACAATATATAGTACAAGAATATATCAATAAAATTCCAATAATTGGTTCTGATTGTTACATAAGAGGAGGATAAGAGCGTGGCGGTTGTGAATAAATAACGAGTTTTATGAAAATTCTCTTGGGAATATGGTTCGTCTGTAGATAGTCTGTGCTTAGCACGGATCAATATGTAAATTTTATCACATATTTCAAATTAAAATTTAATTCTAATTATTTTACATATTTTCATTTTTAAACAAATTTTTATAGATTATTTTCATATTTTTGTTATGTGTCATTCACACATTAGATGTTTGCGTTTATAAGGTGGATTTCCACTTAAGAGATTGGTAGTTAGGCCCATGAAAAAGAGCTTTTTTGGATTGAAAACTTTCTCGCCAAGGTGTGTGTTAAATCGAAATAAAGAAAGGAAGCGTTATTCATCTTATAGTGTTGTCTTGTAAACAGTCATGTTGATAAAGTCGCGAGTCCTTGTAAACATCAGAAAATCGATGTTTCAACCACAGCCCACCATCCAGCCAACCAAATGAAGTGTGCCGCCGCCGGAACGACGTACTTTTTATGCATCAAGAGCTAATCTTGGCTCCAGAGCACCTGAGACCACTCGCTTACATTTGGCCGATTCTCCTCTACTTGTCTCTCTTTGATTTATTGTTTTCTTTTGATGTTGGTTGGGATTGGTTCTTTGTGTTTTTTCTAGCCGTAATGATTTACGGTTTGATGTGTGTGCATTTTAATATGGCGCTTTATTGGTTTTTGTGGAGAGAGAGTGAGAAATGGAGTAATCCATTCTAGATTATATATTTTTTAAATGTTTATTTTGTGTGTTTGGAATGAAATTGTTTTTCTTATCAGACGATTGTGTGCACGTTGAACGAACTCGACTAAAACGATAATTGTGCTAAGCCTTATTCCTTAGAATTTGATCTTATTAACTTGTGTTTATTAAGTTTTTAATTTTAAAAAAATAGTTAAATGATGATGAAGAAAAGGTATATAAATATATATTAAAGTTTTTACAGCAATTCCACAAATATAGGTTCATTAAAAAGAAAGACCATAAAAAAAAAATAGAAATATCATTGAGTTTATCTTACAATAGAAAGAAAATGCCTCTGCTAATCATTAATGATGTAAAGAATAATGTTCAAAATGTAGACCAGACTGGAAGATATGTAGAAAACCAGAATTTCCGAACATATGCGCAATATTAACAATCATGTAAAAATTCCTTAGTCTTCCAATATATAAGTAAAACATGTCATTCCTTCATCTTTGAGGAACCGCGTGTATCCGTTACTCCAACATCCCCAAAAGGCAACAGAGATTAGTCACGGAGTCGCTTTTATCCAGAAAATACATTAGGATTAACATAAGACAGGACCTTTCTCGAAGTATATGGAATAATTTTACCGAACTCAAATCCGATATTTCCTAATATAAAATGATCTCCAAAGGTCTAGAGTGGAACAGGAGGCAGCTCTAACTGTGAAGAGAATACCAGATGCTGTACACAATATACGGAATTATGACTACAAAACTGTCATCTCGGAGTGTTGGTGGCCCAGGGTGTGCTGTTACTAGAAATCAAATTTTATACAAATTAAATATCTTTATTTACTATTTTTAGTTCATTTTAATATAAAAACTGTAGAAAGGCCTTCTTTAAGCCCGAGATAGAGATAGAAGAAATAATATTTAAAAGAAATTCATCCCTTTATATATAGTTTAATTTTCAGTATAATATTTTAAAATGTTCATAAACACGTCTTTTGTTAAATATTACCCATGTTGGATTCAGAGAGAGGAATCCTGAAGTCAGCACTTCCCTGGGGGGACATTATATGTATTATATAATTCTATGGTAATTTATAAGTACTTTAATTTTGTTATATTCATTTAAAATATAATTAATTAGATATTATAAGTAGCTTATTAATTAAGCAAAGGACTACTTAATTATGTCTGAACTCTAAGTAGCAACCTCGCTACATCTATATAGCAGCCTTGTGTGTAAATAATATCCCTAGAATACATTGTTTATATATACGTTCATAGCTTATTTACATACCTAGTTTATTTACATACATTGGGTTTTTACATGCATAGTCTATTAAATCATATGTAATATATGTTAAAGTACGTATTAAATAAATTGTATGTAAAAAAACTATATATATAAAATTATTGGGTGTAAATAAACTATGCATGTAAAAGCAATGTATGTAAATAAACTAGGTATGTAAATTCAATGTATGTAAATAAAGTAGGTATGTATGTAAATAAGAGAGCTATGAACGTAAACACACAATGTATTCGAGTGACACTCTAAGCTGCTATAGATAATTGCTAGCTTGATAGTTGCGATATAATTAAATAGTCATTTGCTACCTTTCGATAAAGCAACTTATAATATTTCTGAAATTAATTATATATTAAATAAATAACAAAGTCCTCACATTAATTACAATAGAATTAATTTAATATATAGGACATTACATATAATGTCCGCCACACAGATCTATCTTGGTATTTCATTAAACCGAGAATAATATATTTTAAGTTGACGGCTTCAACGGTATAATTTCCATATCCATATATATATATATTGGTCATTGGCCAATCCATATTCTTGATAAATAAAGCCAATCACGTACGCGTTTCGGACCGTTGGCCGACGTCAGCGTGGTGCAGTCTATACATCAACGACCAATATATATATATGGCAGAATATTATAAAAAATAATTATTTTTATTTTGAAGATTAGGTTTTGATGTTATCAGGTTTTATTGTTTTCAGATCGAAAAAATAATTTTAAAATATTTGAAAGGTGACTCAAAACCCTTTTCTCAACCTTATGATTTAAACAAGCGAGAGAGCTGGGGGGTTCATCACTGATGATCCAGGCCCTCCCAATACTTTTCTATCGCAGTAATGACGGGTTGTTTTATTTGTATACAAAGGAATGAATAGTTTTTAATCTTACAGATGAGACGCTAATGCGACGTCAAATATGCTAATTGAATTTCGATTTTTTAACCAACTTATCATTACAATCATCATTGTCTGTGATATATACCCTCGACTCTCGATAATTTGAAATGTTTTCCCGGTCTCTTACTACCATAAACTTCTACGCGCCTCAGAACCGACACAAGTAACAATTTCTTCGCAGCTCTCACTACTATCGAAAATTCATTGGACAATGATAGACTGAAGTCGCTCACTGAACCAAAATCACTGATTTTTTTTAAAATGAAAATGTGTGAATAATTGTACAAGTGTTTAAAAAAATAAAATCTTGAATTTTGAGATCAAACGCTTGTTTGAGAAAGGGCAAGACCCGAAAGCTCCCAATACTTGTTTTTTTTTTTTTTTTTTCACTTTAAAAACTTGCGGTAAGTCACTTATTTAATCACTAGACGAATGGCCCGGGCAACGCCCGGGTTTTACCCGAGTGCGTATATATTTTAAAAACGTTTTAATTCAAATACTATTCGTTACAATTATAAATTGGCGCCATGGATGTCACTCTTGTAAAACGTCCCGTTCCAAACTGTGTGTTTTTAAAATGTTTTAATTAAAATACTATTCGTTACAATTATAAATTGGCGCCGTGGATGTCTCTCTTGTGAAACGTCCCGCCCCAAACTGTGTGTGTCTTGAAAATATAAAAATAAAAATGTGAATTTTCATAAAGATGTCATCATGTCGATTTTTTTTTTTGCATTTCACCTACTAAATCGATAGAGATAATTACATTTGCAACATGAACTTAGGTATATTGACTAAATAGAAAACTGCATAGTAATAAAGATAATTTTTTAAAGGCACTATATCGTTTGTTTTTTTTTTTTCAATAAAATCGAAACAAAAAAAAATTCACAAAAAAATAACCCTATAACTTTCCTCAAGGTTCTAAATGGTCACACGGCCAGTGAATATATAAGTAAATAGATAAATATATAGATATATATTCTAAACTGCGGTAAAAGTTTTTTGAATGAACCCATATCATAAATATGCAATGAAAATAACAATTAAAAATTACTAAAGCAATTTTTAATTGTTAATTTCATTGCATATGTAGCCTAGTGGTCAAGGCATCTGCCCGGTAAGCGGAAGGTCGTGGGTTCGATTCCCATCCCTTGACACTTTTTTTATTTTATCCATTCTGACCAAAATCTATCCGTGAACTTCACACAGTGAACTTCACACAGACAGAATAAGGCAATTATATAAGTAGATGTATCGACATAGTGTGTATATCCCGAAACGGCCAAAACTTTAAACTCTTGTTTACTTGACTTTTCCTCCCTCCCTCTCTTGGTTGTTTAAACTCTTGTTATTTTGAACTCTTGATAAATTGAAATTTTTCTTGGTCCCTTGAGTTTCAAATTATCGAGAGTCGACTGTATATACAGTCTCAAACAAGAGTTTTATCTCAAATTCAAGATTTATCATTTCAAACACTTGTACAATTATTCACAAATTTTCATTTTAAAAAGAAATCAGTGATTTTGGTTCAGTGAGCGACTTCAGTCTATCAGTGTCCAATGAATTTTCGATGAAAATTGTTACTTGTGTCGGTTCTGAGGCGCGTAGAAGTTTAGGGTAGTAAGAGTTCTCCTTGCCTCGCTCGCCGTGGGAAATTTGAGCTCTAACATTGTTTAGTTAGTTCACGGGCTGGTCTGGCTTGAGAAAGTGGCCGGCAACATTTTCCCTCATATTTAAATATTTTCAGATAGAATCTTATACATATTAATAAGATCAAGTAAACAAGAGTTTGATCAAAATTCAGGATTTATTATTTTAAACATTTGTAAAGTTATTCACAAATATTCATTTATGGTAAGATACTATTCCTTCAACTTCAAATTACCGATTTTATTCAAATTATAGAGTATTTTTCAAGGGACCGGCAAAACATTTCAAATAATCGAGAGTCGACTTTATATTTATTAAAAAGGCATATCCTGACCGCTGAGCATTTTAGATGGCAGAGAGCACCATCTAGTGGAATAAAAATTAACTGAGCGTTGATTTTGGATTGTTCCATAATATTTGGCCAACCCATATTCTCGATAAATCAAGCCAACCACGTACGCGTTTCGGGCTGTTGGTCCACGTCAGCGTGCTGTAGTCTAAGAAGAACGAAATTTGATCTTAAAAGGATAATGCTAACTCGTATAGACACACACAAAAAAAAAGTTAGAAATATTAGATATTTCTCTTTGAAATAAATATTGATTTTTCACAAGAAAAGAAACTTATGCGGTGTAACTTTAAGTGTTTTATAATCATACGCCGCAGTCCTTTATAATGTATTATAAGTTACTTTAAGTATTATTTACGAACGGAAGAATACGTCCAGGGTAGCCTAGTGGACATGGCATCTGCCCGGTAAGCGGAAGGTTGTGGGTTCGATTCCCGCCCCTGGACACTTTTATTTTTCCGTTCGCCATTACTCTTCATATTTTCACCCTTTCATACTTCATCCAAAAAAAAAAAAAGTTAGAAATATTAGATGATCAATGAATATTGATTTTTCACAAGAAAAGAAACTTATGCGGTGCAACTTTAAGTGTTTTATAATCATACGCCGCAGTCCTTTATAATACATTATCGTTTATTTATCATCATCATTTTTTTCTTCAGACGGACGAGTAAATGCAATTAGATGAAAAAAGAAAAGTAGTGAAATTGATATATTTTTAGCACGTTCACCTTCAACACTTTTCTACTCTAGATACCGCTCCACACAAACCTTATAGGAATTCAATAAATGTGTGAGCAGTCTACCCAGTGAGAGGTTTCAAAAAAATATAAATAATTAAAAGAATCTCATTAGAAGAATTAAATGAGACGTCTTTCTATCTGCTGAGGGCAAATGGAAGGAAAATGAGCAGAAGATGAAGAAAAAAAAAAGAAGAGAAAACATCCCTCCTCCACCCCCAGGCACGAACCAACCTCCCCCTTTGTCATTACAACAGAAGCCTCTTCCATTGATCACAAGATAATCAGCAAACATGGATCCCTTCATAAAATATCCAAAAGATTTATTGGATGATCGTGTGGTACATAGAGAAAAAAAAAGCGAGACAACTTTAGAAATGCATATTTAATGAAAATATTTAAACATGGCTTTTCCTTCCTTTTTTTAAATAGAGAATAATGGCGTTATTTATAATCGTGAACGCCCACCAAGCCTATTATTGTTTTTTTTTTTTCAACTTGGGGGAATGCAAACTTACCGCACTTTGAATCTTTTTAACAGATCTCTTGTGAAGTCGTTCTTTTTTCAATTTAAGGTATTTCATCAGCGAGCTCCTCTAACACCATTGTAGTGGACACATGACTGCATTTTTTATTATTATCCCTAGTACATGTGGTACAGGCCATGATAATCATGGTGGGTAGAAGTTGACAACTGCCTTTTACTATAAGTACACCACATGTCTACAAATGTGGAGAGCAGTTTGACTTTTGCACTTAAAAGTGTGTCAGAGCCCCATTTGGTTACTTGCACTCGCTGGTGGAGTTGAACTTTTTCAAGAATTGACTGGCCTCTCTTGGACATTGACTATCTGAAACTAGTTGTTCGCACCACTCGTCCACACACCGACCCCCAGATAGAATAATGGAAATAGCTCTTGAGATAAAAACCGCTTTAATTTCTTCATCTACCTGATTCAATAGGTTGATATTGTTAACTTTTCATCCACTTATACAAGCTTTTCCTTTGGAAATATGCATTTGCATCATGTAAATACAGTAAAACCAGTCTTGAGAGTTTTCCTGTCTTAGGAGTCACCCGTTTTGGGAGTTTTCCTGTCTAAGGCGTCATCTGTCTTGGGAATTTCCATGTATTAGGAGTCACCTGTCTTGGAAGTTTACCTGTCTTAAGAGCAACCTGTCTTGGAAGTTTTCTATCTCTTGGAAGTCCTTTTTAGTTGGAAACGTTACGCAATTTTTAATTAGACAAAAATGATCGCTCAAGGAGTTGTCGGTAACAGATGGGTCGCATATGGGAAGTGTGTTATATTGTATTTATATAGGTACAAATAAAAGTTTACTTAAATCAATTAAAGGAACAATTCACATCTTCACACACTATGCAACTGAAGGTTACTAAATCTCAATTGGAATAAAGAAACTAAACGTCGATTTTTTAAATTTGTTTTAGTATATTGGCCACAAATATTTTCTTGATGAAACAAGACAAGCCAACTCCACGTACAGGCGGCGGAGGGTAAACAACCTGTTTAGTTGATATTTATTCCGACAGATGGCATTGGCCATCAATATCACGTTTGTTATGTGATCTTTGTTTACATATTATCTCGTCGTAGATGGTCAATCGGACAGCGCTACGCAAGATTATAAATGCGAAAACATACTTAAATCATTCTACAAAAAATAAGATGACCTGAGCTAAACTCCATCTGTAAATATTGAGGGATTCTGTTAAATCTATGCCATCAATTTAAAACATACATATAGGCATATCCTCACCTCTTAAATAAGCATTTTTAGATGACAGAGAGCCATCTAGCGGAATAAATATCAACTAAACGTTGATTTAGGATTATTCCGAAATATAGCACATTCCATTTTCTTAATATGACAAGAAAAGCTAACTAAGTACGCGTTTCGTGCTGTTGGCCCTCGTCAGTGTAGCGCAGGCTTTTAGATGGTGCTCTTCTGTCTAATATGGTGATTTGAGCGGTCAGGATATTTCTTCATTACACTACCCGGCCTCCTTCTGTTCCTTTTTTTTTACTTTTAGCTTTTCTTTTTCACATTTTGTTAATTCTATCCTTCAGTTTTTTTTTTTTTTTGTAATTTAAATTCCTCTTCTTTATCTTGTATACCGAAATAAATACATCTATTTATATAACAAAAAGCACATGTGTTCTACTCATGGGAGAAAGAAAGTAATCGCAATAAGCTCTCTGTAGAACGGGTGATAGTTTCTGATGGGGAAAAACAACACAAGAACAATTTGATCTCACAGCTCATTTGAGGCTTATGGAGAAGCTGTGTTGTGATTGGTCCGTTGGTTTGATGGTATTGCCTAGGCAACAGTGTTTCCAGTACATTTGGGTGACAAGTTTATGAAGTCCTCCATGGCTTTGTGACACAGTACTTGTCTACCATGGCGTACATTTGTAGTATTAAGCCCTGATATAGAGACGTCTTCTCTCAATCTACATTAGAATTGTATCTACAATAGAATATTTTATTTAAAAAGTAGCCTTATATCGTCTCTCGGAGTCAAAGAAGAAAGGTAAAACGATTGAACCACTAAATAAATTTAAAGAATTCCATTATTGCAGGTTGGATTGTGATCAAAGTGTCTAACAACAATTTCGCTAATAATCTTTCCATCTTTGAAAAAGACGATAGTAGGTCGTGGTCAGGAAACAATAAATTATTTATAAAGGTTAAAAAATAGTACAAATGTGATATTGTATTGGGATAAGGTGCATAAATTTATGAAAGAAAAAATATATCTCCTTATCGTGCAACTTTCAGTTGCACTTTCTTTCTTCACAGTTTTCTTTCATTTATTTAGAAAGGGTTGTGGAGTCTACAACTTGTGAATTAACTAAATAAATGGGTTATCAGCTGTATAGGTCTTGGCGGGGAGACCTATCGACTACAGAGGGTCTTATAGTTAGCTTCACTTCCATTGTCAACAACTGCTGAATGTAGATATGGTGGTACAAGTTTGCAAAGCGCTCTCTCATAGACCAATGAACCGAAGAAAAACATATAAATCTTGGACTTTTTACCTTTAAAAAACTGTCATTTTTCTATTTATCAAAATAAATAACACTCTCACTCTCTCTTATCGATATATTTATCATATTATATGATCTTATTTATTCATTTATATTCTATTTATCAAGATAAAGAACTCTAATCAAAATTTCTTTACTTGTATCAGAAACTAGGTCAATCGCTTTTTGTTCTATGTACAAATGAAGTAATATGATGGAGCGGAAAAATGTTTTATATTGCTTAGTTTTGTCTAGGGGAGAATGATGCCCTTAGATAGCAAATAATTTAAGAAATAAGATGGCAAAATTGTTTTATATAGGCTTTTAAAATTTTAGTATTTATAATACTTATATGGTTGTGTATGATAAAGTGATTGGCAATAAAATCATACGATGATAACAGATTCTGTGAATAATAACCTAAATTAATCTAACCGAAAAATTACCATATAACTAGGGGGTATATGTGAATGGTGAATGAATCTCTCTTTCGGACACAGCGTGCAACAATAGTATTTTCAGAGACTAGCATGTTCTGTGAAGTTTCAGCTCTACTCCAAAAATACATCTACAAGTGCAGGTTATATATGCAATAACAAAGTTGTAATGATCTGGTGGTTTAATTTGGAAAAATAGTTGGAAAACTTGGCCAATCGTCAGCCAAGGGTTCCCAATTATTTCCCAATCGTATAAAAGATGGGCATTCATTAAAAAAAAAACTAGAATAATTCAATTTTTAAAGAATTAAAAGATACCCATGGAACCGCGTTTAACTTAATGAATTAATATTGCCATAGAATCCTTTTCTTGATCTTTCGATTCAATATTTTGAGTTTCAGTTGGCATAACTTTCAGAAGTACTGTAAAGACTATTTATTTTTCAAGAAAGGATAATGCCCGGTCATTTGAGACATCTTGTTTGCACCGTTTCTATATAAACGTCGCGGTATTTACATTCAAAGTGCTAGAGAACTATGGGTAATGCCTTACTATATGGTCCCATCTCCTAGAACTGGAAAATCCCTACCTGGCCTCTTCAAGTGATGGACAACGTCCTGGAACAGCTAAGCCAGGAGGGGGCCGAGCACAGACCGGGATAAGTCTCCAACTCCATCATGATATGGAAGAGGATACTCACTTGTCCTTGAAATTGGAAACTGCTCTTGAAGATGGATGAACCTTCTATTCGATTAACGGAGTATGGGGGCGGAAAGCAAGGACAAAATATGTCTTAACACCAGACTACGGCTATGGATCGACCACCTTGGAAGAGACTGATTGAAGATATACCTCAGTCTTATGACTGATTAAATTTTTGAAAACTTCAGTATTTTGTGCACAAAATACTTAAAAGGAAACAAATTCCAGTATTTTATGTGCGTCTAAGGCTTCAAGAAACTTCATTCTCCATGTCCCCAATAGAAAATCACGGATGGCCAGATTTACAACAATTCTCTCTCTCTGAATGATATTAAAATGTGAAACAAATTTGCATATGTGTTTTGATAACTTGGAGACAATTCTTTGAAGTTAGCTGCTGCCTTCAGAATTCCAATAAGAACCATGAAGCTTGATGCTGTCTCATTTGTAAATCAAATTGTGGGAGTGAGGACTTCCAGGGATATTGCCGCAGGTGGGGGTGTTATGCATAATTAAGGAATTTAGATAATTAGTGGGTGCTCTAATGATCTTTTGGTGGCAGATCCCCGAGTAAATACAAGGAGGGAACTCTTGTAGCTAGCTAGGGTGGAAGAATGACGTTCTGAAGATATCGAAAATTGCAATAAAAATGCATTAAGTAATAACTCATGGCGAAGAAATTTGCAGATAATTTAATTTTAATGGGAATGTTTATGAAAAAGAAAAAAGAAAGATCGTCTTTCTTGTAAAAAAAAAAAAACGCAGACGGTCAATAAATAGTGCATATTGTTACGTCTTCGATTGGTAAAATACTGTATTTTTTATTACAATTTTGACCAGCCCCGTCACGGTCATGCACGAAGACGTGAAAACCTTATGAGGGGGAAAGTGTGGCATCATGATTCATACGTTTATGTTTTCAATTTAATTATTATATTCTAAAACATTTTGAAATATATTTACTCTCTTTTCCTTTTTTTAATTTTTTTTTTATAGAGTTTTCTGTATATTTAACACTATTGTGTAACGACACAACTCTTTCAACTTGACGCGAGGACACTGTGCAGAAAGATACGGACGCGAAGACAGGGGATCAACAACTACGAGGAAGACACATACAAAAGAATAGTACAACTTTAAAAGGTAATTTCCTTTTTTATTTGCTTTAATTATGGAAAAAACTCGCTCAGGAAACGTATATGGCACAAATAAAGAAGAAATCAAGGTCGATGGTTTTATAAAATTGAAACCTGGTTTAAAAATATATGCCAACTTTGTGGTACATAGCTACATTAACTTGTCACTATTTATATTTTATGTTTTATAAACAGGCCATATGGAACTAAGTTGGTGTATATTTTAACATACCTGTATCCAACCTACTCTCAACTGTTTATCCTGTCTATGGCATATAAGTAGAACTAGGATACAAAATAATCATTCCCCTTAGGACAGGAAGTCACTGAAGTTAAATAAATCATTGGTTGATATGGCTGTGTTTTCTCTGAGTCAACTTCCCACCAACAAATTATCTTTGGAACTTCTAGGTATTCGTCATTATTGGCTTCTGAAGGATTCTATATACAGTTACGAGCGCCATGCGTTCTTAATTCTTCATCTCTGTCACCGTTTGCTTTTTTTTTTTGGAATGGCGCTCTCCTATTGGTTGGTTACGATCACGCCACCTTTGCCCCCCCCCCCCCCACTCGCTTTTTGGTTTTTGTAACCATTGTGTTGGAGCGGGTCGCTCCTTAAATAAATGCATATATTAGTTAATAACCAAATGGAATCCTCTCTTTCCTTTTCCCAGTATGAGACGCCTACGGAAGCCAACAGTACATAGACAGATAAAGCACATAGGCTATAGTTATTAACTAATATATGCATTTATTTAAGGCGCCAATTTATAATTGTAACAAATAGTATTTGAATCAAAACATTCAATCGGGTGAAACACGGGCGTTGCCCGGGTCATTCGGCTAGTGATATAATAACTATTAGATCACTCCATCATGAACGAAACTTAAGAAATGGAAAGTGTTTGAGGTCCTCGGTCGTCTTTTTTTTTTTTAAGGAGATAGAGATCATTTTGTTCACACTTGGTTATCTCGTGTGTCTTCAATAAAGGTAACTGTGTATCAATTACACTGGTCTACACTGAAAAATATGTTTTTGATAATGCATCAGTTTCTGACTTAATTTGAGGTGCTGATCACGAATATATTCTTAGTTTTTATGTATCTCATCAATTTTTAGGCCACAATGTGGTACATCAGTCCATATAAGCGGTACGAAAAACACATTGAACGTAAATAAAAGATAATTATATTTCAGAGTTATTGTCTGAATCCATATATACATGCTAAGAGGTAAAACTTCCTTAAGTTTTGTCCATGAGAGTGTAGATGCGGAAGTCACGAGGAAACCCCCTCATTAAATCTTCCATGAAAGTCCTCGGCCAGCGGACACACCAGACTCGGTCTATGGATCGACCGCCTTGTAGCAGACTGATTGAAGAGCTACACACCAGGAAGGGAATGTTTCACTTGAAATATAAAATAATAATAATTCAACCTAACCAGAATGGACAGGCATGTAATGAGAAGGAGATGAATTGTTGCTGATAAGAATTCAGAATGAACTAGCACGCTACATACGAATGTATGGAATATTTATTTAGTTTTAAATAGAACACATCTATGTTGTGTGTGACCTATGTATGTACCCATGTGAACTTCTGTATGTGATCTGAACATAGAATATCTGCCATAGGAGCTCGCTATAATAGAGTTAGTAATTGAAATATCACTCTTCTTGTAGTTAAGTCGGTCGGTAGACACGCAAGGTCCCACGCCATCTGTGAAGCTAGACCGGTGGATTGACCACCGCACGTTATAACGAACTAAAGACATCTGTAGTTAACAAAAATATATACAGGTAAACCTGTCTATAGCGCTCCCTCTTGGGACTCCCCAAAATAGGGTGCTATAGAGGGAGGGTGCTATAGACAGGTCACTTTTAATGTAAATATCGCATCGTACTACGTATTTAAAATCGGGCGCTATTTAGAGGGGGCGCTATAGACAGGTTTAACTGTACTCTTATGTGAGCAATAATTACCCAGAAATTATTTTAAAAAAGGAAAATTAAAATTTGGGTAAAAAGTTTCCTTTAATTTTGGTTTTGTAAGCTTTCAAAGAAATTTTCTACTCTTCAACACATTTTTTCAAGTATTTTTGTATAAAGATCATTTTCATATTGTATATATAAAAGTATTTGCCCGTTGAAGAGCAGAAAATTTTCTCGAAAACTTGCAAAACTAAAATTAAAAGAAACTTTTTACCTGAATTTTATTATTCCCTTTTCACAAATAAACTCTTATGTTTATCTAAATAGGTATTTATTATGTTTTAACAAATTCTACCTCTCTCTCTCCTAGTATTCATCCTGGAACTGAAATATTAATATTAGTCCATAATATATTCTAGAGTCACAATATTTCTGTGCAATATTGGCCATATGGTGGATTGACCGCACGTTATAGAGATATCTGTGTAGAAAACAAAATCGACTCATGTTTATCTAAATAGGTATGTTTTTATATCGAAAATAGAGTTTGTCTTTGGCCAGCGCGAATTCATAGTTCTTTCAAATAAAAGATACTTAAAAATAAAAACATTATTTTCTGGCCGAAGTATCATATATTTTAGAGATGTATTTTTTTTTATTAAACACTACCTCTTTCTTAGTATTCATCCTGGGGCTAAAATAGTAACAATAGTTCATATTCTATTATAGAGCTACTATTTCTGTGGAATATTTGCCGTCAAATCTTGTACAATCTTTGACATTTTGACATTCAACGGTACGATCCTGTACACGAAACATTTACCATCGATTTTTGAACGATAATGTACATGGAACATTGGCCACCAATTCCTGCACAATTCTATCTATGGAACATTTGCACACAAAGTATATGCATTTTTCCCAATTTTATATATATCCTTGATGAGATTATATTTAATTTTTATTTTAGAATATACTGTGACTGTTAGTCCAGGTCTGCTTATTAACAAAATCTACACCATGTCCACATCCATAGTCTGGATTACATCTCAGCTAACCTCTATATCTGTTTACCATGTCTATCACCCCGGGGACAGTAGTCTCAGCTCTTCTCCAAGGACTCCACATATAAATAAATTAGACACAAGGCGCGCCATCTATATTCGAAAAATGAAAGTATTTTATCACGGTGTTTTCTTTTATAAATATGACGTGTTTACTACTGTTCTTAATTCACTGGGAATATATTGAGAGAGGGCCTGGCTCCTCAGTGCGGTCTGTGCACTCTTTTAGCGGTATGGATGATTAAACTGGCGAAACCGCCCTGGAGGGCTCACCACTGATGAGCCAGTCCCTTCCACAATAGTTTTCCATTACAGTAAGGACAGTAATAAACGTTGTATATGTAAATTAAAACAGTGCTAAAATAATTTCATTAATTAAATATAAATAAATTCAGAATCGATATTTTAAAGTAGCTCCTATAGTGAAAGTAGAGCCCACATTTATAACAAAATATCATCAAGAAGCTAGTCTATAAAAAACACCAATAAATCTCCAACAACTTTTTTATTAGGCCGGCGTTAACTCCAATCCACGTGGGGCTCCCTGATTGGCCACCTCTGGTAACCATTAGAAACTAGGCTAATTTGTTTTTCAAACTCTTATTTCCACTTTTTTCAATTAACCCGCTAATTCACCCACGCTGTAAAAAAATAAATTCGGTAATGAGTAAAACTGTAAGTCCCTACAGATTGGTTTGTATTCTCCCCCTCTAGACGAGGCCTTTGTTTTAATAGGCATTTTGTGATGTTCTCTCTCTCTCTGAAAAAAGTAGTTTTATATGCAAATTATATTTCAAACAAATAATAACTTATATTAAGAGTTGAATGAATATGTTCGAGAGAAATTAAGGAAAAAACGCTTTGGCAGGTTGAAATTAAAAAAAAAAGGTTAATTATCCACTATAACTCTTCTATTCCCCATGTTTCATAGAGCCGTTGTCACCCTTTTCAAGGATAACTATAATTTTATAATCAAATGTGTTCTATGGGTGAGAGATCAGGCGACCTTGCTGGCCACAGAAGAGTTCGTAAAGATTGTCGACAATCCATAGTAACATGTGCCGTGTGTGGCCGGGTATTATCTTGTTGTAAAGTAAGCCCGGGGTGATGTGAGAGGAACAGCAACAAAACAGGCCGTAGAATGTCATCTACGTACCGTTGTGCTGTCAGGGTGCCAGGAATGACTATCTATGGGATCCTGGTATCAAATGAAATGGTATCTCATACCATAACACCCTGTTGTGGACCTGTGTGGTGTTCGACAGTAAGGCCAGGATCCACACGTTGCCCAGGACGTCTCCAGATACATTTACGACGGTCGTCAGGACACAGTAAGAAACGGGACTCGTCACTAAAGACTATACGTCCCCAGTCAGCGCAGTTCCAAGTTGATCGCTCCCAACACCACTGTAGTCGGACATGCCGGTGTACGGATGTGAGAGGTAGACATCGTAACGGTCGCCGAGATCTTAAAATCCGCTCTCTCAGTCGTCTGTTGATGGTCATTTTGGACACTTGTGTGCCGGTTACACGTTGGATGGCTGATAACGTCGAATACGGTGCTGTGACAGACGTTCTTACAATTTCTCTGTCCTCCCGTTCTGTTGTGTCCTTTGGTCGACCGCTGCCGTCTTGACGTTGCGTTGTTGACCTACTCTTGCTATCATCGTCTAATAGCCGCATCACTTCGACACAGATGTCGCGTGATTAGTCGATTTGACCGACCAGCCTCTTTCAATCCAATGGCACGACCTCTTTCAAGCTCTAACATATGTTCGTAATGAGCACGAGTCTTTCAGCGAGGCATTGATACAGTATAAATAGGCTCTTACTGAAAAAAAAAATTAAACGGACATTTTTAAAACCCTATCTTGCCACGCCGAATATTGAGTCTAGAATACTCATGCTGGATGCTCAGTTTATATACGCTTGTGCACTTGCTTTTTATAAATCATTCATCAAATTATAATAATTTGAATGTTTGATCGAAATGTCTTTGTATACGTATTTTCATATAAATCGGACAACTCCTTAGTGCGTCGATTTTTTTGTTAAAGAGAGTATTTTGATGAAGTTATGACTTTAGCGTAGCAAATATTTATAAGAAGGTTTAATTGCACTTGTTTGTGTGATATCCAAAATTAAGTAAATAAACAAAAAATAAAAATTATTTATAATTCATATATAAGGAATGAAAACATTTAAACACGAAAGTTTCTTTTAAATACAAAATTCTTTTAAAGAAACATCCGTGTTTTAATGCTTCCATTTCTTATATACGTGTACTAGCCGAATGACCCGGGCAACGCGCCCGGGTTTTACCCGATTAAATGCTTTTATTCAAATACTCTTCGTTACAATTATAAATTGGCGCCGTGGATGTCATTCTTGTATAATATATAAATGAGTTTTAAAAATTGTAAAAAAAAAAAAATGCATCGGCCGGGAATCGAACCCGGGCCGCCCGCGTGGCAGGCGAGCATTCTACCACTGAACCACCGATGGTTATGAGAAATGGCCATATTTGGGTATTTATTCCATTCACAAAGCAAACAGGTGACAGAATTAAGAATTGTTGCTTGATTATGACGCTGATAACTGTATATCTATATATATAAAAATGAATGTTTGTATGTTTGTTTGTATGACTCCTATACAAATTCGCAGTAGTTCACTAATTCAAACCAAAATTTCCATACATAGGTAAAAAATAACGAGGATGACGATAGGCTATTTTAAAATATATATAAATCATTTATTAAAACTATATATTCAAATTATTCAACTTAGCTCACGAGCAGCGCCCTCTAGAACACTCAGGCGGGCGATGGCGGCGCGTGACGATTGGCTGCCGGCGCAGCACGTGACTTCCCTGCCCCCCCCCCCCCCCCGCCGAGTAAATGAGATCTCCCGGCTGACGGCCGGGTGGGCTCACGAGCAGCGCCCTCTAGAACGCGTGACGATTTTGACGGCGCGGGGCGCTCCCAGTTGGACAGTTGCGCGGGGGCAGAGTGACCTCGCGGGTGCCCTCCTGTTGTGCCCTCCTAAATGTAATATACATTTAATCGTGTAAACCCGGGCGTTGCCCGGGTCATTCGTCTACAAATTCGCAGTAGTTCACTAATTCAAACCAAAATTTCCATTCATAGGTAAAAGAATACTGGGAAGACGATAGGCTATTTTAAAAATTTTGCTGTATCATGTTTGATTATCAGATACAAAATTATATCGGGAAAAATTCCAAAAAACAGAGACCACGGGCGAAACAGGGTACATTTAATAGGGTAAAACCCGGGCGTTGCCCGGGTCATTCGGCTAGTATTAATATATAGATGGCACGTTATAAGTCGTATATTGATCGTGTCGGATCTTTTAAGGCGGACGAGGGTTATAAACCGTCGGTTTCCTACATACACGACCCGGGATCGAATCCCGCATTGGGAATTTTTTAGAATAATAAAAGTCTCTACTTACCCCCCGATATTTAGAAAAATTCCAACTCCATCAGTAAGTTCAAGAAACGAGGCTCTAGTATAGTTGTAAGTTCAAAAGTCGAACTGATTTCTACATTTTTCTTGAAAAAAGATACTTCGACCAATATAAATCTTTTTATTACCTCGACGTTTCGACAAAAAGCTTTTGTCCTCGTCAGGAGCAAACAAAAATTAAAACATATAGCAAGGCGTTAAAAAATATTCTGACGAGGACAAAAGCTTTTTGTCGAAACGTCGAGGTAATAAAAAGATTTATACTGGCCGAAGTATCTTTTTTCAAGAAATATGAATGCCGGCCAGGCAGCCTCTATCTTCACGATGATCTATACATGTGTAGATATGTGTTTCACTTACAGTAAAAACAGTCGCCTACTCCTACCATCAGTGATTCCCATGGCCTGTACTACCAGCTTCTCGGATTATCTTACTTCTATCCTCTCAATGGCTCCCCATCGTGAAGCATCGGATAAACAACTGTGTGAAACCATTACATGAGATTTATTCCAAACTGTGAACGATTTTAAAAGAGTACCATTAGAATGGGATAACAGAGCGAACTCTCATGAAGAATCAATAATAAATTTGCATATATCGAAGTTCAAACAGCCTCAAATGATTGTAGCAAGTGACTATCAGATAATATTGTATATGTTCTGTTCACCAATTTATTTAGCTTCAATAGAGTTTTCTATTTAAAAAAGTAAATGTTAACTTAATTTATTTTTGCGACACACCAATGAAGTATCTCTATTTAACATATATATATGTGATAATTTGTATATAGCAATATGTAACTCCACCACAACCTATGCAATGTACCGTCAAAAGATTTAAATAAAAGTAGGCTTCGCGAAAGAGGGAACAAAATTAACAGGATTGCATCATCCCGGAAGTAAAAGTTACTGTCCAGGACCCATAAAACTAAAGTTCAAAGACCTTCTTCTTCCTGGAAGATTGCAATCATGGCAACAATGGAGGTACTAAGCCAATCACAATTTAACATGACCACTAATAGCGAATCAGAAGCAAGCACGTAGAAAGATTTCCACCAATGAGAAGCCGAGATAGCTAATGACGATTATCTCGGACAAGAAGTTAGAGAGAAGGTAGGGGACCGGGCTAGAAGCAAGGTGTGTTCAACTTGGCTCCAACCAAGTAAAAGTCCTTTCGATCATGTGAAAGGCAAAGGTACCTCCTCCAGTCACAACTCTCTCCCTTTCGCGAAGTCCAGGTTCTATCCCACCCAGGTGTGCTCGTTATTTCCCCTTTGGAAACACACCATTCGACCAAGACTGCGCCATAAATCATCAATTCAACAGAATCCGACATAGGATTCACCACAATTCACCAATCCCACAGTAAGTCGACAGGAGTCAACAGGATCTTACACAGGTAAACAACAGGATCAATCGAAATCCGACAGAGAGTCGACAGGATTCAAATCGAAATATTATAGAGAGTCAACCGATTCTCACATATATGATATAAGAAAAGGGTATCTTCTGTTCGTGTCACTAAAAGTTTCTGATGGCAGCTCCATCTATCGGAATAAATATGAACTAGTCGTATTTCGACAGATGGCGCAAGCCATCAGTAACTTTTAGTTGTTCGATTAGGAGATGTCTATTTCTTAATTAGTCCATCTGTGATCCCAGTACAATTTCACCTTTGTACTATTTTTCATCTATAAAATGTGGCAAAATAATTATTATTTAATACACAGATTAAAAATTTGAAAATGTTGATACTCTGTTTACTTCTATTACTGCCTCTCTATTATTGGATGTTAATAAGTTGACAATTTTAATCAAAATAGATTGCCTTCTTTCCTCATTTTCTTAGATGATAATATGTGAAATAAATGATGATATTTTAAGAGTACACAGAATTTTCTATTTCAAGTTTAAGAATACCAAATATATATTAAAAATAAATTTCCGATAACCTAGAGTGTTTTAAAAACTATTTATATATTATATATATGTAATATGATGATGCAATTGTTGTTATTACACTGTAATATTTGTTGTATTACACTGTTGTAACATCCTGTCGACTTAACCGTTCTGTGGCAATATCGTTGCGGGGTTTCTTATTGTTGGATGCGAATGGTGAGATTTGATTGAAGCGCAGTCGTTGAGTGGTAAGTGAAGCACACAGTTAGGAATAATCAGGACACGTGATGGGGTTTGAAATTAAAAGGCAACTGGGTTGGAGGGAAGAAAGCTTGAGAAGGCGGAGCGATTTTGATTGTTAATTAACTGATCACATGGTGGTGATTGTACTTAGCTATGAGCTGAGTGGGGAGAGGTCCAGGGCCGATGTCACCTCGTTGGAAGCGAAGGAGCAACTGATCCGAACTCGGTGAGAGCCAAGTCGCTACTGCAGGTGTTGTTCCTATGAGAGCCAAAACACTACTGACAATTCTTGTCTTTCGATTTAACACCAAGCCTCAGTGTCTCTCTGATTGGTCGAGAGATGTCACATGATCTTGTCCTATTGGTTGACCTACTTAAGATGTGGTCTTATGATTGGTCGAGCGATGTCACATGCTCTTTTTCTATTGGTTGACCTACTTAAGGTGCTATCTTCTGATAGGCCGGCGGCTTCCCTTGATGAAAGCTGTGCCCTGCCTGGTATATCCAATTTCGTCAGGAAGTGTTTGGTGGCTTGACGCTTATAGCTTCGAAGGATATTAGACACGTCCTGTTTTTGCCGGAAGTACTGGATGTCTCTCAAACTTTTATAACTTCTGGTCACTCGACACGTCCTGTTTGTCAGGAAGTATTGAGTGAATCTTGGCTAAAATAACTTCTGCGGTCACTAGAGACGCCCGGTCTCTGCCCCTGCAATGTTGACACAGGGGTGCCAAAATAGTCGTGCCAGCTTTAGTCTTACTTCCTATATCTTTTGTTACTTTCTTTCCTCCAGTTACCTTGTTCTTTATTAAGTCTTTGAAAATCATACATGATACATACATAGTGGGTCGGGGTTGCATTTAATTATATACAAATTATGACAGATGCGCCCCCTACATGTGAAGAATTCAAGAAGGGGTTAGCCTGAGAGAATTCTGTAAAGTGAAAAATAATTTTGTGGGAAAATTAGTTGTGGGTATGGAGGGGCTATATACAAACATTGCTGGTAATATAAAAGTAAAATAGAATGGTGTTGATGATATAGGTTGAGTATAATTAATAGAAATCAAAAATTTTTTAATTGTAAGAAATCAATGAATGTTATGGTACATAGTGGGTAAAACAAAGAAAATGCGCCTAAACGAATTCTACCCGAGATAAGAAATGATATCGAGGGAGTTCTATTAAGGCTTTTGAAATCAAATAAAAATAATATAAAAATAGTTGAATGAAATCAAAATTGAATGTGTTTGGTTGAAAAAGAAAAATATTTTGTTGCATGGTGACAAAGACAACTGCTTAGTTACTTTTTTGCTCGAATTCTGAGAAAAAGGAATCGAGGAAATTTCATAAGGTGCTTTGAAATCAAAACAAAATGAAATAAGAATAGTTGAATGAAATCAAAATTGAATGTGTTTGGTTGAGTGGTGAGAAAAAAAGGAAAAATGCCTAATTACTTTTTTGTTTGAATTTTGGAAAGGAATTCGAGGAAATTTCATAAGGTCTTTTGAGAAATCAAAAATAAAAATAAAATAAAAGTTTTTTGAGCGAAATCAAAGTTGAGTGTTTGGTTGAATGGAAAAAAAAAAAAGGAGAATGCCTAACCTTATTCTAGCTCGGAATTGGGAATGGAAACCGAGGGGATTCTATTAGGTCTTTTGAGAAATCAAAATAAAATAAGATAAAAATAAAAGTTGAATGAAATCAAAGTGAAGGCTTGGTTGCACAAAAAAAAGAAAAGGCCTTGTTGTATGAAAAAAAAGAGAAAATGCTTTGTTGCGTTGGTGAAAAAAAAAAAAGAATTGCCTAATTACTATCCTACTTGAGATTGGGAATGAAATCGAAGGGGTTTTCATTAGGTCTTTTGAGAAATCAAAATAAAAATAAAAATAAGAGTTGAACGAAATCAAAGTGAATGCTTGGTGCGTGGTGAGAAAAAAAAAGGAAAATTGCCTAATTATATTCTAGCTCGGAATTGGGAATGGAGACCGAGGGAATTTTATTAGGGCTTTTGAGAAATCAAAAATAAAAATAAAATAAAAGTTTTTTGAGCGAAATCAAAGTTGAGTGCTTGAAAAAAGGAAAAATGAAAAATAAAAAGGTTTCAACAATAAAGGGTGATTTAATGTTTTTAGTTTAATCGAAAACCAGTGTTTTCGTTGATAATTGAGTTGTGACAATATAAGTCAAGTGGTAAATAGAATGATAATTGATAAATAAAAATGATAATATAAACTAATTGGGAAAAAAAATGATAATTAATGATTAAAAGTGGCAATAAGTTGAATAAATCGATAAATTGATTAAATATTTACATTTTTAATTGCGAGAAAATAATGAAAATGATTGATATGAAAAATAAGGTGTATTGGTTGGAACCCTTTGGTATCTACATGCCCTGATCTTCATGTATTGGTTGCTCCATTTTGCCCCATAAATGTTTTAATTGCTCAATTATGTGTAACTTTTTGTCTTTGTGTGTGTTGTGAAAAAATGTTAGAAGTTTTTGTGTAAGAAATGTGTGAAACGAATTCTATGTGTTGTCAAGATCCTAAGGTCTGGGATGTCTACGCGTAGGTGGAATTTGTGCCTAGTGTGAAAAATGTAAAGTTTGGAAGTCTTTAAAAGAATAAAAGAATAGAAATGTGAACTCATTTGGAGTGTCTGTGTGTCTTAAGTTTCTTGTGAGAATATAATTGAACTATGTTTTTTTGTAAAAGTCGATATGTAGCTCGTATTGGGATCCAAACTGAACGACACTTAGAGAAGCCCACAGTTGACCTCAATTCAGCTGTTGGTCGAGGGGCCCCACGGTAATTAGAAACCGGAAGCAGGGGGGCGATGTGGAGAAACAAAGTCCCTCCCCGGGGTGATTCCCAATTTATCCCCCGTCTATTTGCACGTAGCTGCTGACCGGCGTCTTTGTCGTGCGGGGAAGTGTCCCTTCTCACTTCCTGGTTTCCTAATTGAATTTGTGCACGCCTAATTGTTTTTTTTCTAATTGAATCTTTTACTTTCGGCATTGGTTGGTTATCTTTCAGTTACTGTTATCTTTTCGGAGTTTATTTAGATTTTCTGCGAAGATGGTTCCTAAAATTATGAGAAGTTTTATAAATACTTGTCCACAATGAAGAATTGCTTGTCCACAATGAAAAACTGTTTGTCCAAAATTAAAAAATGCTTGTCCTAAATTAAAAACTACCTCTTGTAGTTCGAAGATTTTCTGATCGGGCATAGCATAGATAAACAAGTATTTAATGAACAAAATTGGGATACAGTTGTATGGCAGAAGTAATAAACAAAGGATAAGAATCAGATGAAATATAGGATATTGCCCCATGTTCGTCCACATTTTTGTAACTGGGGACTCTGAAATATTCGCTTGAACCTTATAAATTGTAGAATTTGAATGATTGGTAGGTTCGCAGTTCTTCTGTTTGATATCTTTAGGGAGTGGTGTGATATGATTGGATTGGTTGTCAGGTTTACAGTTCTCCTGTTTGATCGTCAATGGTTTTATTAGAGATATGTCGGTGGCAATTGGTTTAGGTTGAAATGTGTGATCTTTTCCCTGACGTGGATGTGGTAATTTTGGCATTGTTTGTGTTGTGTGTACGCTGTGCTTTATGTACGAATTTTGTTTTGTTTGGGTACCTGTGTCGGTATTTTTACGTGCAGGTTGTTTGTATTCATCGATTCTTCTAGCGAATCGGCAGGTGGGGCAGGTTTTTACCTGTTTTGCGATGTCTTGTGTCATGTTCTGCCAATAATATTGTGCTGAGATGAGTCTCGTCATCTTGGAGATGTTTGGGTGGTGGTGTTGTGTGTGTACGGACTTAAGAAGTCTGGTTGTAAATGAATTTGGGACTATAATTTTAAGTACTCCTTTTCGGGAGACGGTGCGCAGTTTATTGGGATCCATAGTCACGCGGGATTTTCCCGGTGGAGAAGATTGTTGGTTCTTTATGAGTGGCGCATCTAGAAAGCCACAAAATGGGATACGAGTTACAACGCCCGTTTCATATTGTTGTACTCCATTTATGCTACGGACCTCATATTCGTATCTTGACAATCTTAACCTCCATCGAAACAATCTGCCTGACGGAGCTTTGATCTCTTTCAACCACTGCAATGCGGGATGGTCAGAAAATATTGTAAACTTTCTGTCCATTAGACAGGTGCGGAAATTATCCACACTTTCCACAATGGCTAGGCATTGTAGTTCCAAGTCTGAATAATTTCGCTCGTGATTACGCAGAGATCGGCTGAAATGTTGAACGGTGTATGTCTTCCCATCAGGGTAGACTTGTTTAAGAACGCCTGTAATGCTGAATGTTGAGGCGTTACAGTACACCTGGCATGGCAGATCTTCCTGGTAAAGGTGTAATGTGGGGTGTGTGGTAAGGTTTTCTTTCAGGTTAGTGAACGCTTTCTGGCATTTGTCATCCCAGACCCACATGACATCCTTTTTTAGAAGGTTGACAAGTGGCGTCCGCAAGCGGGCGTGGTCTGGAATGAACTCTTTATAGGCGTTCACAGCTTTTAGGAAAGATCGTAATGTTTTTCGATTGTGTGGTTGTTTGGTGGCGTGAATTTTTTCTATGTTTTGTGTAGACGGGATGATTGTATTATTCTTAACGGTTGTGCATGCGCTTGTTTGTTGTTGTTGTCTTTTGGCGTGCGTGTTGCGTTTATTGTGCGGGTTGTGCGTGTTTGTCGCGTGGTGACGTATGGGTGCGTGTATGTTGTGAGGTACATTTGCGTAATTATAGTGTTGCGAAGTATGGTCATGTGTGGATTTTGTGTGGTAAGTGGGTGAGCTGTGTCGGTGTACGGACACTTGTTTGGGCATTATTGGAGTTGTAGATTGAAGTCGTGGTGGCTTTATATGGGGTGGGCATAAAGTATTGGCAATTGGGTTGAGCGAAAAGTCGTGTGGTGTGAGATTAGAATGGTGGCATGTAAATATTTGGGGTTTGGGCAATGAATGCAGGCAAGGGTTTCCATGTGTGAAAGCTTTGGGTGCTGTGCGAGTCCTTTGGGACAGGTTTTGGCCTAGCCCGTGCTTGCATTCATTTGACACATGTTTAAAGTGGTAGATAGTATTAGACAATGGGACGCCAAGTTGGAAAATAGTGCCGCGATTATAATTTAGTTTTAATTTATACTGATAAAGGGTTTTTAAGGTTAGAACTCCAAATGGCAAGGATGCATTTACCACGTGGAAGTTCTCTCTACGGGTTATTTGGCCTATTGTCAGAGGGAAAGTTAAATGTCCTATTATTTTCGTAAAACTATTTATGGTGGATAGATCAAGGGAAGGTTTTTTAATACTTAAGTTGGGGAGTTGTGCTTTTAATCTATTGTATAAATGATACGGCAATATGTTCGAACCTGCGTCTGGTTCAATGAGAAAGGTACATGGTAGGTCCTGGGTCAGATACAAGTCCAAAGTCAATTTGATGGTGTCATTGGGTGGATTGCCTACCTTAGTCTCGAAAAGTCTCCATTGTGGCGTCTTCGGCTTGGTGTGGCTGGCTTGAAATATCTGTTGGACCGGGTCGGGACTTTTTGCACTGTCCCCGCGATTGAAAGGGAAATCTAGTCATTTGTACTGCTTCCATTCGAGTGGATCGCGTTGTCGGTACACTGGGTCCGTGTCGCGTGGGTTGCTTCCGGGTGTACTGGTACGGCATGGCGGGTGGCGATAACTCGGTGGGCGTCAGGTTGTTCGGACACGTACCGGCGGTGCGGGCGGCGGTTGTCCCGAGGGTGGCGCTCCGGAAGACCGCTTCCAGCTGCGTGGATCTCGCCCCTTGTAGCGCGGCGGTCAGTTCTAAAATTACCGTCGCCAGGGTGTGTCTTGTCGCCTCGTTCGTTGTCAGCTTCTTTCCGTTCGTTGCCAGTTCCTTCTCTCTTGGGTTGTCATTGCCTTTTGTTGTGCTGGTGCCTGGGTTAATTTCCATCTTTATCCTGATTAAGCTCTATAATCTTTATCCTGTCGACTCTGTGTAATATGATGATGCAATTGTTGTTATTACACTGTAATATTTGTTGTATTACACTGTTGTAACATCCTGTCGACTTAACCGTTCTGTGGCAATATCGTTGCGGGGTTTCTTATTGTTGGATGCGAATGGTGAGATTTGATTGAAGCGCAGTCGTTGAGTGGTAAGTGAAGCACACAGTTAGGAATAATCAGGACACGTGATGGGGTTTGAAATTAAAAGGCAACTGGGTTGGAGGGAAGAAAGCTTGAGAAGGCGGAGCGATTTTGATTGTTAATTAACTGATCACATGGTGGTGATTGTACTTAGCTATGAGCTGAGTGGGGAGAGGTCCAGGGCCGATGTCACCTCGTTGGAAGCGAAGGAGCAACTGATCCGAACTCGGTGAGAGCCAAGTCGCTACTGCAGGTGTTGTTCCTATGAGAGCCAAAACACTACTGACAATTCTTGTCTTTCGATTTAACACCAAGCCTCAGTGTCTCTCTGATTGGTCGAGAGATGTCACATGATCTTGTCCTATTGGTTGACCTACTTAAGATGTGGTCTTATGATTGGTCGAGCGATGTCACATGCTCTTTTTCTATTGGTTGACCTACTTAAGGTGCTATCTTCTGATAGGCCGGCGGCTTCCCTTGATGAAAGCTGTGCCCTGCCTGGTATATCCAATTTCGTCAGGAAGTGTTTGGTGGCTTGACGCTTATAGCTTCGAAGGATATTAGACACGTCCTGTTTTTGCCGGAAGTACTGGATGTCTCTCAAACTTTTATAACTTCTGGTCACTCGACACGTCCTGTTTGTCAGGAAGTATTGAGTGAATCTTGGCTAAAATAACTTCTGCGGTCACTAGAGACGCCCGGTCTCTGCCCCTGCAATGTTGACACAGGGGTGCCAAAATAGTCGTGCCAGCTTTAGTCTTACTTCCTATATCTTTTGTTACTTTCTTTCCTCCAGTTACCTTGTTCTTTATTAAGTCTTTGAAAATCATACATGATACATACATAGTGGGTCGGGGTTGCATTTAATTATATACAAATTATGACATATATATATTTAAATTGAGGTCCTTTTAACATATTTAACCTAAAATGCTATTAATAAGACAACAAAAAAATGGCGGGAAAAAATTAAATATTTTGGGGAAGGTTGGACAAAGGGTGAACATTACTAGTTTCTCCATTAGGTTTAACAATGCCATGTCATTATACCCAAAGTTTTCCATTAAGACAATAGGGTGACTTTTTTTTCCCTCCGTTGCCATTCTAGAACTCTCGTCTGCGTTATTAACCCCCAATATCGTCTGCCATTGATGTTGGAAAAATGCCATTTCCCCTCTCTATGATAGAAGTATTTAAACTTGGTTATGTCATCTGGCCAAAAATTCCAGCTAGGATAATTTACATTTTATTACTTTTTTATGAGATTAATTGTTTCAGGGATTGTTAAGATGAACTTAATGTTTTGTAAAAAAAAGAGAGTTTTTACGTTTATAAAAATATATTTTTATGTAGGGAGAATATATACTACACATATATAAACCCGATGAAAATGGTCATTAATTGACATCGAAAAATTCTAGGAAAATGTTATTACATAATAGTTAGTTGCAATATTACATATAATTCTTCTTCTTCGTTACTATATCCACACTGTGTGAAGTAGAATGCGTCTACCTTTGTCATTAAGACTGGGAGCACTACTCAGTGGCAGGCCGACTAAGCTCCAAAAGAAATGGCCGCTTCTGACATGAGGAACAGATGCCATGTGCAGTCGCTCCTAACATGGAGTACAAACGTTACATATAAGTAATATTGCATAAGCCGGTGAGAGGGTTCACCACTGATGAGCCAAGTACTCTCATTTAATATATCAATAATTGCAGTAAGATCTGCAACAGTGATTGTGTGATGCAAAAAAGACATCAGAGTCAGATGGGTATTAGACAGATGGCACTGTACTGTCACAGGAATATTTGAAGTGACGGCGACCTGTGTATGCTCCGAGAATACACCACGTTGTAGCTCTGCAGGCATTTATTTCTCTATCCTATCTTTATGGAGATTCACCAGAACAAACGAGAACAAACAGATATTTTCAATATGGTATACAGGCATAATTATACCTATATTAAAATTTATATATATATATATATTATATAATCTAAAATGCAAATATTTTATTTTTTTAAAAACATGTATTTTACTTCATCATTGACTATTCTTTTATTTTTGACCATAGATTTAGAATACTTTGAATATTTGTTGTGAATATGTATAGTTAACCTACCTACCTTTTTAATTCATGTATATAGAATTCATTTTATAAATTCTATATTACCGTGAAAAATAATTTTATGTCTAATTTGCTTCAAGTAATTCAAAATAAAAACTACTTGATGGGTAAATAATTATCTTTCCTATTTTCACGACTGCACCTTCAATTCTCTATCCTCTTCAACAACAAAGCAAAATAATCATAACATATAACATATATATCTCTCTATATATAAAATTCAATGTCTGTCTGCTTCGCTATAAACTCAAAAACTACTGAACCAATTGGTACCAAATTTTGCATGTCGCTTTTTATAAACCTGAGGAAAATTTTCGGCTACATTTTGATTAGTATTTTTGGCTATTTCTTTTTTTCATTTGAAGAACTTTTTTTTTTACGCGGAGTAATCTGGAATGGAATGAATACCCAAATATGGCCATTTTTTATAAGCATCGGTGGTTCAGTGGTAGAATGCTCGCCTGCCACGCGGGCGGCCCGGGTTCGAATCCCGGCCGATGCATTTTTATTTTATTTTTTACAATTTTTAAAACTCATTTATATTATATATAATATAAATATATATTATTATATCAACTATATTAATTAAATCAAAAACCTAAACACTAATATAATACAATTTTTGCCATCACACACACTTTTTTCCTGTAGTTTATGTGTTACTTCTGTATTGCTATTCTATGGCACTTCTAATATTTATTATTGATGTACAGGGTGATCCAAAAGTCCCGCACTATTTTAAAAATTAATAACTCCGCGAATATTTGCGCTAGAGCAATGCGGTAAACACCATTGTGTTCAGAATGCAATGGGAATTTTTATGGCAAATAATGAAAAATTCGAAATTGATTTTAGTTACAATTTTATTCGCCAGATGGCGCTCTACCAGAATCAGAGATTCAGCGGCCAAATTGTTTGATAAATTGAAAAATATAACTGATCGACACGTATTTTTCCTTTTTGAATACCAGGAAAGAACCTTAATAATATCAAATAACAAATTAATAAAACACCACTTCGCCAAAAGTATGAAGAATTGGTTAACGATTTTCAAATACAATCAGAGATATGTAAAATAGGTAAATGCAAATTAAAACATGTAGAAAAAATAAAATTGATATTTTAGATATGGTTTGTTTCCGAAGATAATAAATTTCTAATATTTTTAATTCAACTCTCACTCAGTATCGATTATGTTTATTTAAATTTGAAAAATATGTATTTATCTCTGATAATTTATTTTACTCTGGAATGCCGATGTTGTTGTTGTTGTCGTGTCCAATAAATAGCCTCAGATGTCTCCACGCATTTCTATCACAGCAGCAGCAATGTCCACTATCTTGGGTGTGTAAAGCTGCTGCTCTGGGTCTATGTCAATTTTCTGAAAGGCTGCGGGCATGAGAATATATGGGTAGGTGTTAGCTCCACACAAGGACAGTTGTTGCATGTTCTATAGGTTATTGTGCCATCTGGATGTATTTTCGTTCCTTTAAAGTGTTTTGTTCTAAGTCTTGTTATAGTTTTTGTCAGTTTTCTCTCAGAGTTTATTTCACATATTTGATCTTTTATTATTTTTTGTTTAATTATCTTGTATTTTGCCAAAGCATCAGCGTCAAATACTGACATTTGTTCTTTATTTTGGCTCAGCTTTCTGGCTTCCTTTGCCAAATCAACTGCCATTTCATTACCCCCGATCTCAACACGGGCAGGAATCCATTGTAGAATGCAATTATTCTCCAATGATTCCAGTTGGGTAAGTAACGAGTGTATTTTCTGTGTGATTCTAGTATTGCCCTTCTGAATTGCTTCTAGAGCGGATATGGAGTCGCTGTATATTAAAATTCCTTCTGCTTGATGCAGGGATGGTTGGTTAAGGCATAAATCAAGAGCTTTTCAGATAGCTGTCAGTTCACAAGTGAAGTTTAACGAAATCTGTCCTGCTCCTTTGATTTTGATGTTTGTTCCATCTTGCAGTATTATGTTAATTCCGGCCCCCCTCCATTACTCAGGGTAAGGTCTGAAGATCCATCTGTATATGCTGTTAAAGGGCGTGGCCTAGCATTTTTAATCAAGAATTTGTACTATGAGGACATAGCCGTTAATATTACAAACACATTAGACCTCGAAGCCCAAGGTATCAAAGTCTACCTCAATCAAAACAAAGCCATCAACATATACAATATGTATCACCCTCCAAACAATACATTTATTGACGATGGAACAATGGCTCAATTTCTTACAGACAACACTATTATTGTAGGTGACCTTAATGCCAAACATCAACTATGGGGATGTTCTACGCCAAACCCAAGAGGCAAAATACTATCAAACATATTTGACGACAATGCCTTCATGTGCTTAAATGATGGGAATCCTACCCATCATTCCTACAAGCTATAATACTGCACAAGCCCTTGATATAAGTTTTTACTATCCTGACATTTTCCACAAATGCAAATAGCAAATATTAAAAATTTTTGGAAGTGATCATTTGCCTAATTTGATAGAAATTAGCACCAAGACCAAAACTAGCTCAATTAAGAAAAATTCTGGAACTTCAAAAAGGCTATAATGATATCTTTCGAAAACACCATTATTAAAGCAGCCAAAGTTTCAATACCAAGAGGTAATATTAAGAAATGGATTCCAAATTATACACACCAGGCAAAAGATATTCAAACACTTATAACTAAAAGAAATGAACTACAAAAAAAGTACACCCAAAACCAAACAAATTTTAGAACTGAACTGAACATTGTGATTGCAAAAATAAAAATATTATACGTAAATGCGAAAAGGAAAAAATGGAAACAAACCTGTGAAAACCTGAACCCAAGAAACCCAAATACAAAACTTTGGAATTTGGCAAAACAAATTGACAGAGTCCAGCCACAAACTGAAAACACAAATATGATTAAGAATACAGATAGTATACCAGCAACTAATGACAAAATTGCTGCCAATCTTTTAGGTAATTCATATCAAATAAGTAGTAAAATCAAGGTTGAAAAAAGGCCCGAAAGATTATTCATGACTGTAAAAATGTCACCAGCATTCATAATATTTACCATGAAAATAATCAATATGAAAGAGCTAACTTATGCATTAGAAAACACTGACCTAAACAAGACTCCTGGGCCAGGTGGAATCCATGGCCGAATGATATCAAACTTGGGCAAAAATGGCAAAGAAAGACTTCTTAATATTTTCAATGACTCCTGGAAAACTGGAAAATTGCCTCAAGACTGTAAAAATGCAACAATAATTCCCAAAAAACTTGACAAATCTGCTGATGACCCAGAACACTACCGACCTATCTCCCTCACAAGTATTTGCTGCAAATTAATGGAAAAAATTATACTCAGACGACTCACCTACCACCCCGACACAAAAAATCTCTTACCAGAAGAACAATATGGATTTAGGAAAGGACATGGGAAAATAGACCAACTCTTATTTTTCACACAAAAGGTAAAAGATGCACAAAATAAAAAACCAACTAACCACACCTTAGCTGCTTTTTTAGACCTTACACAAGCTTTTGATAAGGGGTATCGAAAAACAAGTTAATTACAAAATTATACCAACATTTCAAAATTGATGGAAAAGCTATCACTTGGATAAATGATTCCCTTAAAAATATATAAATCAGGGTCAAATATAATGGCACTCTATCTAAAACCTTCAAATTGTACCAAGGATTACCACAAGGATAAATCCTTAGCCCAACTCTCTTCACCCTATTTATTGCAGGCATAGAAGAAAAGTTTTCACATAAAACCAATATTGGACTTTTCGCTTATGACATTATTCTATGGAGCAGCAACACTAACTGGAAAAAAGCTGAAAGAGATTTGAACAAGACTCTTCTCCACCTAGAAAAATTTGCTAATAAACATAAATTAGAATTTAACCCCCAAAAATCTGAAACCTGTCTTTTTACTACCGATAAGAAACTATACAAAATAAGACCAAATATTATTCTGAAAGAACAACAATTGCAATATAATAAACATCCTAAATATCTCGGCTACACCCTGGGTCCAGAAATTAACTCCAGTAAGCATATTTAGGAGTTGTTAGAAAAGGAAGAGACCGACTAAAATCTTGAAATATATTTCAGGAAGAGTGGGGAGCTCTGAAGCAACAACACTAAAATTACCTTACACATCTCTAATGAGACCTATCTTGGAATATGGATATCAAATCTATGGTACAGCATCTGAAACAAATCTAAAAACACTGGAAAGGATACAACTAAATGCAGCTAGAATTATTACAGGTCTTCGAAATACCTGCCCTAACGATATTGTACTTTACGAGGCAGACATTATGCCCTTAAAGGATAGAAGAAGCTACAATCTGCCAAAATATATAAACAAAATCAAGAGCTATGAAAAGAAACACAGAACTTTCAATTACATACTTAATTGGGAACCCAATATAAGACTCAAAAAAGAAGGCCCTTTCCACCTGGCCAAAAGAAATGGATTTTTAAAATATAAAGTGGAAAAATATTATTTAGCTGAAAAATATCTCCATGCGAACCACTAACAAAATGTTATTTTTAATGCCACTTTAAATGAACCCACCAACAGACAATACCAAAATCCAGAATACTTAAAACAATTATCATTAGAAATAATTAATAAAATTCCTAAAAATGCAATAACTATCTATACCGATGGTAGCAGAGACGAGTTGGGACACACTGGCAGTGGCTCTCTCATTAAAACCACAAATGGCTTTGAGAAAATAAACAGCAGAAACCCAGAATTTTTCTCAGTCTTCAGATCAGAACTTATAGCCATCTATGAAGTCTTAAAATCCATCAGAAACATTAAACATCACGATATATGGATTCTTACTGATAGTAGAAGTGCCATACAACACTTGAGTCACACAGGGGATCTTAGAGACAAAGTAAGCAGGAACATAATTGGTTATCTCCAAAAACTCTCAATACCTCAAAAATCACCTTCAATGGATACCCTTACATGTCAGCATTGAAGGCAATGAAGCTGCTGATGCGCTAGCGAAAAAAGGCACAAAAGAACCCTTGCTACAGAAAAATAAACTTACTTTTAAAGAAATAGAAACAGTAGCCAAAATAAACAAGAACTGGAGGATCCCACCTAAGCACAGTTGGTATACCCTAGAAGCAGATGGCCACCCAGACCTTTAGGTCCACAAGCCGGCATGCGAAGCATGCCCTTCGCTGCTATTCTGTTCAACTCATAAGCCAAGTAACGGTATCCAAGCTAGTGCTTGGACATTATACCTGGAAACACCACCTCCCAGACAACGTGTCTGGAAGGATTTCTATACCGGTGGCCTTTAATCATAGCAAAATAGGAAACTACCTACTGTGTCCAGCAGGGACCGCGGGGAGGCAGCCCCCGGTTGACTCTGTTCACTCACAGCTGAGGAAAAGCTCAGCTGCCACGTCGTGAGCTTTCTCAAGAAGCTTGCTGTGATTTCTCAGCAGCTTACTCTCGATCGCGCCTCTCGCCCTCCTTCTCTCTTCCTGCACACCCACTACCCTTGGACAATCCAAGACGTAGTGGCGTGCATTCACATCCCTTTCTCCATAGACGCAATCAGGGTTTCTCTTAATTTTAAATCTGTGGAGACTTGGGGAAGAGCCCATGTCCCGAACTACCCTAATGAGTTTGTGGGACATTATCTTACAGAGGTACTTGGGTGTTGTTACCCCATTGAATACCTCTCTCCCCTTCACACTGTTCCTCCATCTGTCCAACCATAAGTCCTGGACGTGACCCCTGTTCCTCTTATAAACTTCTTTCTTGGTCACTGGGGTCCTCAGTGATCTACCTCTAAAGCATCCTGCCTTAGCGATCCTGTCTGCGAACTCATTACCTTCGATGAGGCTGTGTCTCCTAAACCAAGGGAGCTCCGGAGCCCGCGTCATCATCTCCAGCTCCTGGATTATTTGATGCGCGAGTTGCCCTTTCTCCAGATTGATGGCGACGAGGGCCGACATACAATCTGAATAGAGGCGGTCCGGGCTGAAGTTCTTCTCGGCACACACTCTGAGGGCTACCCTGATCGCAACCAGCTCGGCTGAAAAGACCAATTCGTCCACTCTGAGTGTTAAACTTTCCTGGAAGATCAGCTCTCCATTAGTGAATATCACTACCCCAGCTCCAGTAATGGTTCCAGACTTACTACAATCAGTGAAAACCTCTGTGCCAATCCCTGTCGGCCCTCCAGGACTCCAATTCCACTTTGGCAACCACTGCGGAGGCTTCCTTGGATCCCACTTCGATTCCAGGGCCCCCGCTTCAAGTCCCAGGGCATCTTCCCTGTTCTCCCAGATCTTCTGTCTGATGGTCTCCTCCTCTAGTTTCAATCCCAGGGGAATAAGCCCAGCGAGGACCAAAAAGGCCTCACTGCTGGTAGTGCGATATACCCCTGTGATTCTGAGTGCCGCTGTCCTCTGCACTCTCTCTAGAGTTGTTGCCACCTTCTGATCCCTGTTTCGGCGCCACCAAGCCCCGGAAGCATATAGCAGGATTGGCTCGACACAGGAGAGGCAGAGGTTCCTAAAAATAGTATCCTCCTTCTCCCCCCCCCCCCCCCCTCCTGATGAGAGCCAACCAGGACAGGCCTGCACAACGCCACCCTGCCTCTCGCCACCATCTCCTCCGCCTGGTATTGCCAACCCATCTTGTCATCAATGACCACCCCCAGAATGGTCAATCTATTGACCAACGCTACCCTCCGTCCTTCCATCCGGATAGCCGGCTTGTGTTCCCATTTGATCCCTTTCCTTTTAGTTCTTATGTCCCTAGGCTTAAAGCTGAGGGCTTTAGTTTTGGAGACATTGAACTTAAGGCCAGAGTCATGGGCCCAGATCGAGAGAATCTGGAGAGAAGCTCCAACACACTTCTCAGCCTTCGCTCTCGAAGCAGCCTCAATGATGAGGAACTGGTCGTCAGCATAGAGAACCAGCCTGGCTCCCTCAGGAGCTCCTCCTGAAAAACGGTGTTTACCAGGATATTCCACAGAATAGGTCCGCAGCAAGAGCCCTGGGGGCAACCCCTAGCACAGTTTCTTTCCAACTTCCGCCCACCAAAACTGAGGCTAATCCGTCTATCCCTCAGGAAGTCACGAACCAAGCTGCACAAATTATCAGGACAACCCATGTTCATCAAATTTCTCATCAGCTTGTTCCAGCTCATGGAGTTGAACGCGCCATCAATGTCCAGGGCCACGAAAAGAACCCAAGCACCCTTATTTAAGCCCATCTCAACCCCCTCTAACACCTCGTTCAGAGCTGTGGTTGTGGACTTCCCTTCCCTAAAACCATGTTGGAAAGAGGAAAGGAGCTCATTACTCTCTAGCCGATGCTTCGGTCGCTGAGCTAGTAGGCTATCCAGGACCATACCTAGACACACCAGTAAAGAAAGCGGACGATAATCATTAGGAGAATTACCCTTTCTACCAGACTTTTCGACAAGCACTACTCGGGCAACCTTCCATGCCTCAGGAAATGTATCAGTGTCCAGGCACCTATTGAATAACCTGGAAAGAAGCGATGTGTGCATCCTTACCAGGGCTTTCACGATCGTGTTTTCGATCCCTTCGGGACCAGGAGATTTCCTTTTCCCGAACTTGAAAGCCGTCAGTTTCACCTCATTCTCAGAAAAGGGCGGATCTACCAAACCACAAGTGGTCGGAGAGTTTAGTGATGAGCTTGAGGGAGCCCAGACCGGTGTTGCATATTCCATTATCGGCCTTATTAAGGTGGTATATCTTGTTCTGAGAATTCTGGGTTTTGCTCCCCAATTTGTTCCACATAGCCTTCTCAGAATGTTTAGTTTTCTGATAGCTCTATTTGAGGTCCTAATTATGTGTTCTGAAAATTCCAATTCCTCATCAATAATAATTAAAATGATTTTGCTGACATCTTGTCAATACATGCACAGTCTGCACTATTAAAAAAAGATAATATGCATTATATACACTATGTACAATGAATATGGCGCCTCTGCCAGCGCTGCAGAATTTGGTGGAGAATCGCCAGTGGGTCTCCAGCGACACCACGCATTTTGCGATCTACGATGAATACGTAGATCGCGTACTTCGCCGCTTAGGAGATGGTGATGGCGTGGTCCTCGAGACCAACTTGAAAGATCCAGGACTGCAGTATCACACCTAGGTATTATGGATTTCTAATTTTATCAATTATTTGTTTGTTTATGCTTATTTTGTGGTTATATTTATGCCTTTTTCCCTGTGAGTGGAGAAGACGCATAGGTTTGGTTTTATTGGGTTTATGGTCATTTGGATTTCCATTGCCCACTTCTCCAGTCCTCTCATTGATGTGTTCAGCATTTTTTACGATTTTTCTATGCTGCTACTTGTGTGCCATATGGCTATATCATCTGCATAACAGGCAACCTTTGTGTCTTCAGTGAGGTAAGGATGGATGTCGTTAATATATAGCAGATAGAGTAGAGGACTGAGAAAAGATCCCTGAGTAACACCAGCCCATGTTCTTCGGTCCTTGGAAAATTCTCCATTGACCCGAACCTTTAACCTTCTTCCCCTTAAGAAGTCTGCAATCCAGATTAAGGTCTTTCCTCTTACTCCGATGTTGTGCAGCTTTTCATGTAATTTCTCCCTCCACACTCGATCAAAAGCTGAGGTCATATCAAGGAATATAGCCGTGGTCTTCTTTGGCGGTTTTTCCTGGAAAGAATCTATTATTGATTGACAGAAGTAGAACAGTTGATCAGTCGTACAGTGCTGGGATCTATAGGCAGTTTGGTAGAGGTTTATTTTTTATTGTTAGTGAGCCAGACTATGAGCCTAGAGTGGATAATTCGTTCTGGTATTTTACAAAGTATGCTGGTGAAAGCAATTGACCGATAGTTCTTGTATTCCTTGGCATCTTTGTTTGGCTTCAGTATTGGCACTATAATTGATATCTTCCAATTCTTTGGTAGTTTACCAGTTTGTCATGAAATGTTCAGTATTCGTAGGAGTTGATTATTAGCTTTGTCTTCAAAGTGTTTAATCATTTGACCAAAGATTAGATTATCTCTTGGTGACCTCTTGGATTTTTTTATTGATGAGTTTAGCTCATTCAGTGTGAAATCTCTCGAGAAAATATCTTGTTGATGGAAATTTCTTGCTTGTTTAACTAACTGGTTTATATTATTTTTAGAGTCCTGTCTTCATTCGTGTAGTTGAGTCTGGAAGTGCTTGAAAGATATTCAGCAATTATGTCAGCCATCTGTTTGTTCTCGTTCTCGCTGTTCTATTCATATCGGTTAGAGTATTGAAGGATTGGTGTTGGTTTTGATTATTTTCTAACACTCTAATCATATTCCAGTGTTGGCTGTCCTTTCTTGGATCCATTTTTTCGCAGAATTCTGCCATTTTTCTTGTTTGCATATCCAAATTTCTTGTTCTATTTTGTGACTAATTTCAATGAGTTCCTTTATGATTTTTTTGTTTTATTTTTTAAGACGTTCATTGATATTGTCTCTCTCTCTGAAATAATTGCCTCGATGTTGTGGTCCTTCCAGTAAGTTATCTACAGGTCTTTATGTCTACCTCTAGGTATCGATGCTTTTGCAGCTTTTGAAATGTTCGAAGAGAATTTTTCCAAGTTTTTGTCAAGCGTTCTGTAATTCAATTTTTCGTTGCACAGTTCTTCAAGCTTTTCTGTGAATTTTTAAAGTCGGCTTTCCTAAAGTTCCATGTTCTTTTATTCTAATGGACTTTCTCAATTTTGAAGTTTAGGGTTGTTAAAATTGGTCTGTGGTCACTGATTGCACTTCTCGGGATTTTCCATTGTGTTGTGGGTGCGATGTTGTAATTTATCGCTGTGATGTCTATTGCGGATTCTGTGCCTGTGGACTTAGATAGGTAGGTGTTCTCTCCGTTATTTAACGGTGTAAGGTCGAGGTCGGTTAGCATGTCCTCAACCTGCTGACTTTTGTTATCCTGGACAGGTGATCCCCAAATTGAACTTTTGGCGTTAAATTCGCCGAGTATGATTGTGATATCCGAAGACGCTTCACTTAATGTCTCTATTGTGTGTACCCATACAAAATTCAAAGATCTCACGAGGTGAAATTTGGCGATTTTGAGATGCGTCAAGAATTCGCTGCATGGGTTTTCCGGAAAATTGATATTGATGAAAACTGGCTGTCGAATGTTCTGTGGACAGATGATGCTCACTTTTCTCTAAACGGAGAATTTAACATTCAAAACAGCCGCATTTGGGCAACAGAAAACCCTAGGATTTTTACAGAAATGCCACTTTACCAGCCTAGAGTTACAGTTTTGTAGGGGTTCACTTCTTTTATTATTGGGCCATTTTTCTTTGAAAAATCAATGGAAGAACTTTTAAAACCGTTTTTGTAACTGGTGAACGTTATGTTCAACTTTTGAGAGAAAAGGGTATTCCCATATTGCAGGGCAAAAGCACTAAGCGAAATAACATTCATGAATGATGGAGGACCTCCTCATATCTCCCGAGGTGCCAAACAATTGCTGAAGGATACGTTCGGTGAAAATCGTGTGATAAGTCGCCACTTTATATACCAGTGGCCTCCAAGATCACCAGACTTGATGCCTTGCGATTTTTGTCTATGGGGGTACATTAAATCGTGTGTTTATCGATGCTGGCCTACCACATTGGCCATGTTGAAGGCTTCTATCAGATGGCACGTTTTATCAATTTCAACAGATATGTTATTTAATGCTGTCCATTCTGTCATTTATCGTCTGAAGGCGGTGATTGAGAATGAAGGGTGCCACATTGAGCAAGGATTGTGACCTAATACAAGAGAGAAGGCAGTTACCTCATGTGTTATATAAGCCGCCATGTATTATATTATCTACCAATATTTTGCAGCTCTTTGTGTTGGGATATGGGGATAATAAATGCTGTCCTCACATCTTGACTCTTTTTTTTTTGTGAACAGTAATATTTTGTTTGTCATTTGCTCACATATTATGTCGTGCAAACCAGAGTGTTATAACTTCTCGAATAACACTGGTACACACAATCTTTCCCCTTATGTTTAGTTTTCTATTTTCGTTCATTAGAAGAAATAGCATAAGGAATATTTTCTGTACTCCATTAACTTTAGAAATTTTGTGAAAAAAAAAATACAAAATGATTTTACTACCACGTTTTTCAACGCAAAAGGTCGATTTAAAAATTATTTTTATTTGAGGGGACACATTTTTTAAAATTGTGTACAGTATAATAAACAATGATAACATTTGACAAGCCCATAGGATATTTGGAATAAAGTACGACAAATATATTTTATCACTCCCCTCTATATTTCATTTATTGGATCATGACAAATATCCAGTTAAATAGTCAAGGGTCGCCAATCAGTCAAGAAACTACACATTTCTTATAGCAAGAAATCCTATTAATAGTGCCATCATAATTTTTGGTACTATATTAACATTTCAAAAATTCGTGTATTGATATCAGCAGTGTTTTTCAAACATTCAATCTATTTCACAAAACCCCATATAAAATATAAATATTTTTGCTACATGTTTTAATTTGCATTTACCTATTTTACATATCTCTGATTGTATTTGAAAATCGTTAACCAATTCTTCATACTTTTGGCGAAGTGGTGTTTTATTAATTTGTTATTTGATATTATTAGGGTTCTTTCCTGGTATTCAAAAAGGAAAAATACGTGTCGATCAGTTATATTTTTCAATTTATCAAACAATTTGGCCGCTGAATCTCTGATTCTGGTAGAGCGCCATCTGGCGAATAAAATTGTAACTAAAATCAATTTCGAATTTTTCATTATTTGCCATAAAAAATCCCATTGCATCCTGAATACAATGGTGTTTACCGCATTGCTCTAGCGCAAATATTCGCGGAGTTATTAATTTTTAAAATAGTGCGGGACTTTTGGATCACCCTGTACTTTCAGTATGAAGGAAATTGCAATCGGGGGAATTATCGGGCGAAGCCGGGTCATACGTCTAGTATATATATAAACTCTAGAGTATAACTTAAACAGAACAAAACCTAAACTCCCCAGAGTATAATGAACGAAGGGAACTGTGAGAGAGGGAGGCACCAATATTCCTACTAAATAGAATCGATATGACGCAAAAATATGATAAAGATGAAATTTTTCTGTTGATTTAGGTTGATAAATTAATAGAAAGCGTATCCTGATGGTGCAACTGAACTTACTGATGGCTTGCGCCATCTACCGCAATAAATATTAACTATTCGCTGATTTTTATATTTTTCCAGAATATTGGCCAAGGTGTTTGGTCGTTGAGGTACAGCCTGCCCCAAACTGACGATGGCCACAGCCTGAAACTTTTACCTTTCCTTGTTTATCTAAAATGGAAAATTTGTAAAATCAATAATCAGTTGATATTTATTCCGATAGATGGCGTAAGCCATCAGAAACTTTCAATTTCACATGAGGAGATGTTTTTTCTTCTTAAATACACTTGTAGAATCGGTATTAATTGACAATCTTTACATTTTTATATCATTCCGAATTTATATTTTAGCCATACACATTATTTTAAATATACAGTTTAATATATATATGAATAGACTAATTTTTAAATAAAAAAATAAAAAATAAATATTTAACAATTTTTTTTTTAAATATCCACTACATTGTTGATGTTTGTACAGCGGTCTGCTATCTTAAACTGACGATACAACTGAAAGGTTTACTTCTGATGGAATCTCTTTTAGCGTACACTACACATTTTATTGTTCTCTTTGAGTGTATATATTGACGATATGTCAATAAACTTGTTTTAATTGTCACACACACACACACACAAAGCCTGGTCCAAGACCCTCCAGCGTCGAGGTTTCCTTCCATATCTCCCATCATCATCTTGTAATATATATGTTTTCATATATGTATATATTTTCTTTCTTTCTCTCTTTCTTTATGTTATTTTCTCTCTCTACTTTTTTGTTTGAAAATGTGTAATATTGTCTAGATGGCAATAAATATTTTTTAATTGTCAATTGTCACACACAAAGATTTTATTTTCCTTTTTCAAATAAAATTGAAAAAAAAAAAAAGGATCATGCATAAATGATTCGATTCTTTAAAATAGTTACAATTTCCATAATTTACTAATATTACATATTCAGTGTTTTAATTGGACAAACGATAACGAATTTTGCTACTTATTTCTCCAATACCAAGTAAAAAAGCTGTAGAAAGAGAACTTTCGATAATTCTTCATATTTTCCCATAAGGGATATGGAAACAAATGGCCATTTCTTTCTAGAACTCTCCCAGAGGAATTTCCGTGATAATCTGTTGCTTGTGTTTTAATTACCAAAAATTAATGCGATTGGGCGAGAAGATTCCGTTAATGAAAGACAATATATATTTAAATCGAGACCCAATTAACTAATGAAGATTGTTTTTTTCTTAAATAGTGCTCGTAGACGCCTAAGGCGATAACTGAAGAGTTGGGCAACCCTGCTAAATAATTGTGAAGCCGTTTCTTTCTATAACAAGTTTTTTTTTAAATTCCAGACGATGAATATTTGTTAAATGAGGCCACTTAGTTGAATCTTATTTTCACCGTTTTTTTATCTTCTAAGTTTTGATTATTTTTAATTGTAAGTTGATTGGAATGAGGTGATTTAATGATGGTTCTCTTCCTTATCGTTATCAATTAGTAAAGATTGGAAGATTGGTTTTTAAAAATCTTTAATTATTTTTTTGGTAGGAGTGCTTTTATATAACATAGAGAATATTTAAATTTGAGCTTATTTATGGTTATTTTAATGGAATTTTGCTGTGCGCATTTATAAACTTTCATATATTAACTCACACACACAGTGAATAAACATAGAGTGCACATTTATTGATTCAACAACCATTGCTTACTGCATATGTACTTTGAACTTACTGGATATATGTATATTTGTTTACAATGTATATACTTGTTACTTACTGTATATATTCTCTTTTTCCTCTCTGTATATGTACTTTGTGTTTACTATATATATGCTTCTTGTGCTCATTACATATGCACGCTCATGCACAAAGCTTTGGGAAGTGGAAAGTCTTTGATGTCATCGGTCGTCTATTATTTTTTTTTGTTGTTTTTAAGGAGACAGAGGCAATTTTGTTCCTACTTGGTTATCTGGTGTCCTCAATAAAGGTAACTACAATATCTTTCAGAGTTATTGTCTGAATCCCGATATAGATGCTAAAAGGTACAACTTAGTTTTGTCCATGAGTGTACTTTACGCTTACTGGATATATGTATTTGTTTACTGTATATATAAGTACATTTTTCTTTCTGTATTTGTACTTTATGTTTACTATATATGTACTTAGTGCCCTCTGTATAGATACTTGCTGCATATTTATTTTGTAAGTTCATTTATCCTTTGCTTTAATATAATCTCAATAAAGATTCCACGGCTAAATTTATTGTACAATTTTATTTCTCCAGCTTTCGTACTAACATGGCTTTCAACAGAAACAACTGAGAGTATTACTTCTAGCTAACTATATAGTTAGCTAATTGATAGTTAGAAGTTACTAGCCGAATGACCCGGGCAACGCCCGTGTTTTACCCGATTGAATGTTTTTATTCAAATACTATTTGTTACAATTATAAATTGGCGCCTTAAATAAATGCATATATTAGTTAATAACTATAGCCTATGTGCTTTATCTGTCTATGTACTGTTGGCTTCCGTAGGCGTCTCTTACTGGGAAAAAGAAAGAGAGGATTCCATTTAGTTATTAACTAATATATGCATTTATTTAAGGAGCGACCCGCTCCAACACAATAGTTACAAAAACCAAAAAGCGAGTGGGAGGGGGCATGATGGGGGGGGGGGGGGGGGCAAAGGTGGCGTGATCGTAGCCAACCAATAGGAGAGCGCCATTCCAAAAAAAAAAAAAGCAAACGGTGACAGAGATGAAGAATTAAGAACGCATGACGCTCGTAACTGTATATAGAATACTCCTAGTTGCTCCTGTTGAAGGGTATGTTAGTACGAAAGCTGGAGAAATAAAATTGTAAAATAAACTTAACCCTGGGTTCTTTATTGATTTTTTAAAATTATAAATCAGGGGAAGAACTTTTGTACATCTTCTTTGTGCTCTCTTTCCTTTACTTATTTCAATTAAAAGACATATCGGCTAGTGAATGTTTTTACTAACCGAAGTTCTTTTTTAATTTGAAATCTTTGAATTCGCCGGCCAGAGGCAACCTCAATCTTTGTGCTTTTGTTATATTTTTACTTATACTAACCTTTATGTAAGTTACCTTAGCTCTGTATTTGTGCAACATATACTATCTAAACTCATTTATAGTCAACAGATAAGTATAGATGACATATTATATACCCCTGTATAGTAGGCATGTATAATAATGATAGAAAACGTGATTGTTTTATCTATTATAATTCGTTTAAAATCTATAAACACGTTTACAATTACTCTCCATACCTAGGATAAGTAAATACGCCATAATAACAATTTTGGATAATTCGAACAAAAGTTAACAGCCTGTGTACCATGGTTTGAGACTATGGCTCTCACCAGTAGAAGCTACGATTTCATAACATTCTATAAAAGAAGTTATGATATGGGCAAGATTTTTGGTTTAAGAAAAATATAAAGGTATTTTTTTAGATAGTAAACTAGTTCTGTTGATTTTAGGTCAAACTACATTGTCATTTTTCAGCAACATGGTCGGGTACGTTTAACGTTTGCTGAAGATAATTGGTTTGCTGAAAGTGATTATCAAGAAAGAGGTTTGGAAGAAAGCTTGTACTGGATACTCTCTGTCTCTCTCTTCGTATAAGCTACATCATCCAATAATGGGGATCATGTTCTGATAGGATCGTCAAAAAAGGATTCTTGCCATGGATGAATACATAAGAGGATACAGAAAATTGGAAGACAAGCAGAATATGAACCAATGATATCGATTTTTTTTTCAAACTCTAACGCGATTTAAGATTTTAAAAATGCTGAAATGTTGAATTTCAGCTATCCTTGACGTGTGTGTGTGTCATACACAAACTCTTCAAAAACCAAGTTTCAAACCCCAGCAACACTTGTGACAATTACACTCGAGAACGTACGGAAATTATTCCTTAATATAAATTAAAGAGCTTTTAAATTGATTATCTCGAATAGAATGTTGAGAGATTTAGAACTAATTCAATTAACATTCATCAAATAATCTCCATAGCAATCTGTGAATTCTATCCAAATCTTCGAATTTTGACAATCTATTTGACACACAACAATAAAAAGAGATACAACCTATATATGTAATTGTAGGAAAAAATGTAGAAAAACATTTCACTTACAAAATACATTTTACAAAAATATTTCTGATAGTTTCAGTAAAAACACGATGGATTTTTGATGTCAAAAGACCGTAGAAATATGAATAAAAGATGACCGCTTCTGCATAAATTCGCCTTTGAAAATTCCTTTGAACGTTCCCAATGACGGATCAATGGATGTGTGCTTGACTTATGAATATTCATTTTGGACATGGCTTTGTTAGTGGCTGAATGGCTTTTGTCTTCTGATCCCATCCATCCTTTTCTATGAAAAGTCCAATCCTTTCGTAATGCAATGCTGGTTAGCGACCCTTCTATAATTGAAATGCAGAAAGATATATATTGAGAAACCCCATTTACATATATGCGATCAATGCCTAATTTATCAGCTTCTTTATTGAACGGAATCGCCAATGTCTGAAAGGGACAGCCTAAAAGGATTTATTAAGATATATTATTTTTGATAATTTTCGGATTTGCTGTTGAATTCCATATACTGTGGTTTTGCCGAACCTCTTTTCTTTTTTACCTTCAACAAACGCGATTGTGATTCTCTATTTAAGATATACAGGATTTAATCAAAATATTATATTTTAATCCTTTACTCAATTCTAGCCAGGTATAATATGTCCAATCGGATTTAAAATCTGATATTCAGGGTTTTATTTTTGGTTTCGTCTTAAATCAATAATCGACTCTGTACCTTATACATCGTGAATTAAAATACATTTCTTTGTCTAAAGTACCTATATGTAAATAGGAATCATATTTTGTTGTCTGGTCGCAAAGATAAACAAGGGGCAGGTAGCTGATCGCGTCAACAGAAAGATTCGTCAAAATGTTATTAACTTATATACTTGGTCAAAACAGGAACTGTAGAGAAGAAAGAAGATTGTGAGCATTTCAAATTTAGATCTGGGCGAGATTGGGACGAATAACAGGATCAAGACGTCTCGAGAATATGGGAAAAGGAATGAGGCCTGTTGAATGACATCAGAAAAATATAAAAGAATTGATGTATATAGAGAGGAAATGGTTTAATATAAAGTTTTGAATGGTAAAATTAAAATGGTAGGCCGAAGAAGAATTGATTGGATGGGAAGATAAAAACGATAACAAATATTTTTTTAAATCTTAAAATAATGCAACACACACGTGATGCCACTGTATACCTATTCAACACTAAATAAACTTAAAAGGAATAAGCTTGTGGGGGATTGGGGGTTACATGAATAAAAAAATAATTGAAAAGATTTATATAAAAAACATTAATAAAAAAAACGCCAACTATATAGAAAACGAATATGCCCACGTCTAAACTGGAATCTCTGAAAGGTCGATTCGAAGTCAAAAACTTATATACTAGAACACTTCTTATTTAACTAACCAAATATATCAATCTACAAAATGTCATGAGAAGATGAGTCTTCATGGAGATTTTCCATCATTTATTGTAAGCTGGGATAATCTCTAGTTGATAAAATAAACATATTCTATAGAAAAAAAGTACAAATGTGATATTGTGCTGGGATAAGGTGCATAAATTATGAAAAAGACATCTCCTTATTGTGCAACTGAAAGTTTCTGATGGCTTGCTCCATCTATCGGAATAAATATCAACTATTCTCTTTGATTTTTAATTATTTCAGAATTGGAATTAATTCTGAAAAAAAATAATTTTAGAATAATTCAAAATCAACGAGAATAGTTTATATTTATTCCGATAGATGGCGCAAGCCATCAGCAACTTTCAGTTACACGATATGGAGATGCATTTTTCATAATATTCTATAGAGTTCGAATAAAAAGATTGACTGTGTATACAGATAAAGTGAAGATTTTCCAGTAGGGCGACAATGGGTCACCGAACTTTCTTAGGGTTGATGATATACATCTTGAATTGCACACACACTGACACGGTTTACTTTGAGTAAACTCCACACATATTCCACAACATAATCATGTAGAAATGTATTACAATTTTGACCTTACTGCGGTCCAGTCTCGATATTTGGATTTTACCGCATTTGTTACTACAACGTAGATTTTATAGTCCCAAATAAAATTGCTTGTATTAACAGAGATTGGAAAAAAGACTACATTTAAAACTCAATTATATTTTAAAACAATATGTTCAAGCCCTCAATTCACACATATTTCTAACTTAGGAGTATAGGATTCATAAAAATCTGTGTACAAATTCCTAAGCCATATATTATTTGTTTTCATTGAAAAAAAAAAAAGGACAACAGATTGAATAGAGAAAAGTCGTTCACATATAAATAGTATAATCTAATTTGGCTTAAATTAGATCATATATTCAGATAAGTCTCTGGTCAAAAATTTTTTTTTAAACAGAGGTGGTCTCAGGTAGGTGGTAATTCATCATGTGAGTAGTTCATGGAATATTTCATCACTCTACATTTCTGTGGTACTTTCCTTGCTTGTTGTAAATCAGTTCTCGGAATAGGTACAAAACCACCCGTGAAGAACCACCAATTTGATGACCTCGAATAGTGATGAGGTTCTGAATAAACGAAGATGATTGGTGGGAACATACAGTACTGGAACATCATAAATCTTCCTATCACCCTCAAAGATACCGCCCCACCATCTTCTGGTAGGATATCTTAATTTTATAAATTAAGTTGTAAAGCTATTTGTTCTGAGGGTTTTCACTTCCCTTGATACTGCCCTATAATAATAGCCTCTTCACGGTCCTCTGGTCATTATTCTTCTTTCCTTTTCCTATAATTTCACAGATATTTTAGGTTTCTCTGACGGCTTCATTATAAGAATAAATAATGTTTTAAAGTGAGATAGTTCTTGTTGAATATTACTTGTTTGACCTATTCTACTCTGCTATTTTTAGATATATATGATGGATTTTTTTCTATATTTTAGTTTATTATCATCTGTTATGTTTCATTAATATTTATTACATACTTATGTAGAGCAAGAAGTTGGATAGCTATTATATATTTTCTACTGATATATTTAAATGAATGAATGCTATATATAATCCCGATAGTTTCTCTAAAATCTTTAAATAAATAAAAAATAAAAAAAAATGTCGGTTGATTGGTTCCACAATATTTGACCTATCCAACTTGGACGCTGTTTAGAATTTGTTCTGTAAGGATACGAAATTCATAATTTCCTTCTCCCAGGATATGCTAGTTAAACAGAAAGCGGTTTTATTTGCATATTCCAAAACCAAAAAAAAAAAAAAGATAGAGATGATAAAAAATACTTTAATGAACTGTTTTAACATCACTGCTACTATGATATATATTCTAGGGTATTCTCTTTGAATTTACGTACTTAAAGAATTCTAATTTTACACACCTCTACTGCTATATATAATCTTACAAAATAGAAGAATTTTAATAAATACTTTGGAAATTATTTTTAAAATTTGATTTGTTAATATAGTGCCAGTTTAGAAATCTAAAAAAGTGAACAATTGAATTATAATGTTTTGTAATAATTAGTATAAATTGAGTTCTTGATTTAGCTGATTCAACAATCAAAAGTGTTAAAATAAAAAGAAACTGAAAAATGATGCGTAACTGCCGAAGCTTTTTTGCGTGAACCTATTAAAATTAAAAATCTTTTTGAAATGTATATTATTTAAACTTCACAAATATATTAATTTTCCCTAATATCTTCTATTTTTTTAACACTCTTAATATAATACCAATGAATAAGAAAAATGATTATACATATATGTGTGTGTGTATATACTGTAGAGTCGTTTTTGGCATCTCTCTCTCTAAAAATATAAGGTTGTCCCAAAAAATCGTGTTTTTCTTAAAACTTTGTTTTTATTATTACTTAGCAAATAATATTATTACGGCGAATACATAATAATACATAATACAATTACTAAATATATACATAATATAATACAAAGATATATACAAAGACATTATACATAACGGCGAATAATATTATAACGAATAATATTGGTATTTCAATTATTTGCAAGTGTTTGCCAACTTTTGGGACAACCTTGTATAAAAGTCAGAGTTTTCAAATATATATACATGTATTTACTCCTTCCTTTTATTAGTTCGCAATATGGAAGATATATTTTGCCAGAATAGAGGTCTGGAGTCGCTATCATTGTTCCTATTCCAGAATATGGAAATACATACAATGGATTCTCTATTACATATTTTGTGATCTATAAATGTTATTATGATAGAATGTTAATGAATTCCTATAATCATTGTAAATAGTACTGGGTATGTACATCAAATAAAGCATATCCTGACCACGAGCACAGGAGATTTTTAGTACTGGTTAGAGTATGAGTACAGGTTATGTAAATAAAATGTTTGTTTATGTGACTATTTGGAAAGGGCAAATTATATTCAGTAGCAAACTCAATATGATGATAAAATGATGGTGATATATTGATGATTTTTAATAATCACGAATACTACTGTTTAGAAATTACAGAAGAGATATCTGCAGATATAGGTAAATATATAGGTTATGCAAACTTTCAAAATTCTTGTAATAATTTAATTGGAAAACAAACTGTAGCACTGCTATCTAACATTGATTCGGTTAATGAATAATTTTTATTTAGTTCTGTTTTTTTTTTTTTGCGAAATTTTATTGAATCTAAATGATTTCATTGGCCTATAAAACATGGCTGCACATAGACAAAGTCGAGTGGTCATTTGACCAGTAATATATGAGTTGCATATAAGCCGATGAGGGTTATTTTATTTAATATATTCTATTTTAGAATATATATACAATTTTAATACCCTAGAAATATTTTAAATTAGAAATTTAAAATAAATATTAATTTTTATAATTTTGGCTTTCTGAACTTAACCGTATTTGTTTTTTCAGTCACTCAAATAAAACTCAGATCCTGTCAAGTTTGTTTTTTAAGAGGAGGGAAAACCCCCAGTCCAGATAACAATGATAAATTATAATTCAAGATTTTACACAACCTATATGTAGTACTAACTATATTGTAGGAAATATAGGAAGGTGTTTAACTATGTTAGAATCTAAGTTAACACTTCAACTGTTGAAGAAATTATAGAAAAAAATATTAAGTAGAATTTGGGTAATTCTAATTTCTTTAATTCGAATATTTATCTTGGTCCCTAGAATTTCTTATAAATAGAATTTACGTTTTTAATTCGAATTTTTGGATAAATCGATTTTTTCTTTGTCTTTTGGGTTTCGAATTATCCGAGTTCGACTGCTGTATTTTATAATAATAATAATGACAATGATACTAATAATAACAAAAAGTATTAATAAAAGTATATTAAGGCTTACTCTAAATCCTTTCGTATAAAGGAAATTCGTTTGGCTTGACAAATTTAATTTTAAATTTTTTGATAGAAAGCATTGCTAAGGATACCAAAACTAAATGTTATATAATTCTAACATTTTTTATTCCTCTATAAAAGCGCTAAATGCTGGAAGATAATGAAGAAAGCTTTCCCCTAAGTCTCAAGAGCAAGTCATGGCTGATGCAGACGATGTCCCTTAGGGAAAAGGAAAATGGCGTCATCCATCACTAAGCCTAACACAACAGGTAGTGCTGTCAGACCTTACTTGTACTTTGTTTCTTTTGATAGCCATTCATTGGTAAATAACTTTCTTTTCATAAATTATTGTTTTGGTAATCTTTTAAGATATTTTTTATTGTTTCATAGTATTTACATATGAGTAGAAAATATCCTATTTGTAAGTTATATATATATATATATAGATTTTTTTTTCTGAGAGAAACAATGTCATTGATAAAGGCTTTATTGACTTCCCGTCAATAAAAATAAAATTAAATTATATAAATTAAATTATATGGCAGAGCGCCATCTAGTGGAACAAAAATCAACTAAATGTTGATTTAGTTTGTTCCAAATATATTTGGCCGATCCAATTTCTTGATAAATCAAGAAAAGTCATCCACGTACGCGTTTCGGGCTTTTGGCTCTCGTCAGCGTGGTGCAGACTTTACCTTAACGACAAAAAAAAAAATGGTCGCAGAGGGGCTTTCTGAATTATAAATTGAAAATTATGAATTATTTACATCAGACGAATCCTACTGAGGGTCGTCTGGTTCAATGTCACATTCCGCCCTGAAGTCGGACAGATCTCCCCGACTATTGCCATGTCGTGGAATTCCTTCAGATCAGACCTCTGCCTGAGCGAGAGACAGATTTACTTGTCCCAAAGATCTATCGATAAATAGATAAAGAGGAATCATAAAGATAGTTACTTGAACGGGTCTCACGTTGCATTCAGCAATTTTAAAAGAGAACTACGATACGAAACTACGTAGAGCTAAAAAAACTCTAAAAACATTTATATAATAAAATAAATAAAGCTTCCAGGGCTAAGTTTCTTCTGTAACTTTTATTTTCAAGCTTTCGGACTTGTCAGTCCTTCAACAGGAGTATCACATTAACATATTTATTTTTAATTCTGATTAATTTTATAAATGACTGCGGCGTATAATTATAAAGCTATACAACCAGTTTAACCGCATAAGTTTCTTTTTATTTATGAAAAATCATTTTTAATTTCAAAGAGAAATAATTTAATATTTCTAACTTTTGGATGACGTATGAAAAGGTTGAATATATGAAGAGTGATGGTCTATATATGAATGGATGACGTATGGAGGGTGAAAAATATGAAGAGCAATGGCGAACGGAAAAATAAAAGTGTCCAGGAGCGGGAATCGAACCCACAACCCTCCGCCCACCGGGCAGGCGCCACGTCCACCAGGCTATATTGGACGATATTTCTCCGTTCTTAACTAATATTTAAACTGACTGATAATACTTATAAATGACTGCGGCGTATAATTATAAAGCTATACAACCAGTTTAACCGCATAAGTTTCTTCCTATTTATGAAAAATCATTTTTAATTTCAAAGAGAAATAATTTAATATTTCTAACTTTTGGATGACGTATTAAAAGGTTGAATATATCATCCATTCATATATAGACCATCACTCTTATATATTCAACCTTTTCATACGTCATCCAAAAGTTAGAAATATTAAATTATTTCTCTTTGAAATTAAAAATGATTTTTCATAAATAAAAAGAAACTTATGCGGTTAAACTGGTTGTATAGCTTCTAATTAATTTGTTAATGTGATTCTCCTGTTGAAGGACTGACAAGTCAGAAAACTTGAAAATAAAAGTTACACAAGAATCTCAGTCCTGGATGCTTTATTTATTTTATATTATAATAAATCAGGGAAGAACTTTTATTTATAAAAACGTTTATGTAAAACTTCTAAAAATATAATAAATACATAATTTAGTGTCTAGAGAATATCACTTAATTTGTCCTAATATATATAAAAAAATGTGTAACGTAAAAAAGAAAGAGTCACGTTAAAAATCCTAAAAAATGGCATGACTAATAAATCTTGCTACGCCTGTCATTGTAATCTACTAAATAATCATCGCCACCTCCAGGCAGACGTTTAAAGTAACCCAATATTGACCCAAACGAACAAATCACCAGTTGTGATCCAATTTGCCGCCAAAAATCCTGGGGCAGACGACCCTACCACAATCAGAGGCCTCCCTCAGCCAATCAGCGTGACGGCTTGTTATCCCCCCCAACATCACGAGTTCAGCACGTGGCCCGAACTGCCAATTTACCAAAATTTCTCTTAATTTACAGCCCCCTTCGTTCGTTTGGCCCCGAGCCAGCTATCGTCTGCAGGGGGAAGTGCTATTTTCGAAAGTGTCGGCTGCATCTTTTTTCTTCTTCCCCCGTGATGAGTAGTTGGACTGCCAGGGATTTTTGCGGGCGTCGTCTCACATCTTTGTCACTGTCTTCGGCTCGCCAAAAAGGCTGATAACGAGCAACGTCTTAGTCAGGTGATTACCAGCAACTTCATCTTTTCCGCCTTCGTCTGACGACATTTTAAAAATACATTCTCAAGAGACTTTACATTTTATAAATGGGTGTGCATAATTCTACACTGTGTGTAATGCACTGATGTTAAGGAATGAGCAATAAAATGATGATTTTCTATCAATTACTGAGAGGCTATTAAGGAAATTTGCATATATGCTTACATTTTGAACTGTTATTATGTAAATACAAATGAAATAAAGCATTTTTAAAAATATTTTAATACAATTTGAATGAGTTTTATGCAAATCACGATATGAAGAGTTAACCCTCTTTTTTTTTTTTTTAATAAAAATTTTGATCTATCATTTTTTTACAAATCAATAAAACCATGTTGTTATTTAACTTTTGTACATTATTGTATATATTTTATTTTTCATAAATATATATATTTTTTAACTTCATATTAAAAATAAACGAATTTAAATTGGGATTAAGCAAATTACAAAATATGAAGACAATCACTAATACTAAACACTCAGAGACAAACTTGGACAATTTTTTTTTTAAAGGAACATTCAAATTTACACATATGTAAAATCCGCCGTTATATATGCAAATAAGGAGTGGTTTATGATTAAAGTATGACACTTCCTTAAATTTAGTGTATCCATGAGTGTAGATTTAAACAAAAGTACAAATATATTAAGAAAATAATCTGAAATATTCACTTAGAGTGAGTTATATTAATAAAAAATAAGTGCTAAAAATACCAATTAAAATCCGACACATCTATCATAATTATTGCAACAAAACTTCATGATCGCTATATGTGGTTTCCTCTATTTCAATTCTAATGTCCTCTAGCTGCTGGAAATGTTATTCATCTTTTATATCATGTTAGTCTATCAGATAAAATTTGTGTGGAATTTGTATAACCAGATTTCTTTATTTTTGAAAATCATTTTTTGGTTTGAAGTTTATCTGGAAAAATATAGCTACATCAACCAATTATTGATTTAACTCCCACGTTTCAGTGACTATCTGCTCATGGGAATGTTTAATTTTGAATCAAAATATCCATCTATATTTTATCCATAGATTTGGCCCAGCCACTTTGCCAGCTAAACACCTCTTTGGCAGATTGTCAAGATTCCATTAGATCCCCTGTGGATCTCATGGAATAAAGTTCGCCCTAGACTGACGAGGGCTATTAGCCTGAAACCATGGTATCTAGCTGGACGCTTTTCAGTTTCTCAAAGCTGTTGTTGTGTTTTTGTCACCGACCCCAGAGCGCTAGTTTGCGGCGACGGTCAATAGATGGCGTCTGGTTTTGACGGGAAAGGCGACCCTTGTCTCTTTAGATCAATATCCTCTCGGCAAAATTTCCATCTATACTTATATATGTACATACAATTTTATAAAATACATGTGAATCGTCACGACCTATATAAGTAGAAATCATTCCCTTGAAGAGAGTGACATCGAGTGACTTAAATGTCGGTAATTAAATAAAGAATTGGTTGATGTATTTCATTAAAAATTTGCTTTCAGACTTGGCACAGAATGTTCAATAACATTGCATATTGGCCTGTATGGTCCAAGTCTTGGTAATCGATGACCAAAAATTCCTTTTTGGGAAAATTATTCAAATAAAGCATGGCAAGGAACATTATATCTGCTACGAATATAACTTGTGATTGATACAGAGTTTTAAAATTTTGAAGAAATTTCGCGTACAAATTCATTACACCTTGGGTTCTTAAAGATGCTATTTATAATTTCATGGTAAATCAAGTTCATATTTCTAATGACATTAATATGAGAAGCAACTGAATTGCTTGTACAACTGGTTCTTTTTTAAATCGTCCCTACATCTTGGCGAAAAAAAAAAACATAAATATGAAAATCATTTACAGGGGTGGGATAGTCTTTGCTGAGAAAAAAAGGGGGAATGACCTATATCAACCAAATTCTATTGTTCGTACACCTAAAGTTACAGGATGAATTTATAAATGTAGGTTGGTATTCTCTATATTTATATACCCATAGAGACGTAGTGTGTAGGAATAATTAAAGTTAATAGAGAATTGATCATCACACCTCTTCCGCCATAGCATCCTTTCAAACTGAAATAATGTAATATATTTTTCTCTCAATATATAATAAGTATTTAAAATATGTATATAAAAATGTGTATATAAAAATTGTATTTATTATTAAGTTTTAACGTGATAATCCTGTTGAAGGACTGACAAGTCAGAAAGCTTGAAAATAAAAAGTTGCACTAGAAACTTAACCCTGGAAGCTTCATTTATTTTATAATAGCATCCTTTTTTTTACGATATTTGAGGGGTGGTAGCGTGTGCCCATTTCTCTTCAGATGTAGGAGTGTCGGGAATCATTATTCAGGCTGAACCTGGATTCGTCTGAGAGCAGAACCTGACTTCCTTGGCCATGATCCCAGTTGACGTATTCTCTGCACCATGCAAGGTGGCACCTCTACTGGAGTGGGGTCAAAGGGATGCATATCGCAGGCTTCCTTGCGTAAAGACCTTGTGTTTTAAGACTTCGTGTGAGACGGTTTTCCGGGATACAATTCTGCCAGTGGCCGTGTCAAGCTCCAGGGAGAGTTGGCGAGCTGACATCTTCCGTGAACGCTTGGCTGTTAGTATGCCAGGTATCGGTCGTTACTCGGGGTTGTCACCTTAGGACAGCTTCCAGCTTTCCCCCGGCGACAATTCCCAGTAGTTTGGAAATGGTTCCAGTGACGGTATATCACGCTTTCAGACACGTTGAACAACTTGGCCTCTTCCCGCTGTGGTTGCCCCGTTTGAATTATCCCTATCGCTTTTCCCCGTGATATGTCATCCAGATGGTGTCTTGTAGCCTTTGATGACTTTATCCTTGGTAAGGTATCAAGTAGGAATACAATAATACACTATAAGTGCGCTCTAATGCCAGCACGTTGAACTTTCTTTTCAACACGTGTTCAACTTTAATCCCTTGATTATATGTTGTTGTTTTATTAAAGAGGAAAACACTTTAGAATTTACATGTATGGGAAATCCGCCGTTATATAGGCAAATAAGGAGTGGTTTATGCTCAGAATATGAAATTTACTTAAGTTTTGTCCATCAGTGTATATGTATGAAGAAATTTGATAAACGGATTACTCAATTATAAATAATATTTATATATTTTTGCCAGTTTTTCCTGTAATTCTAAGAAGGTTTGAGATAGAAAACTGTATTTTTGGATTTCCCCCTCTTTTAGGTCAGGAAACTTCTCTGTAAAAATAAAGTCTAAACTCCCAGTAGATTACGAGTTGAAATTGTGCGTCACACAAGCAGACAGGATATCCTATTTATATAGATGAAAGTACGGCTTGATAATATTTTAAATTTTATTCGTCGTGTAGAGCAAAGTTTCACAGTCAAATATTCTGGGAAAACGTATGAACACATCCATGCAAACATTTTAAAAATGTGTTTAAATAGAATTTTGAATTAAATGCCTTTAAAAAATCGTTTAAAATATTTTCAGAATTCTCCATCACATCTGGAAAGAGTTCTGATAAAATAATGTATTCATATTTCATGTTGTTTAAAATATTTAACACAATACACCCACACATATTGTTAACCTATTTGTGTCAATAACCACTTAGACATATCCTTCTACACCCCTCAATGTCAACAGCTCCCCGCAAATCCATTTCAACATTAAGAAATCCTTCGGAAATATTTTCCAGGCAATTTACATAAAAAGCAGAAATCCTCAGGGTATTGTAAAGTAGAGGGGAAGCTGTTTGTAGTTGATCCTCCGTCGAGAGTGCTGTGTCAATTTTCTCTGGAGATCTACAGTTTATATATCTAGATGGGATATAGGATGTATTGTTGTTTAATAAAGAGAATTTCTACATTTTCACATTAATGGATCACAAAATATATTTTATATTATTCATATTCTCTGTTCTCGTCGTTTCAATTCAGGATGATTGACTTCGAATTTGGTATCACTTCAGATAATGGTCTGTTTGAGTTCACTTCAAAGGATGGTATATTTTTTATGTGGCTTTATGATTAAGATGAAATTGATCTAGCGCTATATAAGACAAGGATAATAGAGTTCGATAATTTTAATTCTTTCTTTAACATCAAGGGATGCCATTTTCTGAATTAAACTTGCATGGGACCTGAACACACACATATGTTAATTAGACAAATATTATAAATAATCAATTTGTTAAACATTTTTCAAATGGTATCGGGACTTACGGGCCACCCTGTATATATCGTTAATCTACCCTCACCTCTAGCTGTTTCCAAGTTAAACCTGCTGGTTTGTAAATATTGTTTTTATATATTAATTTATATATTGAAAGGTTAATAGACGACGAAAATATTTTAACATATGTCCTTTATATGTTATTTAGTATCTCAATCTAATTCAGCAGAAGGACGCAAATAATAACCAAGATATATTTCTATCATGGAACAATCATCACGCCATCATTTGTCCCAAACACACTCAGAATCGTAAGTGCAGAACTATAAAATGCATAGAAGATAGCACATTATATCGTTTAAACCACTGACAACATCAGTCCCTGAATGATCAGGGTGTAGAATATAAAGAGAATTGGGTCATGTAATTTCCAGTTAAATATTGCCCTTCTAAATTTATTCCGAAAAAAGACATAATTACACCGTACTTTCTCTTCTATATTTTTAGAAACAAAAATAATACACTATGAACAAAATGATAACAAATTAGCATCGACTGCGCTTGCTCTATTTCGATTACCTCTATAAAAATTTCATCTCTTTATATTCACCTTTCTGTTAAAAGTTCTACTTCTAATAATCAAAGAAGGTGAAGAGCATTTGGTTTAGTTACAATACTTGTGGAAGAATCCAGTGTATTTCGTGGATTAAATAAATATAAATACGTATTCTCAGAGTAAATTACAAGACCAGGGAGGAGCATCGAAGTCCTAAAAAATCTCTGTTATGGCTAGAAGTTACCTTATATTTGGTGATTTTAACTGACAATTGAAGTTGTGTACTTAATAAACAATTGGATACAATGGATAACAGAAATTGAAGGAAGTCAGCAGTTAAGTTGCAAGTACAACTAGGGTGACATTTGTTCCATGGAAATCTTGCTGTAACTAGAAGACCACATCTGGTATCTTGAGTTGTGGTGGTGGTGTCTTGTCCATGGAGCAGATCAAATCGGTCCGCGCACCCTGATGTATCTTTAATTCAATATTCGAATGTCCTTGAGTGAAATAAATACTATATTCAGTAGGTTGCAAGCACAACCGGGCCAACGATGTCTTCAGAAAGTCCTGCTGTTATTCGAAAGCTATGCTATGCGCTTATTATCAGAGTTGAGCTTGTGCAGAATTTGGGAAAGACCGTGGATGTAATAAATAATATATTCAGAAATTTTAAAAACAACAAGAAACTGTCCTCAGAAAGTTTTGTTCCTAAGAACATCATTTGATGTCATGCGCTAGCTGTCAGAGTTGTCTTTGTTCAAGAAATGGAAGAACCGTGAATATTAAAATAAATGCTTTTTATTCAGTAAATTTCTTGAACAACGAGAAGTAATTATGTCATTAGAATAAACTCATTTAACATGATCAAACGTGTTCAATAACATTGAACTTCCAAGTTTTAGTATTCGATTAACATAAAATCAACTTTTTGGAAAGCTGCATCAGCCAAATTATATTGTTTTATTCTTCATCCAACGTTATAGTGCCTCTCTGTCACCTTCGAAAGGCAATTATAATTTGGTATATTGGCCTCTATACCCATCGAAACAAGCGATGCAAGAATAGATAACAGGATTTGGATGCGTATACATTTATTTTCTCCACTAAAATTAATTGGTTTCGCTCGGGAGTCATATTAAAATGACCATTTCGCCCGAGTAAATAGATTTATCTATATTAAGCGAGATCTTTCAACATTGAACTATCGAGATAAAAACGTCATAAACTAACTGAAGTATCTAATAAAAGCATTCATTAATGGTAGAATATAGTGTATACAGCCATATTAAGAGATTTATTATAAATATAAAATTCTCTAAAACTTATGAAATTATATCATTTATATGTTAATTGTATATATCTCTAATGTAAATAGTGTAATGAATAACATAATTTTTGTTTTTAAAGGTTATATACATATTACTATTATGCTTAATGTTATCTTTGACTTAAAATTGCATATGTACATCTATATCTAGATGATATTTATGTAGTACTTCGCGGCGCGCGGTGGAGCACAAATATCTTAAATCTCCTAAAATATAAATGGTAAATCCGTTGAAGTATTTTATAGATGTTCAAATCGTATTCTTTTGATCTGTGATTTTCTGCCTTAGTACTGTAAGTCTCTAGGATGTCATTCATCGTTTATTGCGATCTTTAGAAGGCTGAATGGCAACAATGGGGTTTGGTAACTTAGAGGATTTCTCAGTTTGGATTTGTTTACTGAATGATTTAGACGATCATATTTGAAGCTGCTGGCTTGATTATTCTTTCTGTCGCTGCTGGTCTAAGTGTCGCAAATGCTACTCGCTCTAAGAACTATATAATCTAATAGATACTTCGCTGGACGTGGATAAGCTGATGTCCTCCTATTAAAATGCAAGGACAAAGAGGTGGAATTGAACCAAATGTGATTCCTTGGCTTTCTTCGTGTATCTGTGACGGCTTGATTCCCCGGTTTTCGCACTCGGAACTCCCGTCGCTTCTTTTCTGATCTAGGACTCTCGTCGTCGCTCCTATTCGGACTCGGGACCGCCGGCTCCACCTATCGTCTCCACTCCCATTCCCCCAAGTTAAGCAACATCAAGCCAGATGGCCTTGGTTCTGGATCGGATGTCTATTCTAGGTGTTGTTCAATAAAGGTTGGTTCTGTACATGATATGGTTGTAAAGACATCTGATCCAGGCCATTGCCACCTCCAAGCAAGCAAGATCTTCAAGTTTCAGCTTCTTCCCCAAGACTCAAGACATGAATAAACCTAAAATTTAGATAATTAGGTTTTTATTTTTAGGCCCCCGACTTGCAGCCAACTAGCATTTTCCAAAAATTTATTGTGCTATAGTTATTTTACATTATTCATTGATCTAAACTTTTTTGAAACTTACGATATTCGCTTCTAGTTTCTTGAATAGTTAAATGGATAATAAAATAAACCCATATATTTATGATATGATATAAATAACGTGAAAATTTAATATTTATCATAGAATTGGGGATTTCATCAATTTAAAATAATCATAAGGGGCCGCAACTTTTTTTATTTACTTGATTAAAGAAAGCTTTCGGACAAGCTCTTCTTCAGTTAACAGATACTTTTGTAAATTACACTTTTACAACAGGCGAGTATACTTTTGCAACGGTTTTTTAAATTTGTTTTTTTCTTCTTGCTATAAAAAAAATTAGAGTCGGTGTCGTCCATATAGATTATGGGGAGATTTCTACCTGAATTTTCTGGAGTTATTATATGAATAATTATATATATGTTTTACATTTTCCTCGCTATTGTCTCTCAGAATTTATATGAATATTTTTTAATGTTAGCAATTGGATGTCTATCAGTTAACAATCTTAATTTGAGAATTCGGAAATTTTAATACTGTTCGAATTCTCAGTTCATTTGAACAACAAATCATCAATTAAAAAATACGGTTTTAAAATATTTTAAATGATTCTTTATCTAGCCAAAGCTTCATAGGAAGAGCTCAATTATTGTGAGGACATGTTTGAGGAACAAACACACATACATGAACACATTTTAAAAACCCATTAAAAATTTATTAATTACACTGATAGACAAGACTTAAAGAAGTTGTACCTTATAGCATATATATATCGGGATTCAGAAAATATCTCTCAGAGTTATTTTCTGAATCCCGATATATATATGCTATAAGGTACAACTTCCTTAAGTTTTGTCTATCAGTGTTATTTGCGTTTTTCAGATTTCCCAATCAAAACTTTGTGAATTCTAACGGAATAAAATAAGAAAGAGCAATGCTGGAAGCATATTATATATTTATAATTATGTGTATTCTTATATTCTGTCCTCAAAGCTCTTGATCATAGTTCATTTAAAATACCCATTCCAAGAGTCTTACAGCGGTATGGTAGATTAAACTGGCGAAACCGCTTGGAGGGTTCACCACTGAAGAGCCAGGCTCTCCCATTATTATATGATTGCAGTAAGGACAGTAGAAATTTAGTTTATTTCAAAAGAATCATACGGGTCAAAAATAGTTTAAATTTCTGATAGCAGATGGCGCGCTAATACATCATAAGAATAACATGAAAGACATATATATCTACTTATATATTTGCCTTATTCTGTCTGTTTGTCTGTATGTCTGAAGCTCACAGATAGAATGCGCGCCCATTGGCTGCCAGCGAACACGTGGCCTCCCTGCCCCCCTCTAGACAACCCTGTTATCAGCTGTGCGATACATACACCTGTCTATAGCGGCCACTCTAGACAACCCTGTTATCAGCAGTGTGCTACATCCACCTGTCTAAACAGACCACTCTGTCTATAGCGGCCACTCTAGACAACCCTGTTATCACCAGTGTGTTACATTCACCTGTCTATACAGACCACCCTGTCTATAGCGGTCACTCTAGCCAACCCTGTTAACAGCAGTGTGATACATACACCTGTCTATACAGACCACCCTGACTATAGCGACCACTCTAGACAACCCTGTTATCAGCTGCCTGTCTATACAGACCACCCTGTCTATAGCGGTCACCTTAGGCAACCCTGTTACCATCAGTGTGTTACATTCACCTGTCTATACAGACCACCCTGCCTATAGCGGTCACCTTAGGCGACCCTGTTATCAGCAGTGTGATACATCCACCTGTCTATACAGACCACCCTGTCTATAGCGACCACTCTAGACAACCCTGTTATCAGCTGCCTGTCTATACAGACCACCCTGTCTATAGCGGTCACCTTAGGCAACCCTGTTATCATCAGTGTGTTACATTCACCTGTCTATACAGATCACCCTGTCTATAGCGGTCACCTTAGGCGACCCTGTTATCAGCAGTGTGATACATCCACCTGTCTATACAGACCACCCTCTTTATAGCGACCACTCTAGACAACCCTGTTATCAGCTGTGTGATACATCCACCTGTCTATACAGACCACCCTGTCAATAGCGACCACCCAAGACAACGTTTTTAAAATATATTCGCACTCGGGTAAACCCCGGGCGTTGCCCGGGCCATTCGTCTAGTTGTATATAATAGTTTAAAAGGCAGACAGACACATTTTATAAATCAATTCGCACCAAATACCACTTAGACCTTCTACACCCCACTCTGTCAACAGCTCCTAACGAATCTATGTCAACATTAAGACATCCTTCGGAGATATATATGCTACTGTCCATTAAAATTACTACACACAACAGAAACTCAAAAAAAAAATAAAAATAAATAAAAATAACAAACTGATATTCATATTATAAATAAAAGACAATTCGCTGAGGGAAGATTTTTTTTCTATATTATAATTATATTATATTCTATATTATTCTATTATAATCTAAAAACTCAAATATTCCATATTTAAAAAAATATATATTTCCTTTTTATTCATTGATATTTCTACTTTTTGGTTATCATAGTTTTTAGAATGACTTTCAGTTTTGTTGTAAATATGCGTAGTTAACATATCTATCTTTTTGACTCACTAATATAGGATTTTAACTTTATAAGTTCTATATATTTTGAAAATAGCTAATGTGTAATATTTCCTCAAGTAATTGAAAATAAAAGCTACTTAATGGTAACTAATTATCTTTTTTTTATCACGGCTGCACCTTCAATCATTTATCTTATCGATCCTTTGTCTTATAAACCCTTTATCAAACAACAAACAAATTATTCATAACATATGCTAGTATATAACGGTAATACTGTATCGGAAGAAATCCTTCCCTCAGCGAATTATCTTTTATTTATAATTTTACAGAAGGAATTATATTAATAACAAGTTCTATATATTGTACAAATAAATTATACAGGAAATAACGATGGATTCATTTTTAGTGAAATTTGGAGGTATGGATCCTGAGAAATCAATTCCCAGAAGAACCATTTCTGGCAGCAATAACATCGCTTACGTAGATTGGATGACAGGTACATCTACAGTTCCCATGTTGCTTTAACACGATGTTCATCGACAGTAGTGACTGGCGTATTATGACGAGCTTGTCGCTCAGCAAACATTGACCAGACGTTTTCTATTGGTGACAGATCAGGAGAATGTACTGGCCAGGACAGCAGTCGAGCATATTCTGTATCTAGGAAGGTCCGTAAAATACCGGCAACATGCGGTCATGCATTATCCTTCTGAAATAAAGCATGCCAAAGTCCTTTATATATCAGAAATATAATGCGGACTATTAAAGTGCTGGGAATGCAAGAACAAATGTTCGGACTCGGGACTACTGTCGTAATTAATGTTCGGACTCGGGACCGCAGCCCCCCCCCCCCCCCACTGTCTCCGCCCCCCAAGTCAAGCAACATCAAGCCAGGTTTCCTTGGTTCTGGATCAGATGTCTATTCTAGGTGATGTTCAATAAAGGTTGGTTCTGTACATGATATGGTTGTAACGACATCCGATCCAGGCCATTGACACCTCCAAATAAGCAAGATCTTCGAGTCCCAGCTTCTTATTCCAGAAAACTCAAGACTTCTTGATGCAGGAATAAACCAGAAATATTTAGTTATTATTATTATTATTTATATTATTTTATACCCAAAACTTGCAGTTGGATGTAATCTTCAACAATTTATTTATTTATCGTTCAAAACTTTGTTTCACGGAAGAGAGAATCGATAGTAAAATAAACCCATATTTACAATGTATCATTGACTTAAATATATGCGCTTTTCAAGCAGATAAAAATATTGAACAACGGAATCTTTTTGAAATATCGTACATTTATTCTTGATATAATAAAATTGATTCCGTAAATACATAAGATAATACGGAAAATATTTTTTACATGTGTAGACTTGTGGTGAAGTTACAGTAAAAGCAGTCGCTAACTACCCACTATGATTATCCGGGTCTATACCATGTATACTTGGGATACGTTTTAAAAAATAGAGGATATTTTTATCTATATTGCTAAAGTTGTTGTGAATTTTATTCCGTTCTTTACCCTTTACTATTTGTTTTGCCCTTTATGAAAATCCTTTAATGTCTTCATAATGTCCCTCATAATGCTGTCTACACCCTCATATCTTATTCGAAGTTGAAAAAGTCAATTTCGAACTGAATCCATTCATCTCATTTTAATAACAAAGTATTAATTCAAAATATCGTGGCAAAGCTTCATTTGATAGATTAAATATTGGGATAACTAATGCGCAACAAACAAACACACAAATTCCATATGAAATATTTAACTACTCTGCAAGAGTTTTTTTTTTATTGCTTTATAAAAATCAGGATGACAAGTTTTCAAGTATTAAGAATATTTTTCTAGTGGTCTGTTTAAAGAAAACCTCTAGTAATGGTATATATGCTAGCAATAGCTTCATTGGAGTTATTTGGATAAGAAAATTAGATTGCAACATCTCAAATAAACCCGCTGAAGGGCAAAAATTTGCTCGAAAGCTTACAACACTTCAAATAAAAAGAAACACTTTGCCCAAAATCCAATTTTCTTATTTAAAATGGTATATATACAAGTCTTTTTTAAAACGAAAATTATTATACGAGATACAATCATTGCATGGCTGTGAGAAATCTACTCTTTTTAATTTGTGCTCTTATTTTCTTATATTTAAAGTTGTGAGGGAGAACAATCTATCTATTTATGCTGTTGAATTTAGATAATTAAAATAAAATTCAAATTATAACTTTTCTATTTTGACGCTATGTTTCTGTAGTCATGTTCTATATTCGCGAACAAAACTTAAGTAAGTTTCATATTCTGTTGTAGCCACTGGTCTATTTTTTAAGGTGACAGGCAATTACGTTCATACTTGGTTATCTCTTATGTCTCTTCAATAGAGGTCACTGTTTATCTGAATCCTGATATAAAGGTAAAAACTTCCTTAAGTTTTGTCCATTTAAGTGTACCTCTTCTAAATTGAACGTGTAGCCTGTTTCCATGTTGTCTTGGGCTATGAGAAATTTGTGATAATTATTCTTCATGTCTTGTTCTTTCATTCTTTACTCATTATGGATTTTTACTTTTTCAACAAGGTATTCACAATTTGCAATATTTTACAATTTACAAATTAAAAATTTACTGAATAAATAGTTTTTTTTTTTTCATATTTTTTTTGGTTTCGTTTTCTTTGTTGGTTTGGTAATGGGGTTTCAAATGATCTGGCGGCTATGTACGGGGATTGGAGAAAAGTTTCAAAGTCATTGTCTGGCTTATCGAAGTGTGAGGGAAGAAAAAATTGACCTTGTTATCGGATACGTTTTCTTCTCTAGGTCGGTTTGACAAAGTTATAAATGAATTCTAGAGGGTATCCTTTTACTTTTAAATTTCTGGTTAGTTATTTGATCTTTCCAAAGGCTTAATTAAATGGAGCGGGTAATAGCTATATATATTATTTTAGATAGTATTTTTTAAAATTAATATTTCATGACCTCTTAGGCCTCGGAGGATCAAAATGAAGGTAGTGTGTGAAGTTTGAAAGAAGGTTTGTAACATACTGCTGAGTGTATGAAAATGTTCTTCATTACACATACACTTAGCTAGGTTGTAATAGAGGTAAACATATAAAAATATATTTAAACTCATTATTAAATTGTAATAACGTTGTAAGAAAGTTTTGAATTATACTGCTGTATGAAAACTTTCTTCATTTTGCATACATGTAAACTTTTTAAAGTATATTTATATTCATTTAGAAAAAAATTAGGTACACCGACAAAATATTGTTATATTTTCAGATATTATCGTTTTAATCTATCACATCTAGGAAAAGTTCTCTAATAAAATAATATATTTGAGAATAACCTATATCGTATATATTTAATATTTAACACAATACAGCAGACACATATTGTTAAACTATTTGTGTCAAATACCACTTAAACATAGATACATACATCCTTCAAAGTCAACAACTCCCCACAAATCCATTTCAACATTAAGAAATCCTTCGGAAATATTTTCCAGGCAATTTACATAAAAAGCAGAAATCCTCAGGGTATTGTAAAGTAGAGGGGAAGCTGTTTGTACTTGATTCTCCGTCGAGAGTGCTGTGTCAATTTTCTTTGGAGATCTGCAATTTATAGATGGCATATAGGGTGTATTGTTGTTTAATAGAGAAAAATTATATATTTTCACTTTAATAGATAGGAATATATATTTATAATATCTCCTCTTAGCTCTCATTGTTTCACCTTCAGAATGATGGACTTCCGTATATGACTTCACCACTCAGGTGTGAGGGGCTCATCGGACTGACAACCATAAATCTTCACATCTTCCCAGCCGGTAGTACACTCTAAATTTGTATGGTTCTTTTTGAAATTCATTTGCTGGTTGAGGGTTTGTTTTTAAAATATTTTCTTTTTACTTTTATTTTTTAAATCTGCTTTTCACATGTGTAGACATACGGTGCACTTAAAGTAAAAGCAGTCGCCTATTTCTACCCACCATGATTATCATTGCATGTACCACGTGTACTAGGGATAAGCAAAAAAAAAAAAGTTTTTCTGAGTTCTTTGCAATTCTTCATCAGATTTAGTTAGCATTTTGACTCTTAGGGAAAAAGGAGTTATTCCTCTTCTTTTGTATTCATGTTGTGATATATATTCTATATCTTTATTGTATTTTGATGTATACGTTTTGTAAGATATTGATCTCGTGATTTGAAATAAACGTTCTTTCATTGACTTCTAATTTGATAAAATCAATAAAACATCCAGGTCTAAGTTTCTTATATAATTCTATTACTCTTTAAAGAGCATCCAGGACTGAGTTTATTGTAAAATTTTATTTCTCAAAAAATGAATTATGCAAGAAACTTAGCCCTGGGTTCTTACTTGATTTTATTAAAATATTAATCTCTCGTATTGTTCTTACAAGACCAAGTTCACACAAGGGCAGTCTTGTCCGTTGACAAACATCATAAAATCCAGTCGTAGGTAGGAAGATGACCAGGTGGACAGTCAGCAGCAGGTGACATCCCAGTTTTTACTTCTACAGCTGTACTTAATTACAAGTCTCCAGCAAGGACAGTAGAGATGTTCGATTATATACTACAAGGTAATTAGTGTAGATAACACTAATCTCTACCCTGGCGTGCTGATGACATGCAGCAATTTACAGTACCTTTTTTTATACTACTCGTGGTGTTCTTGGAAGGTTAGCATAATGTTTGACTAACTATCGTAGATTCTATAATTTTATCTAAGATTTATAACAAGAGGTTAGTAATGGATGACTTTTTTTTTTTTGCATTGACATCGTTAGTGAGCGAGGTTTCGAGGTAAAAAAGCGAGCTTTTTAACAGACTTTCTCCAATACACTATATAGTATGTACCTATGAGCCTCCTCTCCCTTTAATTATACATCAGAACAAGACATTATGTTGATCACCCTAGTAAAGAAACTTTATTAGTAGTGATAAAGAATGATCCATAACACCAGTTGTGATAAATTCAGACAAAAAGCCAGCCTGTATACCATGGTTTCGGGCTATGGCCCTAATTAGTACAGGGACAGCTTAAGGAATTTGTCTGAATTTACCAAACTGGTGTTGTGGCTCATCCTTCATCACCACTATTAATGTTTTAATTAGGGTGATGAACATATCGTTCTGAAGAATAATTAAAAAGGAAGAAATACCCCTATAGGTATATTTATTTAAGTAACCCAGGTTCTTGGAGCGTACAGAAGTCGCCAACTACCCGGGATGTCCTTCTGACCTAAGTCTTCTTGGATTTATATACAATGCCAGTGGAAGTCCAATTAATGAGGTGTCGCCAGGCAGATTTCTTTCTTGGGAGATTTTCTAGGGATGCTGGACATATGTTGGTGATACCTAGGAGAGTGGCTGTCTATAGGTATATGAATGTAATCCTCCTGTAAAAATGTATGCTGTACTATATACTATACAGTCTCCTCGTCTATTGGTGAACGAAGTCAGTTTGAAGAGCCCTCTTCTAACTTACCTTGATTATTAAAATATTTAAAACTTTCGTAATACAAGTATATATTCGCAATACTTGTATAAGGTTTTTTATTGAGCAAAATCTTCCGAGCTCTCGTTCTTTAACGGCCAGTATTAAATCTAAGAACAAACACGGGGCAATATCGACGTTTTTTATGACACGTGTAAACATATATCTTCCCCTCTATTCGTCGTTACTCTTGATTTGGTTCTGTCTGTTAAGAACGGCGGAAGTTCGAAAGTTCGCGGTTTTGCTAATAAATAAATTTATAACGAAATGTTTTTATTTCTTTATAATAGTATTGTGCGATACTGTATACGGTTTTTATTGTTTAATATATTGATCTGTGAGAGCACACAATTTTAATAAATAAGTGACTTTTGACCAACCCTGTTAGAACAAACGAAAATTCAAAAATAATTTTTGGAAATTCTTTCGACTTTGGAAAGTACAAATGCAGATGAGATAATCTTCGAATAAGATATGGATGAATGCCAAATAATTCATATATGTCATATTAAATATTGATATAAGCATTTATATCATATACTTGCTTGATTTTTATACATGACCATCATGGTATTGCGTCGTATAAGAAATATTAAAACAGTTTTAATCACAATTTTCTTTAATTTAGCTGATAAATTAATAATTTGGGAAAAGTAAAATACCTGTCTTAAGTCTTGAAGAACAAAGAAAATAAAAGGTTACGTATTTACATATCTACAAAAAGACCTGAATCGGCTAAAAGAAACAACAACTATACGTTTATATAGTCCACAGCCGCGACACCTGACTCTCGACTTTACAGAGTTTGTTCCAGAAATTATAATTCGAAAATATATAAAATAATTCTACTATAACATATATATACTCTATGGAGTAAAATTGGGGCAAGAATATCATTACTGTAAATAAAAGTTTCCTTCAAATAGCGGCATTGAATTTCATTCATCAACTTCAACACAAAACACAATGCATTTATTTAATCTGCTTTGCTCAAATGGCGATAATTATTGGGACTTATTCAGTGATCCGAGTAAGCAATGTGCTCGGGGCAAAAATATCAAATAAACGCATTGCTTTGATGTACTCAATATAAACACATTATAATTCATTTATTAAATGAGAGATAGGAACCTTTTTGCCCACAGTTACTTTTATAATATACTAGCCGAATGACCCGGGCAACGCCCGGCTTTTATCCGATTAAATGTTTTTATTCAAATAATATTAGTTACAATTATAAATTTGCACCGTGGATGTCACTTTTGTGCAACGTCCCGCTCCAAACTTTGTGTCTGAGAAGCGATTTTTTTATAGTAAGATGATCTGGCTTTTGTTTTCTGCTCGAATGAATGTTTTTCTGTTAGAATTTTGTTCCTGCGTACAAAATAATGAGCTGGTTTCACCCGTGGTCTCTGCTTTTTGGACTCTTTTTCCCGATATAATTTTGTATCTGATAATCTTACATGATACAGCAATATCGTCATCATCATTTTCTGACTAATAATAAATAGTTTTAATAATTGATTTATATATATTTTTTAAATAGCCTATCGTCTTCCCCGTATTATTTTACCTATGTATGGAAATTTTGGTTTGAATTAGTGAACTACTGCGAATTTGTATACCGGACATACAAACCAACAAACAAACATACAAACATTCATTTATATATATATAGAAGATATCATATAAAGGAGTTTTAAAAATTGTTAAAAAGAAATGCATCGGCCGGGAATCGAACCCTGGCCGCCCGCGTGGCAGGCGAGCATTCTACCACTGAACCACCGATGCTTTAAAAAAATGGCCATATTTAGGTATTCATTCGATTCCGGATTAGTCCGCGTAAAAAAAAGTTCTTCAAATGAAAAAAAGAAATAGCCAAAAATACTAATCAAAATGCAGTCGAAAATTTTCCTCAGGTTTATAAAAAGCGACATGCAAAATTTGGTACCAATTGGTTCAGTAGTTTTTGAGTTTATCGCGAAACAGACAGACAGACAGAAATTGACTTATATATATATAGAGATAAATGCATATTCTCAAAGTTTCATTCAAAGATTATTGCCCTATTTATTACACTCTGTATTAGTTGTAAATACACTCATGGACAAACCTTAAGGAAGTTGTACCTTTCAGCATGTATATCGGGATTAAGACAATAACTCTGAAATATATTACAGTAACCTTTATTGAAGACACAAGAGATAACCAAGCGTGAAAAAAATTGCCTCTGTCTCCTTAAAAAAAAAAAAAAACAGGATAGTGGACATCAAAGACTTTCCACTTCCTTAAATATTGTCCATGAGTGTCGTTTTCAAAACGCTCTTGCCTAAATTTATTGCTCTCAATAATCTGAAAATCCAAATACAATGATAGAGGTCTGGCAGAATGAACTGAGAAAACCACTGGAAGGGTTCACAATTGATGAGCTAAGCCATCTCAACATAATTTCAAATATCAGTACGAACTGTAGATAATCGATATAAAATAAGTAATGAAAGATGTCTCTAATTTAGTCAAGGTGTTCATTTAATAATTTGACTATCCCATAGAGAACTGTCCCATAGAGGAAAGGATCCACAGTTGGATTCTTCCATCCTATGGCCATGGCAGGGTTAGAATGTGAAATTCGCCATAAAGTCGGATTATCGTAATTTAGGAAGGTCAGTAACTTAGCATTACTTCTCCAGATCTATCTGCGGGGATGACAAAGTACCTCCCCAACTCTTCCTTTTTCAATACTTTCTAATTTATATTATGCTTGCCGAGTGTGGAAGGAATTTTGCACTTTTATATTCTCGAAATATTTTATATTAAAATCACAAATAATATATTTGAATAATTTATATAGGGCTTGATCAAATTTATTGTTTTAGGGTTAAGACGTATGTTTTCCTATATCTTTTACCTTGATTTATTACCTATAAAATTTTGTAGATAAGACTATTGATATATATGTACACATCTATTACTATTATCTCTATAAATATGTTGTTGCGATGTGATTTATACCTTATGTACATGGAAATATGGACAAAATTTAAGGAAGAGTGGAAAATCTTTTATATCGACGGTCGTCTTTTTTTTTTTTTTTTATGAGACAGAGGCAATTTTGTTCATACTTGGTTATATCATGTGTCTTCAATAAAGGTCACTGTAATATCTTTCAGAGTTATTGTCTGAATCCTGATCACATGCTAAAAGGTACAACTTCCTTAAGTTTTGTCTATGAATGTATTGACTTTATTTTTAAAACGACTATTGAGGTATAGAAAACCGAATAAAGAAATATTACAAAAGGTCAGATATTGAAATTATGGAAAAGCATCTCCTTATCGTTTAGCCGGAAGTGGCTGGTAGCTTGAGCCATATAGAGGAATAAATAATGATAAACCATTGATTTTTTTAAACTGTTGTACTAAATTCGATAAATCGCGTGAGAACGCTCTTGCAACCTCAGAATAATTTTTAAAGCCTTGCCAAATGCCTCATTTTTATTTACTTCTCCTGACGAAGACAAAAACTATTGTTAAAACGTTGAGAAAATAAAAAACTCTAATTGGCCGAAGTGTCTATTTTTTACAGAAATATCAGAATATTGTCCGATAAATAAATAAAGGCCAACATCGTATGCATCTCAAGCTGTCTGTCAGCGTAGGGCAGAATGTTTTTTTTTTAAATATATCTTTCACAGAAAAATTAGAACCTTGTTTTTTTTTCCTGCGGATCCGTTAACTCACTGCAATGGAGTTTAAACCCTCAGTGATCCAACAATAGAAGGATATAGTGGTGCCTTCCCGTGACAGCTAAAGGACGATCACTGACTTGTTTCCAACGACCAGACCAACGCTACCCCAGGAGACTGTACCCCGAACTATATTTTAAAATAAATGAACATTCTCCCACTGACACCCCATTGAATCCCTGCCTCAACTATAGTTTTATAAGAATTTAATCCAAACACATGATCAAATGATGGCCATAATATTTCTATAAGGCTTCAATTCTCAGAATATGGTATAGGTGTTTCTTTATGGCTTTATCCCAATAAATGGTCTTTTTTTTCTATATGGTTTCATCCCAGATGGTGTTCTGTTTGTTTCCATATGGCTTCACCTTAAATAAAGGTCTATTTGTTTCTATATGGCTTCACTCCACGTTATGTCTTTTTGTTTTTATATGGCGTAACACCAGACAACAGTATATTTGTTTTAATATGGCTTCAATTCAAATATTGGCCTATTTGCTCCTATATGGCTTCATACCAGATGATGGTTTATTTGGATCTATATGGCTTCACTCCAGATATTGGTCTATCTGTTTGTATATGGCTTCAATTCAAATTATGGTCTATCTGTTTGTATATGGCGTCATACCAGATGATGGTCTATTTATATCTATATGGTTTCACTCCATATGGCAGTCTATTCGTTTCTATATGACATCACTCCAGATAATATGGTGTCTATTTTATTTGAAATCCCTTGATATTGCTCCTTACTGATAGCAAATCGGCTATTTTATTACGATTTTTCAAAAAATATTTATTTTAAAATAGATTGATTTTTGAATTTAGGTTTAAATTAGCCTTGAATTTGTTCACGTCGTATTTTAACAGGTAAAATTGTGTTCAGGTCAAATATATTTTTGCTTTATTTTGCTATTAACATTCTCTAAAAGGAAATCTCATGCACATTTACTGGAAGAATGGTGTTTTTCAAATTTGTGTTTGTAATGATATGTATAGATTTATTTTTGGAATATGTAGAAATATATGAACGTTTTTAATAGAGTGATTGCATGCTTGTTAGTCAATAAATGTAAAATTGTATTAGAAAACTCTTTAAACAAAATATTTATTATGTGTCAGCGAAGCAATCGTCTGGTGGGGCTTGGAGGCTGGACTGTATGGAGCTTCTAGAGAGTGCGACGTGACTCCATTGATTCGATAGTCCGAAGTGTGATGACAGATCGCAAATAACTGAAGAAGGAGTTTGAAGGTAAGTTGAATCAATATTTACCATATGTTATTGCTTCAGCATTAGTTTTATAATAAGGTGTAACTTCTAGCTACATAATGATACCCTAATACACGAGCATAATTGGAAAGGATTATAACCAAAAGGTAATGGTTGCATATCAACAACAACAAAAAGGCTTTAAAGACACTCGTCCCATACAGAATTCTCGCAGATAAACAAACAGAAGTAAACATAGCAGTTATCTACAGAAAGTGGAAATTAATATTCTTCAAGTGTTGGGTCCATCATCTGTGTTGCGCCTATTGACTGTGTTTTTTTCCAGAATTTGTGAAAGAAATGGTTATATATAAACAACAACAAAAAAACTTTATTAAGAACACTCGTCCCATACAGAATTCTCCCATATAGGTAAACACAATTAAACATAGCAGTTATCTACTGAAAGTGGAAATTAACATCGACCTTTCTTCAAGTTGGATTCATCATCTGTGTTGCGCCTATTGTCTGTGCTGTTTACCAGAATTTGTGAAAGAAATGGTTGATAATCATGAAATTTGGTATCAATATACAGAAGAGGCTATTATATATAGACTAAATAATTTTTTTTCAAACCAGAAAATAATTTTAATTTGAATATTTTTAGATGTTTTGCAGCCATAATTTAAAGATTCATTAAAATCCACAAGCAGTAAATTTCAGTAATATTCAATGTCTTTTCTTCAACTCTCCTTCTGGTTGTATTCTTTCCATTATAGTGTGTTTTACAGTACAGTAGTGTACAGTTAAAATAGTTTTAATAAAAATAATTCCTTTTTTAAAAAATAATTTGTTGTTTGGAAGTGTGTTTTTGTTTGGAAAAATATATGGCTACATCAACCAATTTTGTTTATTTATTTAGTTCCCGACGTTTTAGCGATTCTACTGAGGAGACTGACAGCGGATCATTGAAACGTCTAGAACTGAATTTTAAAGATGGTTAATTTAGCCATATATTTTTTACCCAAAATATAATTTGGAATCTTTATATTGTCTTTAATAGAGCGCTTTTGTTTAGTAAAAGGTTAAAAATTTCAAATAAAAAAAAAACGTTTTCAAACAGCAGTGAATCAAAGGTTTGTGTATCTCACCTGCCCCCGAACATTAGATATTCTGATGACAGAGTTGATTCCCGGCCGGCATGCGGTAATTGAAAGACAGACGTGATTTCCTGCCTACTAGTTAACGAATTCCTTAATAATTAGACTTGGCTTCTTTTTAACTCCATCTCCCTTGATAGTAAAAATAAAACCTTTCCACTGTATATATACGGCAGTACCTTGGGATTTAAAAAATGTTACTAATTATTGATGAAAGCAGAAGATGCCTTTTTCTCAATTCATCCACCTGATCCCAGTACAATTTCACTTTTGTGCTATTTTTTTCACTTTCTGGAATCGTTCGAATACACTAAAACATATAAATCGGAGGATGTCACTTTTCACAAAACCTTATTTAAAAGACGAATATTGGCATTAAGTCTCCAAATACTGCTTTCATATCTCAAAAATGGTTATAACTAGTTCTTAAAATTCTTTTTCGGATGGAAAAATTGCCCTTCAAAGTTCCAACAAATGATTATCTCAATTTAGAAGACCTACTGGAATAAAAGATTGCGGTTAATGGCAATTGTTGTGGTGACTACACCTAGTAAGGATGTAGTTTTGACTTCAGAAGTTTTTGGACGTTTACAAACAAAAAAAAACCTATTTAACTAAAATAAACGCTAGTTCTATTTAAAAATCATGACACTTTATAATATTTATGGCGACGTTATCCTTAATTCAATAAAAATTGCGCTAGCTTTCAAATCAACAGTTTTTCCTCATAGTTATATCCTCGATAAGTCTTATAAGTTATTCCTATCACACGTAGGGCCTCGATACAGAGCTGTTGGCTTGAATTTTGCCCTATTTTTATCATAATAAAGATAAAAAGGCTGCTTTAACATCTTATGATTTCGGCCAGCAAGAGCCTGAAGTTTGATAAATGCCAGATCTGTGTTCGACATCTTAGGCCGCAGTATTGTTGAAGCAGAACTCTAAGTCCCTTTGAGCGACCACTTCTGTGGAATCTCATATACTATTCTCTGATATAAGTAAACCTCTGATAAACGACCACTTCCAGGAGAGACCAGGACTATCTAGGTTTCTTTATCAGTCTCTCTCTCTATCATGGGAGGTTCTAACATAGCATTTAAACATCTAAATAATGGATTCTATATAAAATTAAAAGACACCTCTTCCCTGTTTCCAAATAAACTTAAAACTATGTTCCGTCTATTGAACATCTCTGCACTCTCTCTTGCCGACTCAGGTCAGTGACAAAGCCACAGTACCAGCTTCGGCAATTATTTTGCTGTAAGAGGTGTGTT
>CP092871.1:73019270-73078161 GCA_030710605.1 Cordylochernes scorpioides | reverse complement strand
ATTTATTTTATTATAAATCAGAGAAGAAGGTTTATTTTTTAAAACGTTTATATAAAACTTCTAAAATATAATAAATACATTATCTATTTTCTATAGAATATCACTTAATTTTTGTCCTAATATATATAAAAAATGTGTGTGTGTGTGTAACGTAAAAAAGAAAGAGTCGCGTTAAAAAATCCTAAAAAATGGCATGACTAATAAATCTTGCTACGCCTGTCATTGTAATCTACTAAATAATCATCGCCACCTCCAGGCAGACGTTTAAAGTAACCCAATATTGACCCAAACGAACAAATCACCAGTTGTGATCCAATTTGCCGCCAAAAATCCTGGGGCAGACGACCCTACCACAATCAGAGGCCTCCCTCAGCCAATCAGCGTGACGGCTTGTTATCCCCCCCCCACCCCCCCAACATCACGAGTTCAGCACGTGGCCCGAACTGCCAATTTACCAAAATTTCTCTTAATTTACAGCCCCCTTCGTTCGTTTGGCCCCGAGCCAGCTATCGTCTGCAGGGGGAAGTGCTATTTTCGAAAGTGTCGGCTGCATCTTTTTTTCTTCTTCCCCCGTGATGAGTAGTTGGACTGCCAGGGATTTTTGCGGGCGTCGTCTCACATCTTTGTCACTGTCTTCGGCTCGCCAAAAAGGCTGATAACGAGCAACGTCTTAGTCAGGTGATTACCAGCAACTTCATCTTTTCCGCCTTCGTCTGACGACATTTTAAAAATACATTCTCTACAGACTTTACATTTTATAAATGGGTGTGCATAATTCTACACTGTGTGGAATGCACTGATGATAAGGAATGAGCAATAAAATGATGATTTTCTATCAATTACTGAGAGGCTATTAAGGAAATTTTGCATATATGTTCACATTTTGAACTGTTATTATGTAAATACAAATGAAATAAAGCATTTTTAAAAATATTTTAATACAATTTGAATGAGTTTTATGCAAATCACGATATGAAGAGTGTTAAAGCACATCTTTTTTTTTTTTTTTTTTATAAAAATTTTGATCTATAATTTTTTTACAAATCAATAAAACCATGTTGTTATTTAACTTTTGTACATTATTGTATATATTTTATTTTTCATAAATATATCTTTTTTTAACTTCATATTAAAAATAAACGAATTTAAATTGGGATTAAGCAAATTACAAAACGTGAAGAAAATCACTAATACTAAACACTCATAGACAAAACTTGATAATTTTTTTTTAAAGGAACATTCAAATTTACACATATGTAAAATCCGCCGTTATATATGCAAATAAGGAGTGGTTTATGATTAAAGTATGACACTTCCTTAAATTTAGTGTATCCATGAGTGTAGATTTAAACAAAAGTACAAATATATTAAGAAAATAATCTGAATTTCACTTAGAGTGAGTTATATTAATAAAAATAAATGCTAAAAATACCAATTAAAATCCGACACATCTATCATAATTATTGCAACAAAACTTCATGATCGCTATATCTGGTTTCCTCTATTTCAATTCTAATGTCCTCTAGCTGCTGGAAATGTTATTCAGCTTTTATGTCATGTTAGTCTATCAGATAAAATTTGTGTGGAATTTGTATAACCAGATTTCTTTATTTTTGAAAATCATTTTTTGGTTGGAAGTTTATCTGGAAAATAATATAGCTACATCAAGCAATTATTGATTTAACTCCCGACCTTTCAGTGACTATCTGCTCATGGGAATGTTTAATTTTGAATCAAAATTTCCATCTATATTTTAGCCATAGATTTGGCCCAGCCACTTTGCCAGCTAAACACCTCTTTGGCAGATTGTCAAGATTCCATTAGATCCCGTGTGGATCTCATGGAATAAAGTCCGCCCTAGACTGACGAGGGCTATTAGCCCGAAACCATGGTCTCTAGGTGGACGCTTTTCAGTTTGTCAAAGCTGATGTTGTGGCTATGTCACCGACCCGAGGCCTATAGTTTGCGGCGACGGTCAATAGATGGTGTCTGGTTTTGACGTCTATTTTGACGGGAGAGGCGACCCTTGTCTCTTTAGATCAATATCCTCCTGGCAAAATTTCCATCTATACTTATATATTAAAAAACGAAAGAAAAAAATAAAAGATAAAAAAATATTTTTTTTTCTTTCGTTTTTTAATGTGCTAAGCGTATTTACGAAAGTTTGGCCTTAAATACCCATTTCTTGGTTTTTCAGGAAGCCATTGGGACCAAAAAAATCTCTTTTGGTCGCAGTGGTTCAGCCTACTCCACGCTGACGAGTGCCAAAAGCGCGAAACGCGTTCGTGAATGGCTTTTCTTGATTTATCAAGAAATTGGGTCGGCCAAATATCAGGGAACAGGCTAAATCAATGTTTAGTTGATTTCTGTTCCACCAGATGGCGCTCTGCCTTCTGTAAAGCACATGTGCTCCTGGTCAGGATATGCCATTTTTAATATACTTATATATGTAAATACAAATTTATAAAATACATGTGAACCGTCACGACCTATATAAGTAGAAATAGGATTTTAAAAAACCATTCTCCTGAAGAGAGTGACAGTCACTGAAATGTCGGAAACTATATAAAGAATTGGTTGATGTGGTTATATCTCTTTTAAAAATTGCTTTTAAACTTGACCGAGAATGTTCAGTAACATTACATATTGGCCTGTATGGTCCATGTCTTGGTAATCGATGACCGAAAATTCATCTTTTTGGAAAATTATTCAACTAAAGCATGGCAAGGCACATTATAACTGTTACGAATATAACTTGCGATTGATACAGAGTTTTAAAATTTTGAAGAAATTTCGCGTACAAATTCATTACACTGGTTTCTTAAACATGCTCTTACTAATTTCATGGTAATTTAAGCTTATATTTCTAATGACATTAATATGAGAAATAACAGAAATGTGTTTGTAAACAACTGATTACCTTTTTTAATCGTCCCTACATCTTGGCGAAAACAAAAACATAAATATGAAAATCATTTACCAGGGTAGGATAGTCTTTGCAGAGAAAAAAAAAAAGGAATTATCTATCAACCAAATTCTATTGTTCGTACACCCAAAGTTACATGGTGACTTTATAAATGTAGGTTGGTATTCTCTATATTTATATACCCATAGAGATGTAGTATATAGGAATAATTAAAGTTAATTGAGAATTGGATTGATCATCACATCCCTTCCGCCATAGTATCCTTTCAAACTGAAATAATGTAATATATTTTTCTCTCAATATATAATAAGTATTTAAAATATGTATATAAAAATGTGTGTATATAAAAATTGTATTTATTATTAAGTTTTAACGTGATAATCCTGTTGAAGGACTGACAAATCAGAAAGCTTGAAAATAAAAAGTTGCACAAGAAACTTAACCCTGGAAGCTTCATTTATTTTATAATAGCATCCTTTTTTTTTACGATATTTGAGGGGTGGTAGCGTGTGCCCATTTCTCTTCAGATGTAGGAGTGTCGGGAATCATTATTCAGGCTGAACCTGGATTCGTCTGAGAGCAGAACCTGACTCCCTTGGTCATGGTCCCAGTTGACGTGTTCTCTGTACCATGTAAGGCGACGCTTCTTCTGTAGTGGGTTCAAAGAGGCACATATCGCAGGCTTCTTAGCGTAAAGACCTTGTGTTTTAAGACTTCGTGTGAGACGGTTTTCCGGGATACAATTCTGCCAGTGGCCGTGTCAAGCTCCAGGGAGAGTTGGCGGGCTGACATCTTCCGTGAACGCTTGGCTGTTAGTATGCCAGGTATCGGTCGTCACTCGGGGTTGTCACCTTGGGACGGCTTCCAGCTTTTCTTTTGGCGACATGTCCCAGTAGTTTAGAATTGGCTACAGAGACGGGATATCACGCTTTCAGACATGTTGAACAAATTGGGGATTTCCCGCTGTGGTTGCCCCATTTCGATCCTCCCGATCGCACTTCCTCGTGATATGTCATCCAGATAGTGCCTTGTAGCCATTGATGGCTTTATCCTTGGTAAGGTATCAAGTAGGAATACAATAATTCATAAGTGCATTCTAATGCCAGCACGTTGAACTTCCTTCTCGAGTGTAACACATGTTCAATCCTAATCCCTTCATTATATGTTGTTTTTTATTTATTAAAGGAGAACACGTTAGGATTTACATATATGGTAAATCCGCCGTTATATAGGCAAATAAGAAGTGGTTTATGCTCAAAATATGAAATTTCCTTAAGTTTTGTCCATTAGTGTATATGTAAGAAGAGATTTGATAAACGGATTACTCAATTATAAATAATATTTATCATTTTTTTGCGTTTTTCTTGTAATTCCAAGGAGGTTTGAGATAGAAAACTGTATTTTTGGATTTCCCCCCTCTATTTAGGTCAGGAAACTTCTCTGTAAAAATAAAGTCTCAACTCCCAGTAGTTTCCGAGTTAAAATCATGCATTCAAAATAGACAAGATATCGTATTTATATAGATCAAAATACGGCTTGATAATATTTTTAATATTTATTCATCGTGTAGCAAAGTTTCACAGTCAAATATTATGGGAAAACGTATGAACACATCCATGCAAACATTTTAAATATATGTTTAAATAGATTGTTGAATTAAATGCGTTCAAAAAATCGTTTAAAATATTTTCAGAATTCTCCATCACATCTGGGAAGAGTTCTGATAAAATAATGTATTCATATTTCATGTTGTTTAAAATATTTAACACAATACACCCACACATATTGTTAACCTATTTGTGTCAAATACCACTTAGACATATCCTTCTACACCCCTCAATGTCAACAGCTCCCCACAAATCCATTCCAACATTAAAAAATCCTTCGGAAATATTTTACAGGCAATTTACATAAAAAGCAGAAATCCTCAGGGTATTGTAAAGTAGAGGGGAAGCTGTTTGTAGTTGATTCTCCGTCGAGAGTGCTGTGCCAATTTTCTCTGGAGATCTACAGTTTATATATCTAGATGGGATATAGGATGTATTGTTGTTTAATAAAGAGAATTTCTACATTTTCACATTAATGATCACAAAATATATTTTATATTATTCATATTCTCTGTTCTCGTCGTTTCAATTCAGGATGATTGACTTCGAATTTGGTCTCACTTCAGATAATGGTCTATTTGAGTTCACTTCAAAGGATGGTATATTTTTTATGTGGCTTTATGATTAAGATGAAATGATCTAGTGCTATATAAGACAGGGATAATAGAGTTCAATAATTTAAATTATTTCTTTAATTTCAAGGGATGACATTTTCTGAAATAAACTTGGATGTAACCTGAACACACACATATGTTAATTAGACAAATATTATAAATAATTTATTAGTTACAAATTTTCAAAATTAATCGGGACTTACGGGCCACCCTGTATATATCGTTAATCTACCCTCACCTCTAAGTGTTTCCAAGTTAAAACCTGCTGGTTTGTAAATATTGTTTTTATATATTAATTTATATATTGAAATGTTAATAGACGACGAAAATATTGTAGCATATGTCCTTTATAAGTTATTTATTATCTCAATATTATCTCAATCTAATTCAGTAGAAGGACGCAAATAATAACCAAGATATATTTCTATCATGGAACAATCATCACGCCATCATTTGTCCCAAACACACTCAGAATCGTAAGTTCAGAACTATAAAATGCATAGAAGATAGCACATTATATCGTTTAAACCACTGACAACATCAGTCCTTGAATGATCAGGGTGTAGAATATAAAGAGAATTGGGTCATGTAATTTCCAGTTAAATATTGCCCTTCTAAATTTATTCCGAAAAAAAGACATAATTACACCGTACTTTCTCTTCTATATTTTTAGAAACAAAAATAATACACTATGAACAAAATGATAACAAATTAGCATCGACCGTGTTTGCTCTATTTCGATTACCCCTATAAAAATGTCATCTCTTTATATTAACCTTTCTGTTAAAAGTTATACTTCTAATAATTAAAGAAGGTGAAGAGCATTTGGTTTAGTTACAATACTTGTGGAAGAATCCAGTGTATTTAGTGGATTAAATAAATACAAATACGTATTCAGAGTAAATTACAAGACCAGAGAGGAGAATCGAAGTCTTAAAAAATCTGTTGTGGCTAGAAGTTACCTTATATTTGGTGATTTTAACTGACAATTGAAGTTGTGTACTTAATAAACAATTGGATACAATGGATAACAGAAATTGAAGGAAGTCAGCAGTTAAGTTGCAAGTACAACTAGGGTGACATTTGTTCCATGGAAATCTTCCTGTAACTAGAAGACCGACCACATCTGGTATCTTGAGTTGTGGTGGTGGTGCTTGTCCATGGAGCAGATCAGATCGGTCCGCGCACCCTGATGTATCTTTAATTCAATATTCGAATGTCCTTGGGTGAAATGAAGACTATATTCAGTAGGTTGCAAGCACAATAGGGCCAACGATGTCGTCAGAAAGTCCTGCTGTTATTCGAAAGCTATGCTATGCGCTTATTATCAGAGTTGAGCTTGTGCAGAATTTAGAAAAGACCGTGGATGTAATAAATAATATATTCAGAAATTTTAAAAACAACAAGAAACTGTCCTCAGAAAGTTCTGTTCCTAAGAACATCATTTGATGTAATGCGCTAGCTGTCAGAGTTGTCTTTGTTCAAGAAATAGAAGAACCGTGAATATTAAAATAAATGCTTTTTATTCAGTAAATTTCTTGAACAACGAGGAGTAATTATGTCATCAGAATAAACGCATTTAACATGATCAAACGTGTTCAATAACATTGAACTTCCAAGTTTTAGTATTCGATTAACATAAAATCAACTTTTTGGAAAGCTGCATCAGCCAAATTATATTGTTTTATTCTTCATCCAACGTTATAGTGCCTCTCTGTCACCTTCGAAAGGCAATTATAGTTTGGTATATTGGCCTCTACACCCATCGAAACAAGCGATGCAAGAATAGATAACAGGATTTGGATGCTTATACATTTATTTTCTCCACTAAAATTAATTGGTTTCGCTCGAGATTCATATTAAAATGACCATTTCGCCCGAGTAAATAGATTTATCTATATTAAGCGAGATCTTTCAACATTGAACCATCGAGATAAAAACGTCATAAACTAACTGAAGTATCTAATAAAAGCATTCATTAATGGTAGAATATAGTGTATACAGCCATATTGAGAGATTTATTATAAATATAAAATTCTCTAAAACTTATGAAATTATATAATTTATATGTTAATTGTATATATCTCCAATGTAAATAGTGTAATGAATAACATAATATTTGTTTTTAAAGGTTATATATATATTACTATTATGCTTAATGTTACCTTTGACTTAAAATTGTATATGTACATCTATATCTAGATGATATTTATGTAGTACTTCGCGGCGCGCGGTGGAGCACAAATATCTTAAATCTCCTAAAATATAAATGGTAAATCCGTTGAAGTATTTTATAGATGTTCAAATTGTATTCTTTTGATCTGTGATTTTCTGCCTTAGTACTGTAAGTCTCTAGGATGACATTCATCGTTTATTGCGATCTTTAGAAGGCTGAATGGCAACAATGGGGTTTGGTAACTTAGAGGATCTCTCAGCTTGGATTTGTTTACTGAATGATTTAGATGATCATATTTGAAGCTGCTGGCTTGATTATTCTTTCTGTCGCTGCTGGTCTAAGTGTCGCAAATGCTACTCGCTCTAAGAACTATATAATCTAATAGATATTTCGCTGAACGTGGATAAGATGATGTCCTCCTATTAAAATGCAAGGACAAAGAGGTGGAATTGAACCAAATGTGATTCCTTGGCTTTCTTCGTGTATCTGTGACTGATTGATTCCCCGGTTTTCGGACTCAGAACTCCCGTCGCTTCTTTTCTGATCTAGGACTCTCCTATTCGGACTCGGGACCGCCGTCTTCAGCTATCGTCTCCACTCACATTCCCCCAAGTCAAGCAACATCAAGCCAGATGGCCTTGGTTCTGGATCGGATGTCTATTCTAGGTGTTGTTCAATAAAGGTTGGTTCTGTACATGATATGGTTGTAAAGACATCTGATCCAGGCCATTGCCATCTCCAAGCAAGCAAGATCTTCAAGTTTCAGCTTCTTCCCCAAGACTCAAGACATGAATAAACCTAAAATTTAGATAATTAGGTTTTTATTTTTAGGCCCCCGACTTGCAGTCAACTAGCATTTTCCAAAAATTTATTGTGCTATAGTTATTTTATATTATTCAATGATCTAAACTTTTTTGAAACTTACGATATTAACTTCTTGAATAGTTAAATGGATAGTAAAATAAACCCATATATTTATGATATGATATAAATAACGTGAATAATTAATATTTATCATAGAATTGGGGATTTCATCAATTTAAAATAATCATAAGGGGCCGCAACCTTTTTTATTTACTTGATTAAAGGAAGCTTTCGGACAAGCTCTTCTTCAGCTAACAGATAGTTTTGTAAATTACTCTTTTACAACAGGCGAGTATACTTTTGCAACGGTTTTTTAAAATTGTTTTTTCTTCTTGCTATGAAAAAAATTAGAGTCGGTGTCGTCCATATAGATTATGGGGAGATTTCTACCTGAATTTTCTGGAGTTATTATATGAATAATTATATATAAACAACTACTCACCCGGCAAATTACTTTAAAGGAAAAGCACTTACAGCAATTAACGCCACACACCCAATATTAATAAAATCAAAAGCAAAGTCAATAAATTTATCAATCAAACTCTTTGATACAATAGTGAGAGCTGTCCTGATGTATGCCGCTCCATTATGGGCAACAGAGCATAAAGACTTACTGGACAATATACAAGACATATTTATCCGTAGGTTCCTGAATCTGCCCAGATACACTCCAGGTTACCTAATCAGATTAGAAACCGGTCGTATCTCATTGAGTGTAACAGCCTTAAAATTAACCCTGAAGTATTGGCTGCGGGTGTTGAATATGAGCAGTGACAGATTGCCACGTATATGTTTTAATAGAACACGGGAACTCTCTAATGCTTCGGGCACACCCATCGGTTTCATTAAAAAGCTCACTAATCTGCTTAACGATAATGGATCCCCTGCACTTGTTTCCTGTGATGACCCTGAAACGCTGAGGAGCGCGATTACAGGGCTCTTAAAAACAGCGGCAGACCAATCTATACAAAACGACCTTACAAGAATGGATAAATCTAAGCTATACTCTCACTACAAAGACATTCACATATCTTTCATGACGGAGGGATACCTTTTAGGGGATTTTCCTTTCCCGGTTGTAAGACTACTCGCACAAGTTAGAATACTTTCAAGCTTTTTTAGAGAAAACCACACCAAGATGCTCTGCGGTGAGGACCCGACTTGTACCTTCTGTAATTCAAAACTACAAAATGAAATCACTCACTATATTTTTGATTGCTCTGCTCTGAAAGAAGAAAGAAGAACCCTTATGCTCAAAACTGGGCAACTCTGTGCTTCACTTCCATCAATAATTGACAATATGACCCAGAATAAGTATATTGCTACGGCGTTTTATGGTTTCCACAAGTCCATATCTCAGAAGAAGGCCAAGTGATACTCACTCCTCACTTTCTTACTGCTACTCTTTTTGTGTTGATTTCTTGCTTCCCTCTTTCTTATTATTATTTTTTTTTTTTTCCTTTTCTTGTTTTTTTTTTTCTTTCTCTTTTTACTCTGTATATATCGCTATTTCCGTTGTCTCACTGCTTTGTTCTTATGCATACCTCTGGTGAATCCTGTATAGGGTCAGTGACCCTAAATAAAGGCTTTTTTGTTGTTTGTTTGTTGTTGAATAATTATATATATTTTTTTGTTTTACATTTTCCTCGCTATTGTCTCTCAGAATTTATATGAATATTTTTTAATGTTAGCAATAAGATGTCTATCAGTTAACAATGTTAATTTGAGAATTCGGAAATTTTAATACTGTTCTAATTCTCAGTTCATTTGAACAACAAATCATCAATTAAAAAATACGGTTTTAAAATATTTTAAATGATTCTTTATCTAGCCAAAGTTTCGTAGGAAGAGCTCAATTATTGTGAAGACATATATGAGGAACAAAACACATACATAAACACATTTTAAAAATGCATTTAAAAATTTATTAATTATTTGCGTTTTTCAGATTTCCCAATCAAAACTTTGGGAATTCTAACGGAATAAAATAAGAAAGAGCAATGTGTGCTGGAAGCATATTATATATTTATAATTATGTGTATTCTTATATTCTGTCCTCAAAGCTCTTGATCATAATTCATTTAAAATACCCATTCCAAGAGTCTTACAGCGGTATGGTAGATTAAACTGGCGAAACCGCTTGGAGGGTTCACCACTGATGAGCCAGGCTCTCCCATTATTTTATCATTGCAGTAAGGACAGTAGAAATTTATTTTATTTCAAAAGAATCATACGGGTCAAAAATAATTTAAATATCTGATAGCAGATGGCGCGCTAATGCATCACAAGAATAATATGAAAGACATATATTGTATATAATAGTTTAAAATGCAGACAGACACATTTTATAAATCAATTCGCACCAAATACCACTTAGACCTTCTACATCCCACTCTGTCAACAGCTTTTAACGAATCTATGTCAACTTTAAGAAATCTTTCGGAGAAATATGCAGCTGTCCAATGTCCACTGTCCATGCTACACACAACAGGAAGAAACTCAAAAAATAATAATAATAAATAAAATAACAAAATGATATTCATATTATAAATAAAAGACAATTCGCTGAGGGAAGAATTTTTTTTCTAAATTATAATTATATTATATTCTATATTATTCTATTATAATCTAAAAACTCAAATATTTCATATTTAAAAATATATATATTTCATTTTTATTCATTGATGATCTACTTTTGTTATCATCGTTTTTAGAATGACTTTCAGTTTTGTGGTAAATATGCGTAGCTAACATATCTATCTTTTTGACTCACTAATATAGGATTAACTTTATAAGTTCTATATATTGTGAAAATAACTAATGTGTAATCTTTCCTTAAGTAATTGAAAATAAAAGCTACTTAATGGTAACTAATTATCTTTTTTTTTATCCCGACTGCACCTTCAACCCTTTATCTTATCGATCCTTTGTCTTATAAACCGTTTATCAAACAACAAACACATTTTTCATAACATATGCTAGTATATAACGGTAATACTGTATCGGAAGAAATCCTTCCCTCAGTGAATTGTTTTTTATTTATAATTTTACCGAAGGGATTATAATAATAACAAGTTCTATATATTTATATTATACAGATAAATTATACAGGAAATAAGTATGGATTCATTTTTAGTGAAATTTAGAGGTGTGGATCCTGAGAAATCAATTCCCAGAAGAACCATTCCTGGCAGCAATAACATCACTTACGGAGATTGGATGACAGGTACATCTACAGTTCCCATGTTGCTTTAACACGATGTTCATCGAGAGTAGTGACTGGCGTATTATGACAAGCTTGTCGCTCAGCAAACACTGACCAGACGTTTTCTATTGGTGACAGATCAGGAGAATGTACTGGTCAGGACAGCAGTCGAGAATATTCTGTATCTAGGAAGGTCCGTAAAATACCGGCAACATGTGGTCATGCATTATCCTACTGAAATGTGGTATACTTATACCACAGTCCTTTACATATCAGAAATATAATGCGGACTATTAAAGTGCTGGGAATGCAAGAACAAATGTTCGGACTCGGGACTACTGTCGTAATTAATGTTCGGACTCGGGACCGCAGCCCCCCCCCCCCCCCCCACTGTCTCCGCCCCCCCAAGTCAAGCAACACCAAGCCAGGTATCCTTGATTTTGGATCAGATGTCTATTCTAGGTGATGTTCAATAAAGGTTGGTTCTGTACATGATATGGTTGTAAAGACATCCGATCCAGGCCATTGACACCTCCAAGCAAGCAAGATCTTCGAGTCCCAGCTTCTTATTCCAGAAAACTCAAGATTTTTTGATGCAGGAATAAAGCAGAAATATTTAGTTATTATTATTTATATTATTTTATACCCAAAACTTGCAGTTAGATATAATCTTCAACAATTTATGTAATTTATTGTTCAAAACTTTGTTTCACGGAAGAGTGAATCGATAGTAAAATAAACCCATATTTACAATGTATCATTGACTTGAATATATGCGCTTTTCAAGCAGATAAAAATATTGAACAAGGGAATCTTTTTGAAATATCGTACATTTATTCTTATATGGTAAAATTGATTCCGTCCATACATAAGATAATACGGAAAATCTTTTTTTACATGTGTAGACTTGTGGTGAAGTTACAGTAAAAGCAGTCGCTAACTACCCACGATGATTATCGGGGTCTATACCATGTATACTTGGGATACGTTTTAAAAAATAGAGGATATTTTTATCTATATTGCTAAAGTTGTTATGAATTTTATTACCTTCTCTACCCTTTACTATTTGTTTTGCCCTTTATGAAAATCCATTAATGTCTTCATAATGTCCCTCATAATGCTGTCTACACCCTCATATCTTATTCGAAGTTGAAAAAAGTCAATTTCGAACTGAATCCATTCATCTCATTTTAATAACAAAAAGTATTAATTCAATATATCGTGGCAAAGCTTCATTTGATAGATTAAATATTGGGATAACTAATGCGCAACAAACACATGCACAATATTTCCTATTAATACTTAATTACTCTGCAATAGTTTTTTTATTACCTTATAAAAATCAGGATGACAAGTTTTCAAGTATTGAGAATATTTTTCTAGTGGTCTGTTTAAAGAAAACCTCTAGTAATGGCATATATGCTAGCAATAGCTTCATTGGAGTTATTTGGATAAGAAAATTAGATTGCAACATCTCAAATAAACCCGCTGAAGGGCAAAAATTTGCTCGAAAGCTTGCAACACTTCAAATAAAAAGAAACACTTTGCCGAAAATCTAATTTTCTTATTTTAAATGGTATATATACAAGTCTTTTTTTAAACGAGAAATTATTATACGAGATACAATCATTGCATGGCTCTGGGAAATCTACTCTTTTTGAATTGTGCTCTTATTTTCTAATATTTAAAGTTGTGAGGAAGGACAATCTTTCTATTTATGCTGTTGAATTTAGATAATTAAAATAAGATTCAAATTATAACTTTTCTATTTTGACGCTATGTTTCTGTAGTCATATTCTATATTCGCGAACAAAACTTAAGTAAGTTTCATATTCTGTTGTAGCCGCTGGTCTATTTTTTTTTTAAGGAAACAGACTATTTCGTTCATAATTGGTTATCTCTTGTGTCTCTTCATTAGAGGTCACTGTCTATCTGAATCCTGATATAAAGGTAAAAACGTTCTTAAGTTTTGTCCATGTTAGTGTACTTCTTCTAAATTGATCTTGTAGCCTGTTTCCATGTTGTCTTGGGCTATGAGAAATTTGTGATAATTATTCTTCATGTCTTGTTCTTTCATTCTTTACTCATTATGGATTTTTACTTTTTCAACAAGGTATTCACAATTTGCAATATTTTACAATTTACAAATTCACATTTTACTGAATAAATAGGGTTTTTTTCTTTTTTTTTTTTTGTTTCGTTTTCTTTGTTGGTTTGGTAATGGGGTTTCAAATGATCTGGCGGCTATGTACGGGGGAGTGAGGAAAAGATTCAAAGCCATTGTCTGGATAACCGAAGTGTAAGGGAAGAAAAAAATGACCTTGTTATCGGATACGTTTTCTTCTCTAGGTCGGTTTGACAAAGTTATAAATTAATTCTAGAGGGTATCCTTTTACTTTTAAATTTCTGGTTAGTTATTTGATCTTTCCAAAGGTTTAATTAAATGGAGCGGATAATAGCTATATATATCCTTTTAGATAGTATTTTTTAAATTGATATTTCATGACCTCTTAGGCCTCGGAAGATCAAAATGAAGGAAGTGTGTTAAGTTTGAAAAAAGGTTTGTAACATACTGCTGTGTGTATGAAAATGTTCTTCATTACACATACACTTAGCTAGGTTGTAATAGAGGCAAACATCTAAAAATATATTTATACTCATTATTAAATTGTAATAACGTTGTAAGAAAGTTTTGAATTATACTGCTTCATGAAAACTTTCTTCATTTTGCATACATGTAAACTTTTTAAAATGTATTTATATTCATTGTTAAAAAAAAATTAGGTACACCGACAAAATATTGTTTTATTTTCAGATATTATCGTTTTAATCTATCATATCCAGGAAATATTCTAATAAAATAATATATTTGAGAATAACCTATATCGTATATATATTTACCACAATACAGCAGACACATATTGTTAACCTATTTGTGTCAAATACCACTTAAACATAGATACATACATCCTTCAATGTCAACAGCTCCCCACAAATCTATTTCAACATTAAGAAATCCTTCGGAAATATTTTTCAGGCAATTTACATAAAAAGCAGAAGTCCTCAGGGTATTGTAAAGTAGAGGGGAAGCTGTTTGTACTTGATTCTCCGTCGAGAGTGCTGTGTCAATTTTCTCTGGAGATCTACAGTTTATATATCTAGATGGGATATAGGATTAATTGTTGTTTAATAGAGAAAATTATATATTTTCACTTTAATAGATAGGAATATTTTTTTATAATATCTCCTCTTAGCTCTCATTGTTTCACCTTCAGAATGATAGACGTCACCACTCAGGTGTGAGTGGGTCATTGGACTGACAACCATAAATCTTCACATCTTCCCAGCCGGTAGTAAACTCTAAATTTGTATGGTCTTTTTGGAATCAATTTGCTGGTTGAGGGTTTGTTTTTAAAATATTCTCTTTCAAAAATTGTTTTTTAATCTTCTTTTCACATGTGCAGACATGCGGTGCACTTACAGTAAAAGCAGTCGCCTATTTCTACCCACCATTATTATCATTGCCTGTACCACGTGTACTAGGGATAAGCAAAAAAAAATGTTTTTCTGAGTTCTTTGCAATTCTTCATCAGATTTAGTTAGCATTTTGACTCTTAGGGAAAGAGGAGTTATTCCTCTTCTTTTGTATTCATGTTGTGATATATAGTCTATATCTTTATTGTATTTTGGTGTATTCGTTGTGAAAGCTATTGATCTCGTGATTTTAAATCAACGTTCTTTCATTGACTTCTAATTTGATAAAATCAATAAAACATCCAGGTCTAAGTTTCTTATATAATTATATTTCTCTTCAATAAAGCATCCAGGGCTGAGTTTATTGTATAATTCTATTTCTCTTCAATAAAGCATCCAGGGCTGAGTTTATTGTATAATTCTATTTCTCAAAAAAAAAAAGAATTATACAAGAAACTTAGCCCTGGGTTCTTGATTGATTTTTATCAAAATATTGATCTCTCGTATTGCTCTTACAACAAGACCAAGACCAGTCATGTCCGTTGACAACCATCATAAAATCCAGTCGTAAGTAGGAAGATGACCAGGTGGACAGTCAGCAGGTGACATCCCAGTTTTTACTTTTACAGCTGTACTTAATTACAAGTCTCCAGCAAGGACAGTAGAGATGTTCGATTATATACTACAAGGTAATTAGTGTAGATAACACTAATCTCTACCCTGGCGTGCTGATGATATGCAGCAATTTACAGTACCTTTTTTTATACTACTCGTGGTGTTCTTGGAAGGTTAGCATAATGTTTGACTAACTATCGTAGATTCTATAATTTTATCTAAGATTTATAACAAGAGGTTAGTAATGGATGACTTTTTTTTTTTGCATTGACATCGTTAGTGAGCGAGGTTTCGAGGTAAAAAAAGCGAGCTTTTTAACAGACTTTCTCCACTACACTCTATAGTATGTACCTAGAGATCCATCTCTCCCTTTAATTATAGATCAGAACGAGACATTATGTTGATCACCCTAGTAAAGAAACTTTACTAGTAGTGATAAAGAATGATCCATTGACAAAATGTTTTTACTTTTGCGCGTTATCACACACACACAAAAAAAAAACAATAATAAGCTAGGGCCTAAATTAAAGTACCTTAATACACAGAAAAGCGTACACTCAAGAGTACAGCACTAACAACAAAAGGGAGATAAAAACAACTAACGATTTGTTAAATAAAATAAAAAAGTACTTAGCTTTATTGTAGCGTTGGCAGGGAGCGGACCGGGGTTTCACAGGTATGCAAGGAGAAACACCAGACAAGCACACAGAGAACGCTATAAGCGTCTCTACTCGAACACCCCTCCACGACTCCTCGCATTCCGTTTCAACCCCTTTTTATGTACAAACATGGCCACATTCGTCCAATGAGAAGGCGTGGGAGATCAGTTCGACTTAACAGATAAACAACATTCTTCCCGCATAACTGAGAAGATTAAAACTGCAATGTTTGTCAAATAATTTGACACATAACACCAGTTGTGATAAATTCAGACAAAAGCCAACAACCTGTATACCATGGTTTCGGGCTATGTATTTAATTAGTACAGGGACGGTTTAAGGAATTTGTCTGAATTTACCAAACTGTTGTTGTGGCTCATCCTTCATCACCACTATTAAAGTTTTAACTAGGGTGATGAACATATCGTTCTGAAGAATAATTAAAGGAAGAAATGCCCCTATAGGTATATTTATTTAAGTAACCCAGGTTCCTGGAGCGTACAGAAGTCGCCAACTACCCGGGATGTCCTTCTGACCTAAGTCTTCTTGGATTTATATACAATGCCAGTGGAAGTCCAATTAATGAGGTGTCGCCAGGCAGATTTCTTTCTTGGGAGATTTTCTAGGGATGCTGGACATATGTTGGTGATACCTAGGAGAGTGGCTGTCTATAGGTATATGAATGTAATCCTCCTGTAAAAATGTATGCTGTACTATATACTATACAGTCTCCTCGTCTATTGGTGAACGAAGTCAGTTTGAAGAGCCCTCTTCTAACTTAGCTTGATTATTAAAATATTTTAAAACTTTTGCAATACAAGTATATATTCTCAATACTTGTATAAGGTTTTTTATTGAGCAAAATCTTCCGAGCTCTCGTTCTTTAACGGCCAGAATTAAATCTAAGAGCAAACACGGGGCAATATCGACGTTTTTTTATGACATGTGTAAACATATATCTTCCCCTCTATTCGTTGTTACTCTTGATTTGGTTCTGTCCGTTGAGAACGGCGGAAGCTCGCGGTTTTGCTAATGAATAACTTTAAAACGAAATGTTTTTATTTCTTTATAATAGTATTGTGCGATACTGTATAAGGTTTTTATTGTTTAATACATTGATCTGTGAAAACATACAATATCAATAAATAAGGTCTTTTGACCAACTCTGTTAGAACAAACGAAAATTCAAAAGTATTTTTGGAAATTCTTTCGACCTTGGAAAGTACAAATGCAGATGAAGTGGTCCTCAACTAAGATATGTCTGAATGCCAAATAATTCATATATGTCAAATTAAATATTGACACACCTGCTTGATTTTGGATACATGTGTATCATGGTGTTGCGTCGTGTAAGAAATAATAAAATAGTTTTAATCACAATTATCTTTAATTGAACTGATAAATTAATAATTTGGGGAAAGTAAAATACCGGTCTTAAGTCGTGAAGAACAAAGAAAATAAAAGGTTACGTATTTACATATCTACAAAAAGACCTGAGTCGGCTAAAATAAACAACAACTATGCGTTTATATAGTCCACAGCCGCGACATCTGGCGGTCGACTTTACAGAGTTTGTTCCAGAAATTATAATTCTAAAATATATAAAATAATTCTACTATAACATAAATATACTCTATGGAGTAAAATTGGGGCAAGAATATCATTACTGTAAATAAAAGTTTCCTTCAAATAGCGGCATTAAATTTCATTCATCAACTTCAACACAAAACACAATGCATTTATTTAATCTGCTTTGCTCAAATGGCGATAATTATTGGGACTTATTCAATGATCCGAGTAAGCAATGTACTCGGGTCAAAAAGATCAAATAAACGCATTGCTTTGATGTACTCAATATAAATACATTATAATTCATTTATTAAATGAGAGATAGGAACCTTTTTGCCCACAATTACTATATAATATATAAATACATATTCTCAAAGTTTCATTCAAAGATTATTGCCCTATTTATTACACTCTGTATTAGTTGTAAATACACTCATGGACAAACCTTAAGGAAGTTGTATCTTTCAGCATGTATATCGGGATTAAGACAATAACTCTGAAATATATTACAGTGACCTTTATTGAAGACACAAGAGATAACCAAGCGTGAAAAAAATTGCCTCTGTCTCCTTAAAAAAAACAAAAAAAACAGGATAGTGGACATCAAAGACTTTCCACTTCCTTAAATTTTGTCCATGAGTGTCGTTTTCAAAACGCTCTTGCCTAAATTTATTGCTCTCAATAATCTGAAAATCCAAATACAATGATAGAGGTCTGGCAGAATGAACTGAGCAAATTACTGGAAGGGTTCACCATTGATAAACTAGGCCATCTCAACATAATTTCAAATATCAGTACGAACTGTAGATAATCGATATAAAATAAGTAATGAAAGATGTCTCTAATTTAGTCAAGGTGTTCATTTACTAATTTGACTATCCCATAGAGAACTGTCCCATAGAGGAAAGGATCCACAGTTGGATTCTTCCATCCTATGACCATGGCGGCAGGGTTAGAATGTGAAATTCGCCATAAAGTCGGATTATCGTAATTTAGGAAGGTCAGTAACTTAGCATTACTTCTCCAGATCTATCTGCGGGGATGACAAAGTACCTCCCCAACTCTTCCTTTTTCAATACTTTCTAATTTATATATTGCTTGCCGAGTGTGAAAGGAATTTTGCACTTTTATATTCTCGAAAAATCTTATATTAAAATCACAAATAATATATTTGAATAATTTATATAGGGCTTGATCAAATTTATTGTTTTAGGGTTAAGACGTATGTTTTCCTATATCCTTTACCTTGATTTATTACCTATAAAATTTTGTAGATAAAACTTTTGATATATATGTACACATCTATTACTATTATCTCTATAAATATGTTTTGAGATGTGATTTATACCTAATGTACATGAAAATATGGACAAAACTTAAGGAAGTGAAAAGTCTTTGATATCGCCGGTCGTCTGTTTTTTTTTTTCAAGAGACAGAGGCAATTTTGTTCATACTTGGTTATATCATGTGTCTTCAATAAAGGTTGTCGCATACCTCGAGATATTTGCCTAGTATTGTTTTGTTTTATATATTTTTACATTTTGTTTCTTTTGAAAGGATGATATATTTGCATGTCCGCGAGAAGCGCGATATATATATATCGGTAGGAAGAATAATAAAGTTAGAGTTTCTATTGTCATAGATCTTCTCATGTTCTGCGGAACTCGTTCTTCTAATATAGAACGTCACAAAGGTCACTGTGATATATTTCAGAGTTATTGTCTGAATCCTGATCACATGCTAAAAGGTACAACTTCCTTAAGTTTTGTTTATGAATGTATTGACTTTATTTTTAAAACGACTATTGAGGTATAGAAACCCGAATAAAGAAATATTACAAGAGGTCAGATATTGAAATTAGGGAAAAGCAACTCCTTATCGTTTAGCCGGAAGTGGCTGATAGCTTGAACCATATATAGGAATAATGATAAACCATTGATTTTTTTAAACTGTTGTACTAAATTCGATAAATCGCGTGAGAACGCTCTTGCAACCTCAGAATAATTTTTAAAGCCTTGCCAAATGCCTCATTTTTATTTACTTCTCCTGACGAAGACAAAAAATTTTGTTAAAACGTTGAGAAAATAAAAAAACTCTAACTGGCCGAAGTGTCTATTTTTCACAGAAATATCAGAATATTGTCCGATAAATAATCTTTCACAGAAAAATTAGAACCTTGTTTTTTTGACTGCGGATCCGTTAACTCACTGCAATGGAGTTTAAACCCTCAGTGATCCAACAATGGAAGGATATAGTGGTGCCTTCCCGTGACAGCTAAAGGACAATCACTGACTTGTTTCCAACGACCAGACCAACGCTACCCCAGGAGACTGTACACCCCGAACTATATTTTAAAATAAATTAACATTCTCCCACTGACACCCCATTGAATCCCTGCCTCAACTATAGTTTTATAAGAATTTAATCTAAGCACATGATCAAATGATGGCCATAATATTTCTATACGGCTTCAATTCTCAGAATATGGTATAGGTGTTTCTTTATGGCTTTATCCCAATAAATGGTCTTTTTTTCTATATGGTTTCATCCTAGATGGTGTTCTGTTTGTTTCCATATGGCTTCACCTTAAATAAAGGTCTATTTCTTTCTATATGGCTTCACTCCACGTTATGGCTTTTGGTTTTTATATGGCGTAACACCAGACAACAGTATATTTGTTTCAATATGGCTTCAATTCAAATATTGGTCTATTTGCTCCTATATGGCTTCATACCAGATGATGGTTTATTTGGATCTATATGGCTTCACTCCAGATATTGGTCTATTTGTTTGTATATGGCTTCAATTCAAATTATGGTCTATTTGTTTGTATATGGCTTCAATTCAAATTATGGTCTATTTGTTTGTATATGGCTTCAATTCAAATTATGGTCTATTTGTTTGTATATGGCTTCAATTCAAATTATGGTCTATTTGTTTATATATGGCTTCAATTCAAATTATGGTCTATTTGTTTGTATATGGCTTCAATTCAAATTATGGTCTATTTGTTTGTATATGGCTTCAATTCAAATTATGGTCTATTTGTTTGTATATGGCTTCAATTCAAATTATGGTCTATTTGTTTGTATATGGCTTCAATTCAAATTATGGTCTATTTGTTTGTATATGGCTTCAATTCAAATTATGGTCTATTTGTTTGTATATGGCTTCAATTCAAATTATGGTCTATTTGTTTGTATATGGCTTCAATTCAAATTATGGTCTATTTGTTTGTATATGGCTTCAATTCAAATTATGGTCTATTTGTTTGTATATGGCTTCAATTCAAATTATGGTCTATTTGTTTGTATATGGCTTCAATTCAAATTATGGTCTATTTGTTTGTATATGGCTTCAATTAAAATTATGGTCTATCTGTTTGTATATGGCTTCATATACCAGATGATGGTCTATTTGCATCTATATCGTATCATCACAGCTGATAGTCTATTTATATCTATATGGTTTCACTCCATATGGCAGTCTATTCGTTTCTATATGACATCACTCCAGATAATATGGTGTCTATTTTATTTGAAATCCCTTGATATTGTTCCTTACTGATACTAAATCGGCTATTTTATTACGATTTTTCAAAAAATATTTATTTTAAAATAGATTGATTTTTAATTTAGGTTTATATAATCCTTGAATTTGTTTACATCGTATTTGTGACAGGTAAAATTGTGCTCAGGTAAAATATATTTTAGCTTTATTTTGTTATTATTTCCCTAAAAGGAAATCACATGCACATGTATTGGAAGAATGGTGTTTTTCAAATTTGTGTTTGTAATGATATGTATAGATTTATTTTTGGAATATGTAGAAATATAGGGACGTTTTTAATAGAGTGATTGCATGTTTGTTAGTCAATAAATGTAAAATTGTATTAGAAAACTCTTAAACAATTTGTATTATGTGGCAGCGAAGCAATCGTCTGGTGGGGTTTGGAGGCTGGACTGTAAGGAGCTTCTAGAGAGTGCGACGTGACTCCATTGATTCGCCAGTCCGAAGTGTGATAACAGATCGCAAATAACTGAAAATGGAGTTTGGAGGTAAGTCGAATCAATATTTACCATATGTTATTGGTTCTATATTAGTTTTATAACAATGTGTACTTCTAGCTACCTAATAATACCCTAATACACGAATGGAAATAGAAAGGATTATACCCAAAAGGAATTTGTTGTATATCAACAATAACTGTAATATAATTGAAATTATATTTTACCTCAGCAACACAGTTCAGTTCTGTACATAGATTGTAAACAATAGAACCTACGTTATCTATCACTAACAACAACCTGTAAGTAAATAAATCATCTCGAAAAAATATATATTGTAATACGTTTGTTATTTATATAACGTACACAAAGATTTTACAATAACAAAAATCCTATTTTAAGGACACTCGTCCCATACAGGGTTATCCAAGATAGGTAAACAGAAGTAAACATAGCATTTATCTACAGAATGTGGAAATTAACATCGACCTTTCTTCAAGTTGGATCCATCATCTGTGTTGCGCCTATTGTCTGTGCTGTTTTCCAGAGTTTGTGAAAGAAATGGTTATATATAAACAACAACAAACAGCCTTTATTAATGACACTGGTCCCATACAGGATTATCCAAGATAGGTAAACACAATTAAACATAGCAGTTATCTACTGAAAGTGGAAATTAACATCGACCTTTCTTCAAGTTGGATCCATCATCTGTGTTACCCCTATTGTCTGTGAAAGAAATGGTTGTATATCATGAAACTTGGTATCAATATACAGGCTATTATATGGACCAAATAATATTTTTTTAACCAGAAAAGTATTTAATTTAACTATTTTAGATGTTTTGCAGCCATAATTTAAAGATCCATTAAAATCCACAAGCAGTAAACTTGAGCAATATTCAATATCTTTTCTTCAACTCTCCTTCTGGGTTTATTTATTCTTTCCATTATAGTGTGTTCACACAGTAGTGTGCAGTCAAAATAGTTTTTATAAAAATAATTCTTTTTTTTTAAAGATAATTTGTTGTTTGGAAGTGTGTTTTTGTTTGGAAAAATATATGGCTACATCAACCAATTTCCTTTTATTCAGGTCCCGACGTTTAAGCGATTCTACTAAGGAGAGTAACAGCTAATCAATGAAACCTCTAGAACTGAATTTTAAAGATGGTTAATTTAGCCATATATATTTTTCCCAATAAAATAATTTGTAAACACTTAAAGTTGCACCGCATAAGTTTCTTTTCTGTGAAAAATCAATATTTATTTCAAAGAGAAATATTTGCTATTTCTAACTTTTTTGGATGAAGTATGAAAGGGTGAAAATATGAAGAGTAATGGCGAACGGAAAAGTAAAAGTGTTCATTTCCCGCCCCTGGACACTTTTATTTTTCCGTTCGCCATTACTCTTCATATTTTCACCCTTTCATACTTCATCCAAAAAAGTTAGAAATAGTAAATATTTCTCTTTGAAATAAATATTGATTTTTCACAGAAAAGAAACTTATGCGGTGCAACTTTAAGTGTTTTATAATCATGCGCCGCAGTCCTTTATAATGTAAAATAATTTGTAATTATTTATATTTCCTTTAATAGAACACGCTTTTGTTTAGTAAAAGGTTAAAAATTCCAAATAAAAAAACGTTTTCAAACAGCAGTGAATCAAAGGTTTGTGTATCTCACCTGCCCCCGAACATTAGATATTCTGATGACAGAGTTGATTCCCGGCCGGCATGCGGTAATTGAAAGACAGACGTGATTTCCTGCCTACTAGTTAACGAATTCCTTAATAATTAGACTTGGCTTCTTTTTAACTCTATCTCCCTTGATAGTAAAAATAAAACCTTTCCGCTGTATATATACGGCAGTACCTTGGGATTTTTGAAATGTTACTAATTATTGATGAAAGCAGAAGATGCCCTTTTCTCAATTCATCCACCTGATCCCAGTACAATTTCACTTTTGTACTATTTTTTCACTTTCTGAAATCGTTCGAATACACTAAAACATATAAATCGGAGGATGTCACTTTTCTCAAAACCTGATTTAAAAGAAGAATATTGGCAAGAATATTTCTAAGTCTCCAAATATTGCTTTCATATCTCAAAAATGGTTATAACTAGTTCTTAAAATTCTTTTTCGGATGGAAAAATTGCCCTGCAAAGTTCAAACAAATGATTATCTCAATTTAGAAGACCTACTGGAAGAAAAGATTGCGGTTAATGGCAATTTTTGTGGTGACTACACTTAGTAAGTATGTAGTTTTAACTTCAGAAGTTTTTGGACGTTTACAAACAAAAAATAAACAACATATTTAACTAAAATAAACGCTAGTTCTATTTAAAAATCATGACACCTTAAAATATATATGGCGACGTTATCCTTAATTCAATAAAAATTGCGATAGCTTTCAAATCAACAGTTTTTCTTCCTAGTTATATAATCGATAAGTTTTATAAGTTATTTCTATCACACGTAGGATCTTGATACGTCGGGACCTAAATAAAAGGAAATTGGTTGATATAGCCATATATTTTTCCAAACAAAACACACTTCGAAACAACAAATTATCTTTTAAAAAATAACAATTTTTATAAAAACTATTTTGACTGTACATTACTGTGAACACACTATAATGGAAAGAATAAATAAACCCAGAAGGAAAGTTGAAGAAAAGACATTGAATATTGCTCAAGTTTACTGCTTGTGGATTTTAATGAATCTTTAAATTATAGCTGCAAAACATCTAAAACAAAGTTGTTGGCTTGAAATTTTGCCCCATTTTATCGCAATAAAGATAAAAAGGCTGATTTAACATCTTATGATTTCAGCCAGCAAGAGCCTGAAGTTTGACAAGTGCCAGATCTGTGATCGACATCTTAGGTCGCAGGATTGTTGAAGGAGAATTCTACGTCCCTTTGAGCGACCACTTCTGTGGAATCGCATATAGTATTCTCTGATATAAGTAAACCTCTGATAAACGAACCCTTCCAGGAGAGACCAGGACTATCTAGGTATTTTTATCAGTCTCTATGGGAGGTTCAACATAGCATTTAAACATCTAGAGATAATGGATTCTATATAAAAAGAAAATACATTCCGCGTATCCAAATAAACTCAAAACTATGTTCCGTCTATTGAACATCTCTGCACTCTATCCGACTCAGGTCAGTGACAAAGCCACAGAACCAACTCGGCAATTATTTTGCTGTAAGAGGTGTGTTCTTTCTTTATAAAGATCAATTTATTATCTTTGAAAATTTTCCATATCTATAAATGTATTAAATATACTAATAAAGAATAATTGACATTAACTCAATGTTGAGTAAATTAAGCTTAATTACAAAATAAAAGTCGACTTTATTATCTACCCATATGATCGCATAAAAAGCACACATCCTACAAAAGTTCATTAAAATCTAAATAGGTTTAGTGATAATGTTTAAATTTGTTACTTAGATACTTCAAGACACTGTGCATTCTTATTTAAAACTATTCTATGATTCCGTGTTTTCCTACCAAGTGAATGTTTGCCCAACCAATAGCATCTTATCTATTGTGTTAGTTCTTATATTTTAGGCCCATAATATATTTTAAAATGTTTTAATAGATACATATATTTTTACATTTATCTCTTACTGAATTATTGATGGTTTATATTTTATGTACGTATTACAAATATTTTAAAATATAAGATAGACCTCATTATTTTTCTTTTAATATTTTAAGATATTTAACTTATTCTGGGTGTAATATTTATAATATTTTTTGCCCAAGGCAGATTTCTCTCACCATACTTTGTATTTTTTAAAATTATTTCAACTGTTATATTATAACACTATGCGGCGCTGAGTTTGTGTATACAAAAATGTAATGCTTCGATAAAGGTTTGGCGTTCAGCCAACCGATATATTGGCAAATAAATATTTTATTCAATCCAATATATACCTTTTTATTATCTAATATATATTAGTAGTAATGGTAATAGGAGAGCTCATTAATTTATTATTATCATTATTATATTTTACAGCCAGAAATATGTAAATTAGTTCGGGCGTTTATTTTAAATCGTTTAATTCCATAGTAATTTGGCGCCAATCTCTTTCCAAAGATATAAATTTATATCAGAATAATAGTTACATAGAACATTTTTACATGGAAATTTATTTTGAAAAAGAAAATCTATATTTTAATTTCATCCTAATAAAAATACATCTCCATAGATTTAATTGAAACATATTTTGGAGCGAAAAATAAACACGACATTCTAAGTGGAGGAACCTTTTTCTCTAATTGAACTTTTTAATCAAATCTAAGATAGTGGTTGTGATATCGCGGTATACTCACTCACATCTCTATATGAATAAATGTTTTTGTTTGTTTCACGTTTACATTTCTACAATATTTGATCTATCTGGATGAAACCATGACCCACCATATAAAATTAGATTTTGAAAAGAGTCACTGTCATTAATACCTAAAAAGCCTATTAAGTTAAAGGTAAAGACTCTTCTAGTAAGGTATATCAATTAAGAAGGATCAGAAGATGAGTTTCTTTTATTGTATGAATGCTACGAGTAGCATTCATACAATAAAAGAAACTCATCTTCTGATCCTTCTTAATTGATAAGCCTATTAAGTGTTTATAAAAAGATTGAAAACCATTCGCAAAAAGTTTATTCATTCTTATTGAGTAAGGGTTTTGATATTTTTATAAAAATATAACGCAATTTTCTTGTATTTGAATAATTGTTGTGGAGACTCGCTGGTTGTACTCCAAGTATTCTGTCATTTTGGTTGATGGTTGGTTTATTGAAAAGCATTGTTTGAAGATATACTTTGGATCCTGCTTTCTTATCTATCGCATATCTCTTCTATCCTCAGGCTAAATCTCTTAACTCCCCTAATTCCACGTATTTATTCTTTATTTTTGATGGTCTCTTGTTTAGGTCTGTATTCTAAAATATTCCATTTTTTTAAATTCAGCAAAGATATCAGCTTTCTTTTGTTTCCTTTCCTCTTCTATAAATGCAGGAGGTTTTTTACTCAAGAATCATAGTTCACGGTCTGCAGTAGAACATTTAGGCAGTGGTTTAGAAAACCAGGGTAATGAACGCTAAATGATATTGGACTGGTATTGAATTTTCATTTTATATTTTATTGATACTCTAAATTTTAAAAATATATATATTTTAAAGAAATTTATCCAAATATTTCTTTGCGTATTGACAGGTTAACTTTTTTTTTTGTCATCCTTAAATTCTGTTATTAACTGAATCTAATTTGGATTAGAATTTTGCCGGGAGGATATTGACCTTTATTTTTAAAGATGACTTCAATTTGTTTATAAATCTACAAAATATGTTGATTAAGACAAAAAATCTTGAATCTTGTGCTAATTCTCGTCAGGTTCTTTCAGTAGACGAATACAGTCAACAGCGTCAACAAATGCAACATTTTCGAAAAATCAACGTTCCTATACTGTACGCAGCAACACAACAGATCAACCAAATATCTCCTATGTAAATGATATTTTAAAATAACTTTGCATACAATGTATGGTTTTATCTCGACAATACCAACTTATTTGTCCATAATTCATACCACATTACTTTACAAGCTCTTTAGAGAGAGAAAAGAAGCGTTTTCTACCATTTCTCAAAACCTTTATTTAAATCTTTCTCAACTTTGAGTTAATCATTCTGTTGAAAGCTCTTTATCCTGCAATCTCACTTTAAATATATGGATGATGGGTATGAAGACACTTAGAGATAATTACATAGCTGGGGTTGTTATTTAGAAAGCATTCAATCGCCATGTTCACGCCTAGCCTTGCGGTGGTATATGTACCCAGGGTCTAATTGCCGTTTGAGGAACGCCCATCGATTGTCTTTAACGGATGCTGATTTTTTTGTGCCTTCCGGGAAGTTGTCTAGGAGGGATCCTTTGGCAGGGAAATAGGTCAGGGGCGTAGGTCGTCCCTTGGGGCATCAAGGGTTAGCCCCGCCCCTTGAGGCATCAATTACGCTTGAAACCACGCCTCTTTCGGACATCCCAGATGAAGCCATCACACAATGTGCTTGGCTAACGTCGACTTAATTGCCGGTATCCCCCAACTGCCCATTACTGTGTCATATTTCTATTAAAATTCATCTTGGAGTAATTTAAATTCATGCCGCGCCATCGCAGCTGCTTCAGTGGAATTCTTGTATGGCCTCTTTGTTCTTCGAGAGGTTACAAAAGAGGATGCTGCTGGTACTGTATGATAGAGGTTCGGAAATTATTAGCTTTGGAATTTGTCGAGAGCCTCTTGTCCCTTTGTCGTGAGGCATCAATGCTTTGTTTTTTTGTCCCATGAAGGTTAAAACAAAGGATAGTGGTGGTACGGTATCTTAGAGGAAGTTTATGGATTGCATAGTGTCTATTGTACTCTTGTCGCGAAGATTCAACTCTTCGTTCTATTTCGTCATGAAGAACGAGTAGTTGGCGACAAGAACACACACACACAATGAAGATTATAATATCGAAGGAAGGCTCTATTCGTGAAAACCTGAAGTTTGTGGAAAGCATAATGGTTATTGCACCTTTGCCATTAAAATTCTTTTTTATTCTCTGTAGTGATTTCATATTATTATTTTTTTTCAAAAGAAAAAAAATGCAGTAAATATGTATATATTGCATGAGAGAGAAAAAATAAAAAATATTCAAATAAAAAGAATAGATATGTGTGGTTGGTGGTGCTGATGGGAGACAGACTTGAATTAGTCAAGCATGAAACTTATCTTTTATGGTGCCTGAGATTTGAGGCAACCAAGAGGTGGATAACACGACATTCTCCAAGAAGAATATGATGGTACTATATGTTATATGTGGATGAATTATACGCTTTGAAAAAAAATTGCGATTGATCAGGGCTTCATGAAGCTGTGTTCTGAGGTTTCAACTATTTGTTCTTTGGAAATGACTTCTTGCTTCTTTCAACATAATCTTGTTGAGGCCGTTCTGATCTATTGAAGTCTAGTTCCAATAAAGGTCTTTATATAGAAACGCTAACTGCCTTTCTGAAAATAGCCTCATTCAGTATCAGTATTCTATAATTGTAAAATTTCAATCTGAACAAAGACATGTCTTCTTTGTAGAAAATCGTGATTTGAGCGTTGCTTTTAATGAAGAATTATGTCAGCCTATTAATCGAAATTAAATAAATTCCGACTATAATCTTCCTCAAAAAGACCAAAAATATTGGTCTTTAAAGATAAAATATATTTGAAGACGAACTTCAAAGTGACAAGGCAATTTATTTATATCACAAAAACAATCACAACTTATTTGCATAATAGAGCACACAAATATAAATAGGCTGAATAACAGATGGGTGTACATTAATGCTTTTGGATTAAATTACTCACTTTCTATTTGATTTAAATATTACAGAATTCATCAACTGTTTTTGAGTTGTTTATTTCCCGACGTTTTCAATATTTCGCTTTCGTCACCTTCCTTAGGGGAATGGGCACTGTTATTACACTCATGGACTAAACTTAAGGAAAGCTGTACCTTTCAGCGTGTATATCGGGATACAGACAATAACTCTGAAAGATATTACAGTGCATTTTTTGAAGACACGAGATAACCAAGTGTGAACAAAATTGCCTCTGACAGACGACCGGCGACATCTAAGACTTTCTACTTACTTAAGTTTTGTCCCCCCATGAGTGTACACTATATTAATTTCAAGGTTTGTGTGGTTTAAAGTAGCTAAGAAATACAATGATATAAGAATTCATATTTCTCAGAATGAATTATTGTATTCATTTTAAAAGTGATTGCATAGTGTTCATAATAAAATGTTTCATTTCACTTTCATTGTTTCCAAGAAAAATAATAATGTAGAAGAAAAAAAGCCTTTCATTTTGATATTGTATTATTTCTTAGGTTAACCTCTGTTCCTTGCGTACAAATGTGGCCAACTACCCGAGCATTTAGTTCTGGTAAAACAAGAAAGGAAGGCTACGGTGTCACTTAATTCTGGGAGGATTGAAGAAATACATTTTGTTGTAGTTCCTTTTTTTAGACTGGATATCTACGGATACTAGTAAATAAATAAACGTCAGAGATATGTAAGAAGAAAAAATAGTTTTAAAACACCTTTGCAATCACAAAAGCCACTTTACACAGTTTCGTTAAATCACCAAGAACAAACCTTTCAACACACATACTATAGATGCAGCATATCCAATACAATAGACCTATGATTTTATTATTATCCCTAGTACACGTGGTACAGGCCATGATAACAATGGTGGGAAGAAGTTGGCGAATGCTTTTACTGTAAGTGCACCACATGCCTACACATGTGAAAAGCAGTTCTATTTGCACTTACAAATGTGCCAAAGCCCCGTTTGGTTACTTGTACTCGCTGGTAGGCACTTACCTGCAATCGGGGGCCATTGGAGCATTTTTTTTTAATTGAAAAAAAGTGCCCAATACGGGATTCGATTCCGGGCCGTAAGCGGTATAAAACCAACATTTTAGACCATTCTTCCACCGACCCCCCCAGCGATCTGATGGATTAAATTGGCGAAATCACCAAGAAGGTTCACCAGAAGGTTCACACACACAGGTTCGTGAAGCCTTCCCTTTTTTTTCATCTTCAGTTCACTTAGTGTAGAAATCCGTCCTATGTGGTTGAAAAAGAAATACACTGAATGACAAACTTAAGAAAGTTGTACCTTATAGCATGGCTTTCTCATTATTTTTATTATATTTTATTATATATATTGCTCTGTGTCAATAATTAGCCGACCGATGGTACACGGAGGAAATACAAATTATTTAAAATTTTGTTTATTTTAATTAATTACTTATCAGAGAAACGGCACCACAGAGAGGACGGGGTTAAATTATATTTGACCACTGACCACCGTTTCGCGGCAATGTGTTAAATACAACGTGCCAATTATAAATTAATCTTCGTCCTGTTTGGATTTCAACCTGGCGATTAGAATGTCCAGCTACAGCTCCATCCCCTCCTACAACCGGCCCGGTGAGACCCCGAACATCATGACCTTCCTGGACTGGAGTCCAGCACTGCACCAAATAAACCATCTGAGTAGTACATCCCCGCCTTTGTCACATCAATATATATATATAATTTTTTAAGGAGAAAGTTCGAATTTACAAGTATGGGAAATCCTCCGTTATATAAGAAAATAAGGAGTGGTTTACGTTTACAATATGAAACTTTCTTAAATTTTGTCCCTGGGTATATAGCGCCGAGAATAATTGCATATTCATTCTACAGTTATACTGTTACGTCAGATTGTGGAATGATACCTAAAAGGACTTTATGAACTGTCTGTGAAAGATCAATGTTTGAAGTATGTATTTAAGTTTATATGTAGTTCTTCTGGCTGAAAAGAATATGTCCATAGTTCTTATAAATGCCTTTTCCAAATTTCCCTCAGAATGTCGGCTATATATTGTTACATCATGATTAATGGCGTATTTCTTATATTATTTTTAATATATTTGAAATTTAAATTATATATTTATTTATTTTAATATTCTGTGATATTTATTTAAAACAGATTATTTAGATTATCATCATTTGTATTTAGGTACACGTGTGACTTCACTGCTCTCTTTGATGTGAGAAAATAAATAAATTATTCTGGAGGCTACTTAAAGAAGACTTATCTCGTTATTCCCTTTTATAAAGTTGTAGGATGGTTGAAACACGCTCTGGTAAGATGCAAGACCCAGCACAAGAGAGAATCAAGGCTGAAGAGTCTGCCAAGCCGCAACTTGGTGCAACAATTGGTGGAGATGCTAGTTCCGACCCAGTTGTCCTGAATCCCAACATCGACATCCCCAAGTATGATGGAACAGAAGACCCTCGCCCATGGATAGAATCCCTCGAAGAGATTGGTTTCCTCTATCATTGGGCAGACTACATAATTGCCCGTTATGCCGCCATGAACATGACGGGAAGCGCTAAAACCTGGTTGAATTTACACAAAGCTAGTTTCACGAGCTGGGAAAATATTAAAATCCGCCTCATTCAGGATTTTTCTCTGGACGCCAATAAAGAAGAACTAAGAATGAAGCTCAACAGAATGCAACACTGAAATGAACCAGCAATCAGGTTCGCGGAAGACATCCTAGTGTTGTGCAACAAGGTTGACCCCGCAATGGAAGAAGAAACAAAAATCGATCATGTTATTGGAGGACTGAAAAAAGAGTACTCATTCGCGCTCTACCTGAACCCTCCTAAAACGACCGATGAACTTCTTGTCGTGTGCAAGAAAATGGATTCTTTTGAAAAGAAGTATCGGGAACGTGTGGAGAAATCCAGAAACCTATATAACGGCCCACGCTATTCTAGACCCCAACAACAATCGAGGTACGTGCCGCCGACTGCCACACGAAACTACCAGACCCCTTCCAGGCCCCAAGCCCCTGTTTCCAATAATTACAAGAACGACTTCCCTCCTACTGTCAGGCAGTATCGAAACAACTTGACCCAGCCCTTTACCCCGAGACGTCCTTATAATCCAAACTTTGTGCCTAAACCAAACCTCCAGAGAAACACCTACAATAAAAGTCAAGAAGTGAGCAAAAATAGGACGGAAGATGGAAGACCAATCTGCTTCAAGTGTAACAAGCCAGGGCACGTGGCCCGTTATTGTAGGGTCAAGTTTATAAGAATCCTAGAAGAGGATCCAACAGCTACCCAAGAGAAGATCGAAGAGAAATGCCAAATGAATGAAATATCAGATAAATCAGGACCTCGGCTTTATGCTGATGTATGTCATAGCACACAGACAAATACTCCTACCCGGAATAGATATTCCGTGTTGGAAGATTTAAACTAAGCGTCGCGCCTGAATATGTCAATCAAAGCAAGTCGACCATAAATGGAATCAAAAAGTTGGACCCTAAATACAAATTAAAAATTCATGTGGACAAGATAGGAACTTTTGAAGCTTTGGTTGATACAGGCGTTGACCTCTCAGTGGTCGACCTCAGAACGGCCCTCGATACAGGCCATGGTATAAGTAAACTCGCAAAAACTTGTGCAGGACCCGATGGAAAAAAATTAGACATAGTAGGAAGTATATTGTTAAATATAAAAATTGATGACAAAGCATTATCGCACAAATTTGTGATTTTGAAAACGCATTTACGGACATTAATTTTTGGAAGAGATTTCCTTAAGAAAATGAACGCGAAAATAGATTGCAAAAAAGAAATAATAAAATACGATCTGACAAATAATCATGACATAAGCAATTATGAACTGAAAAAAATAAAAAGCGTTGAAGATACTGTTATACCTGAACTGTCTATTAGATTAATTAAGGCCTCAATAGAAGCAGAGGATGGCGAATATGTCATCGAAGAGAACAATAGAATGATTCAAACAAATGGCCTTCGATTGGCAAGAAGTTTGCTTACTGTCACGGATAGGAAAACTCATATCTGGATAACGAACCCTTATCCTCGACCTTTAAAAATCATGAAAGACCAAACATTGGCTCATGGAAGCCTTCCTGCAGAGGTAAAGTTCATAGAGAAGTTAGAGCAAATTAATAATGACGAAATCCAATTTCAGATAAACAAAAATCTATCACCTAAAGAACAAGAGGATTTGAAACAAATTTTGAGTAAGTATGCTGATTTGTTTTCGCCGAGGTTAGGCAGGACCAATTTGGCAAAACACCGGATCGATACAGAAGATGCAAAACCGATAAAGCACAAGCCATATAGGGTGAGCCCCAAAGAACGGGACATTATAAAAGATCAAATTGATGAAATGCTCAAAGAAGGCATAATTAGACCATCTTCAAGTCCCTGGTCTTTCCCTGTAATACTGGTCAAGAAGAGAGATGGTAAGTTCAGATTTTGTGTAGACTATAGAAAATTGAATGAGGTAACAGTAAAGAATGTTTATCCAATCCCAAGAATTGATGACGTAATGGATACTCTCCAAGGATCGAAGTACTTCTCAGCAATAGACCTTAGATCGGGATATTGGCAAGTCGAAATTGAAGAGAAAGACAAGGAGAAGACAGCTTTCACTACGACCCACGGTTTATATGAATTCAACGTCATGCCCTTTGGACTATGCAACGCCCCTGCTACTTTTGAGAGGAATATGGACAATGTGCTTGGAAATCTAAGATGGCAGATTTGCCTTTGTTATCTGGACGACGTTATTATATACAGCTCAGACTTTCCAACCCACCTTAAAAGACTTGAAGCTGTCTTAAAATGTTTTAGTGAATCTAATTTGAAACTGAACGACAGGAAATGCAGATTTGCTTTTGAAGAACTTGAGATCCTTGGTCATATAACCAACCAACAGGGTATAAAACCGGCCGAATATAATATCAAAGCCGTTAGGGATTTTCCTCAGCCCAAGAAGGTCAAAGAAGTACAATCGTTCCTAGGAATGTGTTCCTATTATAGAAAATTCATTAAAGATTTCTCATTAATTGCTGACCCATTGACACGACTCATCAGGAAAAATGCGCAATTTACCTGGACAGAAAAACAAGAGGAAGCATTTCAAAACCTTAAAAAAAGCTCTGATAAATCCGCCAATCTTAGGTCACTTTGATCCAAATGCAGCCACCTACATTCACACAGACGCCTCTAACATCGGCTTAGGTGCAACACTGGTCCAAATTATCTGTGGGGAAGAGAAGGTGATATCATATTTGAGTCGAACTCTAAGTAAAGCTGAGCAAAATTACTCAACCACCGAAAAGGAATGTTTGGCTGTGGTGTGGGCGATATCAAAACTACGACCCTACCTATATGGAAGACACTTCAAGATAATTACAGACCATCACGCATTGTGCTGGCTGAAAAATCTTAAAGATCCAACAGGTAGACTTGCAAGGTGGGCACTGAAAATTCAGGAATACGATTTTGACATAATACACAAATCGGGTAAAAAACATATGGATGCTGATGGCTTATCTAGAGGACCCCTACCTGAAACGGATTGGGTCGAAGATTATGAACGACTATTTTTGAATCAGATAATAAATGAAGAGGATGAATTCATAGAAAATGTTAAGAAAAGCCTTAAAGGAAGCAAACGAGCAATCACACAGAATTTTAAAGAGGAAAATGGATGTCTATACAGGGTGTACCAGGTAAATTGGGACTAACTTTGACAGTCCATAAAACAAAAACTACTTGAGATTAAAAACTTTTTTTTTCATTACGTAGCCATATTCATGTAAAATGCAACAGTACATGTGTGCGCAGTGTAGTGATGAAGAGTAACCGAGAATTTGAAAATCGAGCTGCCATCATCGTTGCTCTGCGCGCCGGAAGGAGCCCCAAAGAGATAGTGGATTTTTTTTAAGTTGCCCAAAACCACTATTTATCGTGTCAAGAAGCAGTTTGATGAGGCCGACAGTAACAAAGAGGGGATAGCTACAAGGAAAAAGCACTCGCGTCGATAGGACAGGGTAAGAGGCGAAGAATTTGTCAAAAATGTCAAGGAGAAGATTGATGGAAACCCTGGGAAGAGCATGAGGGCCATAGCCAAGGAAATGGACGTTGGTTCTATGACAATTGTCAGAACTATCCATGAGGACCTTGGTCTCAAGTCTTATGCCCTTCGGAAAGGTCAGTTGCTGACTGAGAATATGAAGAATAACAGAAAAGGAAAGGCTGCTGCCCTCCTCAACAACCTGAAACACGACTCTTTTGGCATGCTAAGGTTCTTCTCTGACGAAAAGAACTTTGACGTGGACCAAAAGGTAAATCCCAGGAATGATCGCTGGATCTGTAAAGACCCCTCAGAGATACCTGTCGTGATGCACACGAAATTTCCTGCCTCCGTAATGGTCCTTGGCGTTATCAGCAGTGAAGGTGATGTCATGCCTCCCCATTTCTTTGAGAAGGGCCTTAGGATGAACGCTGACACCTACATCAATGTTCTGGAGACCGTTGTGAAGCCTTGGATGGACATGGTGGCCGCAGGAAGGAAGTATGTCTTCCAACAGGACTCAGCTCCAGCCCATAAGGCAAAAAAGACACAATCGTGGCTGACACTTAACGTCCCTAGTCACTGGGGTCCTGATATTTGGCCCCCTAATTCTCCAGATTGCAATCCCCTCGACTACTATGTATGGGGCGTTGTTGAGAGAGATGTCAACAAAGCTCCTCATACCACCATCCAGTCTGTCAAGAAAGCAGTTCACACGGTGATGACCCAAATGGACAAGGTCATCGTCGCCAAGGCCTGTGCTTCATTCCGCACTCGCCTCGAGACTGTTGTAGCTAATAATGGAAACTACATTGAATAAATAAAAACGATATCCTTTTATCTACTACTGTGTCAAATTTCATTCGGATATTTTAATTTTTACTTGCAAAAAATTTCAGTTAAAATACCATTGTTGAAATTCCCAATTTACCCGGTACACCCTGTATAAGAAGAACCCAAACCCTGAAGGCAGAGCATGGTTGCTGGTAGTGCCGAAGAAGAGAAGGAAAGAAATCATGAGTGAATTCCACAACCATATGCTGAATGGCCATCTAGGCGTCGCCAGAACCACATACCGTTTGAAGAATAAATATCATTGGCCTTCCATGCTGAAAGATGTTTCAGAATTTGTAAAGACGTGCCATCTTTGCCAAAGTCGGAAAGGTTCAAATCAGTCGCCCTCTGGACTTTTGCAACCCATTCCCCCAGCTAACTACCCTTTTGAAAGAATCGGGATTGACTTTGTTGGTCCCTTGCCATCAACGAAAAGAAGAAGGAAGTGGATAATTGTGTTGACTGATTATTATACCAGGTACGCTGAAACAAAGGCAGTCTCAGAAGCAACAGTGAAAGAAGTCTCTACATTTTTAATCGAACAAATTTTTTTACGTCACGGGGCCCCAAGGTTTCTTATTAGTGACAGAGGTTCACAGTTCACTAGCAATTTGATGAAGGAGGTTATGAAAATGTGCAAAGTTAAACACTGCTTCACGACGAGCTACCATCCCCAGACTAACGGACTAACGGAACGGCTAAATAGAACTCTAATCAACATGATAAGCATGTATGTAAATACAGACCAGAAGAACTGGGACGAAATCCTCCCTTTCGTCACCCACGCGTACAATACCACGATTCAAGAAACCACAGGCTACTCTCCATTTTCCCTGTTGTTTGGGAGGGAACCCATGTCCCTCTTAGACGACGATAATATCCCAATTGACAATAACATGAACGATTATGACGAATATATAGAAAATTACTTAGATAAAATAGCAAGGACGAGACAGGTAGTCATTAACAACACAGAGAAGACTCAGGAAAGAATGAAGAGAAACTATGACAAAAAACACAACGAGAGAATCTATGAACCAGGACATTTAGTGGCAGTTTGGACACCAGTCAGGAAAATCGGAAAATGTGAAAAACTATTGAGAAAATATTTTGGCCCATATCGAATATTAAAGAAGCTGTCTAACGTAAATTACTTAATTGAGCCGAAAGATAATCCTGGCCAAGACCCATTGATTGTCCATGTCTCAAGACTCAAACCCTATTTTGAGAGAATTGATGAGGTAACTCACGAGGACGTGACGACCTCTGGAGAGGGGGAAGTGTTACATCATGATTAATGGCGTATTTCTTATATTATTTTTAATATATTTTAAATTTAAATTATATATTTATTTATTTTAATATTCTGTGATATTTATTTAAAACAGATTATTTAGATTATCATCATTTGTATTTAGGTACACGTGTGACTTCACTGCTCTCTTTGATGTGAGAAAATAAATAAATTATTCTGGAGGCTACTTAAAGAAGACTTATCTCGTTATTCCCTTTTATAAAGTTGTAGGATGGTTGAAACACGCTCTGGTAAGATGCAAGACCCAGCACAGGAGAGAATCAAGGCTGAAGAGTCTGCCAAGCCGCAACTTGGTGCAACAATATATATAAAACACAGCCTACAATAAACAATAATAGTTTTAAAAATTAATTAAAAATGTAACAATATGCATCTCTTATTGTAGAAAGCGAGAAACGAAGCTCTTCTACTGGCCTAACAATTATAAGAGGAGAAATACCTGAGAATCACCTACAGGTAAACATTTGTATTAACAAACAGTTTGTATTTCTCCATTTGTCATTGTTAAGCCAGTAGAAGAGCTTCTTTGCTCGAAAACTCTTTTTTTTTCCAATAAAAAGATATTAGATTGTTAATTATCAATTAATTTTCAATAACCTTTAACAATTATACTTAATGAATACAATGATAGAGCAGTATATGGCGGCAAACTGCTGGGCAGGTTCACAACTGATAAAAGTCCTCCTTATTTTAATAACATCGCCCTGAGGTGCAGTAGATTATTGTTTACTTTTAAACCGAATCTCATACGTGTTATAAAATAGATATTAAAAATAAGAGACACTTCGGCCCGAAAAGATTTCATTTTCTCGAAATTTGGCCGCCAAATATATATATATTTTTCTGACTAAGACAAAAGATTTTGATCGAAACGGCGATAAATTAAAATCTTTTCTGTCCGGGAGAAGTGTCTCCCTTTATAAGAACTATGGATGCCGGCCAGACAACCTCTATCTTCAAAGAGTGTTATAAGATAGTTTAAATTTCTAAAGATAATTTGTATTCAAGAAGGGCCGATTTAAGATTTCTTCATCTTCCTGATTATCTGTTTTTGAACTAATGGTCGGGGAAAAATATGGCCTCGAAGGATTCTTGTGGAGACATTGCAGGATTGGTCATCAACAAAGCCAATCTACATCTTTGAAGATGTGCTATCCAATAAATGGATTACACCTTGTCGGGGCATCCATCAATACAATCAGGTCATGACACTACAGAGGGGGGGAAGAAATCGGCTGCTTGAAAATAATACCTTTGAGTCATCTTCTGCAACGACTCTCTTTCCGTTAATTCCCTCTATCCCCCATATTTACATAATACCCTCGCTACACGCCGAAAGTGCTAATTCCTGAAAGTTCATAAATTAGGATAAAGGAAACATTTAACTAGCTAGCCTTGAGAAAAGCAATAGTGGTTTTTCTCAACGTCGAAATAAAGAAAGTTTGAAGTGTCTCAATAACAAGGTTTAGGAATCCATCCTTTCCAAAATATCTTTAATATTTAAACAAATAATTCAACATATTTCTCAAGATGAATTTATTTTATTAAAAGGTTTTATTTAGCTTGCTTCCCTTTCTGTCTGTGTGTGTAAAAAAACATCCGTGTCTTAATGTATGAAATGCCGGTTTCATCCCTCCTTACGTCCAGGTATTGACATGTTGAAACTGAAGTATGACTCGTGGCTTTATCCTGGTGCAGTCACCTTGAGTCACTTCGATACAAAAACGGGACCTCATTGTCGAATAATGGGTCTAAGACAAGCCTTTGGTGGATTTTAGAATTCATCTTGACATATTATGGAAATGTTTCTTTATTTCAGTATCTATAACAATATATAAACTTTCAAGTTGCATGGCCTTTCTCACACATACTTGTAAAATATCAATCCATAGTTGTGTAACATATTGTGTTGTAAGTCCGCCAGATGTCTTCACGTGTTGAACCACTACTTTGTTTGTTTACTTGCGCTCACTAGTGGAGGTTAAACCTATGTACAAAATGTGGATATATAGGAAATGGAAGCATTAAAGCATGAATGTTTTTTTCACACACGAAACAAGCTTCTACTGTCCTTATTGCCATGAAAAAATATTGGAAGGGCTTAGCTCATCTGTGGTGAACTCTCCCAGAGGTTTCGCCAATTTAATCTACTAGAATGCTTTTATTAGAGCTCTAATACTTTATTGGACGATTTCTAAAAGCTTTTTACATAGTTCTCTTGAAAACCATTTCTAAGATTCCACCCTTCAGTGTAGCATATATAAGTAGAATCGTCCAATACAGTATTAGAACTCTACAAAAAAAAAAGCGGTCTGTGGTAGAATAAATTGGCGAACCGCTTGGAGTGTTCACCACTGATGAGCCAAGCCCTCCTAAATATTTTTTCATCACAGTAAGGATAGTAGAAGTTAGTTTTTTATATGTAAAAGAAACCGATGATTTCATTTCTTATACATAGATGGCGCGTTATTGTCCCATATAATTAAAAAGTGGATATATTTGACACAGGTGAAACTATTATTTTATGATACCGTTTACCCGGGTATCAGTGAAACCAAGGTGTAATCATTACAATAACTAAACCTATGTATATAGATGTTGTTGTCGTGTCCAATGGAGAGCTTATTTATAGAGATAATTACCACAGAGACAAACACACCTTTATCACGACACACTGGTCTTATAGAAGATTCTTATTGTAGATTACAAGACAGAGAAACTGCGGAGAACAGCAAATATACATGGAACAAGAAAAGAAAAAGTAGTTTATGTACACATAATATACAGAGGGGGTTCCATTAAAAAAAAAACGATTTTTCAATGCTGTAGCTCGCGAAAGAAGCAATGCAAGTAAAGTTTCTCAAAGGGCTTCATGATCGTTGCAGGTTTCTGCTACAATGAGAAGCTTCCTATAAAGAAGGTGAATCAAATGCCAAAATAAACTCGCAAATTTATCAAAGAATATTCATAGACCCATTATTCGACAATGAGGTCCAATTTTTGTATCCAAGTGACTCAAGATCTGTGTGGCTGCACCAGGATAAAGTACGAGCCATACCTCACATTCAACACGTCAATACCTGGACGAAAAGATGGATGGAACCGGCATTTCGTACATCTCTTTTAAGCACATCCCTGCCAAAAAGATTAATTTTTCTTTACAATTTTAACCACCTGATCCCAATACAATTTCACTTTTGTACCATTTTTCATATTTGATTTTTACAATATTTGTTAAAATTCAATTACAGAATTTTTTTGCTCTTCAACTTCAACACATCAGAGTAGGTGTTTGAAAAACAATGTTTTGAAATGAGTTGAGGCAAAGTTTAGTGTTTCCAATTCTGTAAATCCTGCCAAACAGATCCTGGGGAAATCCTCCACAAAGTCTGTGCCCAATTTACACCTCCCCTAACGTGATAATCCACTTAGTCAGGCGTCTTGGCAGGATTTTCTTCATTTCCGCTAGTCTTGGACTTTTCCCTCTCTCTTTCTTTTTAAACAGAATTTATTCAACTCGCATTACCCAATTGACTTTGATTGTAAAATAGAGTCAGTGGTCGATTGCTAAACAAATGCATATAATCGCTGAGTTAAAATCCCCTATTTGCATATATTAAAACATTACTCTAAACGTATACTTGTGTCGGTATTGGGACAACTCGGGAGTGTGATGATTATCTGTTAGTTAAACACCTCTATTAAACGACCATTAAATGGTCATTCCAAAAAGAAAATCCTAAGGTGGATATAAAATGTGCCTAAAAAACTTTATTAAAAAATCAAATAAAAAATAACATATGAGTAACCCGGGTTCCTGGAGAGTTTCTGTAGATACCCAACTACCCGGGAAAACTGAATAAAAAGTTCACATTTAAATAGTTTATTAAATTTCTAGAGCATTAATCCGTTATAGCGTCTATTTATAAGTGAGGGGTGACCTTTATTCTTTTAGATTATTATCCTCCCGGCAAAATTCCGGACCGTTTGTTTGCAGAGATGATCAATAGATGACGCTTAGCTCTTAACGTCTATTTTGACGGGAGAAATGACCTTTATTTTTATAAAATTTATGTTTGTTACTCCTCTCCGCCAAAACAAACGAATAAACCATTGGAAAATTTTGACCAAACAATGGATCTGACACGTGTGGGTCAAATTTGTGGCCCGTTAAAAAAGGTGGGGAGTCTGATTGCTCGGGTCATTCGGCTAGTCTATATATATATATATATATATATATATATATATATATATATATATATAATTGAATGTCTGTCTGTCTGTACTCTATAGATTCAAAAACCATACATCCAATCGCCGTGAAATTTTGGGATATTATTAGGTATATCCCCGGGAAGGTTTTTGAAAAATAATTTCTTGAATATCCTTAGAGTTATTTGCAGATTTGTAGATTTTAACTAAATGATGATGATTATTTATCAAAAGTAAGATTTTCTACCTATTAATTGCGCACAAGTCAAAGTTAGTTTTATTATTTATCTACAACATATATATTGGGAGAATAGATAAAATGATGATTTTGTAATGTAGAAAATTAGGAAAGACAAAATTCAGGATGACACGGCAATTTATTTGAGACAAGAATAATGATAATTAATATTGATTTTATTCAACTTATCGAGTATTTTTCAAGGGACCGGGAAAAAATTCGAGAGATTCAAATTTACGAGTTTCAAATTATCAAAATATATCTATTATTTTTACATATGTTATATTCAAATGACATTTATGTAGGGATAATTTTATTGTTAATTTTCATTTTGTTCAAAGACAACAACGTTTGAACGGGTACAGCTAGGTGGAGCAGATAATCAAACATAAAGTTATCTTGCCAAGTATAGATTCAGTAGGGATAGGATGTTTTCTAGAATTGTTATAACAAATGTTTGTTAGGTAAACTTTCACTAGGGTAAAACCCGGGCGAAGCCGGGTACATCCGCTATTAAATATATATTTATAAGAGTGGTCAAAAAAAAAAGATTTACTTACAATTTTATTTCATATAAAAATCTGCAACAACATTTATATAGAGATTCGGGTAGTTACGTGTCATAGACGCGGAACAAAAATTGAAGTGAGTGAGATACGAAAAGTGTTAAAAACAGAACCTTGATAATATATATTTAAAAAAAAATTTAATAAGTTAAAAGTAAAGTTTATTTTTATATTAAATTAGAAATATGAAAATCTGAATTGTTGAACACTGGAATATAGAAGGCGATTGTGGGCCAGTCCGGGTCTCGTCAGAAACAAACCTGGCAACTGTTTCGCTTCTTCCGTTTTACTGTATGCCTATATATACAGGGATAAAAATTATAGAGAAAGAAGGACTAAAAAATAAAACTATATGGGAAAGACTATTCTTTCCCTTTCATATTAGAAAAATAAAATTTTCAGATGATGTTCTCATCTATTGACGCATTTTATCAATTCTTCTTCTACAACTTTCATTGGATCTGCCATGGTTGGCCTTTTGAGAAATTTCTATTTTTACCATGATGAGATTATGAGTGTTTTACGTGAGAATTTCTCCAATATTCGTTCTAAACACGTTAATCGTGCTGGAGACAGGAAGGCTAGAGGTTGGCACCAGGTCAAGTGATGTAGGCAAAATAACGGTAATGATCATTGTCTTTGTTTAAATTGTTCATATAGCGGACGTGTGTAGGTTTAAATCAGGACAAGTCTTTTTTTTTATTTTTTTTTTTATTTTAGGAGAGTGGTCACAGGAAAATTACATGCATATGTATAATATGCATGTTGTAAATAGAACATTTTATGTTTTGAAAAAATAGTACAAATGTAATATTGTACTGGGATAAGGTGCACAAATTAAGAAAAAGGCTTCTCCTTATCGTGCAACTGAAAGTTGCTGATGGCTTGCGCCATCTATCGGAATAAATATCAACTATTCTCGTTGATTTTTAATTATTCCAGAATTGGCCAAATACCCATTCTTGATTAATCAAGAAAAGCTAACCACGGACGCGTTTCATTTTTTTTTTTTTTGCATGGCGCAAGCCATCAGCAACTTTCAGTTGCACGATAAGGAGAAGCCTTTTTCTTAATTTTATGTTTTATTTTAAAATATTTTCTAGAAAAAAACTTCGTGAGTCGGCCGCCAGATCATGCCGCTTTACCCTATATAAATCCATTGTTGTTGTTTTCTCTTGGCCGGCACAAAACCTTTTGTAGATATGTAAATTAGTAACCAAATATTAATTTCTTCTACTAGCCTCAAGTAGGTATTTCTTTCTCAAATTATGTCTAAAAATAATCGATATCTTTTCAAGATTCTTTTAATTATAATTATTGATTGATTTGTGTGTTCTATAGATTACTATCAGCTCAATTAAACCAAATTGTGATCTAGATTTGTTTTATTCTATTTCTCAAAATGATCAACGGCATCTCTCCCGTTGATTATTTATTTAGACAATTAATTATGTTTATGAAACCAGGTAAAATATATTTACTAGTGGTGATTAGGAATAAGCCTCAACACTAGTACTGGAAAATTCAGACAAAAAGCCAACAACCTGTATGTCATGATTGGGGCTATGACCCTCATCAGTACAGGGGCGGCTTCGATTTCCTAACATCCTACGAAAGGAGTTATGTAATCTGTCGCCTATTCCAGGAATCGGCAACTTGCAGCTCGCGAGCCACATGCAGCTCTTTGGATGTGAAGCTGAGTGCAGTACTATAAATAAAAAAATATTTATGCTAGTACTATTTATTGTTGGCAAGAAAACATGTTGTGGTCCTTTAAAAACTATGAAATTTGTTAAATTATAATTTTTGACTCTTCCGCCTCAAAAAGTTATCGACCCCTGATCTATACCAAAAAGAGATTTGAGCTGGTGAAGTGGCAAGGTAAATTATCTCTTCTTCTTCTTTCTTATCTCAAAACCATGATAATCATGGTGGGTAGTTAGCGACTGCTTTTACTGTAAGCGCACCACATGTCTACACATGTGAAAAGCAGTTCGACTTTGCACTTACAAATGTGCCAGAGCCCCGTTTGGTTACTTGCACTCGCTGGTGGGGTTGGACTTTTGCAAGAATCGGGGGCCATTGGAGCATTTTTTTTTTAAACAGAAAAAAGTGTCCAATGCGGGAATCGAACCCGGGTCGTAGTGGTCGAAAACCAAACGGTTCAACCAACCTTCCACCGACCCCCCAAGGTAAATTATGAATTAGAAGAATGTACAGATGAGGGACATAGCCTGAAACCATGGTATGTATGTTGGCTTTTTGTCTGAATTTTCCAAAACTGGTGTTGTAGCTGATTCCTTATCACCACCGTAAAGTTTTTTACTAGAGTGATAAACATAATGTTCTAATGTATAATTAAAGGGAGAGGTTTCTTTTTTATTTGGTACATAAATATCATTCTCCTGCAACTTCATGTAATAATTATTGTTTTTGTTATATTGATCTGTATTACTCACTGAAAACATAATGTATGTGTTTTTTTACTTATTCCCCAAGATGGTAAAGACCATGATAATCATGGTGTGTAGTTAGCGACTTCTTTAACTGTAAGTACACCACATGTCTACACATGTGTAAATATAGTTGGACTTTTACACTTACAAATGTGTCAGGGCCCCTCGTACTTACTGGTGGGGTTGAATCTTGGCAACAATCGTGAACGTCTAAACAATTTTTCTTCAGAAAAAAAGTACCGAATGTGGGATTCGATCTCAGGTCGAGGCTATCGATAATCGACAGCTGATACCACACGTCCACCAAGCCACATATATATGTGGTAGAATGGATATGTAAATATATATTAGATAATAAAAAGACATATATGGCGTATAAAAGGCATGATTTAAATATGGATTGCTCTATTTTCAAAATGTAAATATATGTACAGTAGAGTTTTGTGTTTTATTATAACTCTTACAAATGTTATTGTATCACAGCACTAAAATTGATCCTTCAACTATAACCACGTAAGAATATTCTTATTAACATCTTTCTAAACTATAAAATTAAACACAACTAATTGTTTTGAAAATAGAGCAATCCATAAATAAATCTTTAATTAAAAAGGCATATTTTGATCCAATATATGCCTTTTTAATTAAATTAAACAACTAATTGTGGGGGGTGTGATTTCTAAGTCGCGCATTGTATACTTTCGAACTGGTAAGTCACACATACCGCTGTATCGAAAATTTAAAAAATGGTTATCACAATGCCAATAATTATACGATATATTTAAGGAGGCAGACAATTTTGTTCACACTTGGTTATCTCGTGTGCCTTCAATAAAGGACACTGTATCAAATATCTTTCAGAGTTATTGTCTCAATCCCAAAATTTATGCTAAAATATACAACTACTATAAGTTTTGTCCATAAATTTATTTTTCAACTTTCTCTGTATATGTATGTTTTGTACTTTTTCCTAATTTTTATAGTTTTAATAAACACCATAAAATTATTGGCATTGTGATATCCATTCGTTGTAATATTGGAGAGATACAGGGGTGTAATCTCCCGGTTAGAAAGTAGATAATAATACAACTTAGAAATTGTGCCCATGATTAGTTGAGTTCATCATATATATTGAATAAAGTTAATGTGTGTGAATTATTCTTGTAAATTCCAACTTCTTGCTATTCCATTCTACGGTTGAAAAAATCTATCTCTCTCTCGTGGTTAAGATCTTGATAAAGAATTATCTAATCATAATAAATAAGTAAACCATATAAATTGGCTATACATTCATACAATTCCTGGACGAAACTGGCCCTAGTTGTGTCAAGAAAAATACAAGATGTGTTATAATTTTAATATTTTTAAAAACAACTTTATTCGTCTCTAATTTATACATATTTCTATCATTGTGTGTGAAAAAAAAACCCTACAAAATAGAATATGTAAAAAATCTTATTTTAAAATTCATTTCCCCATATAGGAATGTTAGAAAATGTTCAATGTATTTTCGGGTTAAAGTGATATTAATCTACTAGCATTAAAGGAAGGGGGAGAGTAGATAATTTAAATTAATTCCATTTGTTTCTAGGGCCAATTAGCTTATTGAATATTCCTTGCAATAAAAACTGCACAAATTATTATCAAATTAAGCTCACTTTAACTGATACAGACAGATATGGCTTCATAAATTTTCACTGAGTGAGGGGAGCCATTTCTGCGAGTAAGGCATAATCTAATTGATGATGTTTGACCAGAAATTACGCCTTTCTGGAGTATTTCCAAAATGTTGGTGAGGAGAGCATTGATGGATTTGAGAAAGTTTTATATATTATAATATGCTAAATAATAGAGACTAAGAGACATTCAAAGGGAAGACAATGGAGCCTATTTCTTTATATTTGTCACATTTTTTTCTTTTATGGAATATATAACTCATATGTTAACTTTTGTCCTTTAAATTGAAATATTAGTGAATATACAACAGGGTGTATAGAAAAGTACTTTACAATTTTAAAGTGCAATAACTCTTTATTGATAATGTTGATTTCTATAAATTAACTACTGTAATTTGATTATTGTTCTAATTCAAAAATTTCTATTGTGCTTGCTTTCAAATAACAATAATTTAGGAAAATGCCGTCTTCACACAAGAAAATGCATAATATGTGAATTGAAGTTTGTATTAATAATAAATTGCATTATATTATTCTATTAGAGAGAAAGTATTTTAAAATACAATATAACGCGGCTGATGATTGTAAAACGAAAAATGCAATTATACCGCGAATGTTTCTTTTAAACAAAAATCGAAATTTATTTTAAAGAGAAATAACGACTATTTCTAACTTTAAGGATGAAGTATGAAAGGGTGAAAATATGAAGAGTAATTACAATTTTCGTTTTACAGAGAGAAAGTATTATGGTTATTATTTTAATTTTAGAGTGACGGACAAGCAAAGAGGTGGAAAGTGTATTAATATCATGTATTATAGAATAGACCTATCTGTTTATCCGTAAAGATGTTTATAATTAAATCATAATCAACGTAAAACTTAAAGCATTGTTTATTTTTTTATGAAGATGGTATTATTCTAAATTCGTGTTTTCTGTGTGAAAGCATTAAAACCTTTTGAATTGGAACAATATTTACATAAACTACAGTTAATTCCCTCTCTTATATAAATAAAAAATATACTCATGGACTTACCTTAAGGACGTTTTATATATATCCATGTTTTTTTCTTTTTAAGGAGACAAATGCATTTTTTTTACATTTGGTTATATCGTGTGTCTTCAATAAAGGTCATTGTAATATTTTTCAGAGTTATTGTCTGAATCCCGATATACATGCTGAAAGGTACAACTTCCTTAAGTTTTGTCCATGAAGGTACTTTGAAGAAGCCAAGTTTCATTTATTTATTTATTGCAAAGATGTAAAATGGAATGGTTCAACAATGGTGAAACCCCTCCCAGAAGTTTCTCCACTTTTTTCACTATTCCGCTATAAATGCGCTGTACATATAGCTTTCAAATTACAAAAAAGGCTAGCGTTAAAATTGGTCTTTAGTTTTAAATATAAAGTATAATATTTATTTTTAAGAATAAAACAACAGAGAGACCATTTCTCGGTAGCAGACCGACTATTGAATAGACACCACTGACTTGAGGAACAGATGCCAAGTGCAGCCACTCCTTACCTAAGAGACCAGACTCTGTTTACTCATCCTGTGTTTATGTATCAAAAGTCCTTACAGGGTACTATCAGCCAGGCCAGCTGAACCCAGGTTTTTTAGCAAGCTTGTTACTGCTCCCCCTCTTACTTTTTCATCCGGGCTTGGGACTGGCAATAGAGGATTTACAGATAGCAACAGTTTAAGAAACTATTTTCTCATCTAAAACAAATTAACCATTGCGTTTTAAATGAAAATAAAACAAGAAAAAGAAAGTTCTATCCGGAGGTATATTCCTGTTTGTTCCCACAAGTAGAGCAAACATGATAGCGATTGATATTGAAACGGTCATAATAATATTAATAGACATTTGTCGTCTCCATTCATCCCTAACGCAATGATAGACCAGGAAAAATTCCCATAAATATTGGCTGATAACCTGAAATATATAATATTCCAATCCCATATAAATACAGAAAATACCTTACGCATACCGACAATAAATTTTATGTTCGCTTTTAAATATAAAATTGAGATATTTATGGCAAAATCTATTTTAAAATATAGACTACCATAGGTCCACCTATTGTTCCACATCTACTTTATGATGGCAAATACCATATTTCTATAGTTATAATAATATCTTCCATTAAAGAAGATCCCCCAAAACATTATGATCAAACCGAACATTATTTTAAAATACAATATTTTGATGGCAATCTAGTGTATTACGGTACATCCATTACGATTTTAGCTTTAAAAAAAAACAACCTTTTTTATTCGATCTCTTTGTGGCTAATAGCGGAACATCATCTGTTGGAATGACAACTTGTAGTATGGGTATTGTAGGAATCGGCCATTTGCTGGAATGGTTTCCCCAGAAATAGTTTAAAAGATAAGCGTATATGGTGGAGTGTATACAAGCTGAAATCGATTTTTTCCAAATGGTCTATCATTTAGCAAGACTCCAAGCTATTAAGTCAAACTAGCAACATGAGGTCTAATTGAGACAATTAACTTGGAAATAATGATGATGTTTTGCTTAATTACAATCGGCTGTCTATAATTACTGTGCCATGGCAGTGTATTGATCCATGCGACCGTTGAATCTTCCACCATGAATGCTAATAGATTGGTAGTCAAGTTGGGTTTCTATGGCTCATGACTTATCCCAACCGACCGTTTTAATTTGAAAACATTTGTAAATTCTATAGAGAACGTTTATTGATGAGATTAAAATATTTATTATTCCTTTTCTATTTAATGGTGATGATGTGTTGATATTTTGTTTGAAATATAGCATTGTTTAAAATAAGGAAAATTATTCAGTTGTCGGGTTGAATCTTCATTATTTCAAGAATTTTTATGTGTGCAATAATTACCCAGAGATTATTTGAAATAGTAAAAATAAAATTCAGGTAAAAAGTTTCTTTTAAATTTGGGTTTGCAAGTTTTCGTTCAGAATATCTACTCTTCAACGGGCTTTTTAAGAATTAGTAATTTAAGAATTACTGGGTAACTATATCGCCCCCCGCATAAAATAGAAGAATTTACAATGAGATGTCGTAGATTAGAAAATTATGCTACTACTGGTCTTTCTTGGAGGATTTGTCGAATTGGGTTATATCAGTTCAGGTCATTTCTAATTTCACAAAAGTTGTCTTTCTTGGAGGAATTGTCTAAGTGAAAATTGGGTTATTCCAGTTTAGGTCATTTTCAATTTCATAAAGGTGGTCTTTCTTTGAGGATTTGTATAATTATAAGTTGGGTTATACCAGTTTAGATATGTGAACAAGCTAGACGCTCAGGGAGGTGGTCGCTCACCAGATGTATCGCTCAATATTCGATCGTGTTAAACGACGATAACATTTGTAGACTGAATATAATCTCGATTTAACCCCACATCCAGGGAATAAACACATATATAGGAACCAATGAAAATATTAGGCTCTAAGAAATTACCTTTATATCATATACAATATATCGAATATATTTTCTTACTTTTTTGGAATTGAATGTTTCTATATATGTACGCGGATATAGAGTAAACATATAATATAATAATGGATCTGCTGAGGCAAAAGCTTAGCCCAGAGTTAAAGAGAAGATGTTGGCAAAGATTATGCTTTTTTTTTAATATAGTGGTGTTTATATGGAATATGGTCAATGAAAAATGTAGAGGAAGAAAGATAGGAAACGTTTGTAATGTGGGCATCTGGGGGAGAATGGGAAGTGTTAATAGGATCCGGAACGAAATCCGAAAATGATTGGAAGGGGAACGAGGAACAGTTGAAGATGTCAGAATGGACGAATGATTGGATGCGACATATATATCGAGAATATAGAAAGCTCTGGAAATTGCTATATAAGTACTATTGAAGGTACTATGTAAAATGGATGTAATGGGCTGGAAGAAGTAGGATTGGAATGGATGGGTGACTTTGAAGAACGAGATCTTCAAGATGTATGACACACTGGAGATCAGTATCTGTTCAAGAGTAGAGAAACTGAAAATTAGAAAAAAATAAAGCAAATGAAGTATTTAAAATATAATAGAGAGAGACAATGAAAATAAAAAGGTTTTATTAACTTCTAGTCAACACAGTCATAATAATAATATTTAAAAAGTTTTTTTTATGAAAATTAAAAATTATTTACATCAGACGAATCTCACTGAGTGTCGTCTGGTTCGATGTCACGCCCTGGACAGACGTAGATCTCCTCAACATCGCCATCGTACTGCCCGCCCTTCTGGCCCTATGCCAATACCATGTTTGATACCTCTCCCGCCTCCTTCTCCAAAAAGCGCGGAGCTCGCGCAGTATTGCCGCATGGCCTAGAGAGAGAGAGAGATTTATAACCCAGGTTCCTGTCCAGCCCACTGGTACGGTCTAGTGACTAGCAGCGGCCTGAGTGGGTTGCTGAGCTGAACCTGTTGACCAACAAGTGCTTTGTCGAGTCTGGAAAGCTGGTCATAGATGTAGGATTGAGGTGGTTCAGTCCAAGCAGGATAGTTGATTGCATTCTATGTCTCAGGAATGCTGGACAGATATGACGAAAAATAACAACAAAAACTGTATAAATAAAGAATAAGAGTTTGTGGCGACCACATTTTGCTTCAGCGAGCGTGGATAAAGCTTCAATACACATACGAGCAGTAAGGTGGCGAACTCACTACGCCTCGGCAAGCGCATGCTGGGAGAACACGTCACTACGCATGCGCGGGCGTCATCCGGGACTTACTAGCCACTGGCGTCGTAAACAACAAGGCCTGCTCCCAACGGCCGTTACTTCTTTTCTCTTTACATTTCTGGCTTTAAATAAATTATTTTATTTTATAAAAATAATTATAATTTTATCAGAGGCCTTTCCACAAGCTACACCAACACGCACGCAACCATCCCACAAGTTCCAGTTCATCATGCCAGGCCTGCGGTTCCGTAGATCGTTCCCTTGACCATCGCTACTGGAGCTGCAGTCGTATCAGGCCCCTCATCATCGAAGCCTTCAGTGTCCTCGGGCGACCCCCTGACTTGCGGGCCTGGATTTCCGGGTCTGGTCTCGAAGATGACGACTTGGCCATCCTGGCGTCGACCAAATCCATCATCTACCGGTACTTCGTACAGGTTGGGCTGACCGGAGGTGCAGAGGACCCGCTCATCGCCTGGGAAAGAAGGCTCACTCGCCGGGGCACATCCCCCGCATGATCATCTATATTTTAGTTTTATTTCCATTTTTAATGTAAATTATTGACAAGAAGTCAATAAAATTTGTTTCAATTGTCAATTGTCATCCCACAAGTCCTTAAAGTGAATCTTAATGATATTGGTATTATAAGAATAAATTTATAATTTGCACACACATATACAGCTTTATTAAGACCACCAGTCTTATACAGATTAACCACAGGAAGGAAGCATAGATGGAGCTCCTATACTCCAGGCAGCTCAGAACCGCCTCCAGGTCCGACGCATGCCCAGTGGCCACAGAATCCACCGTACATAAGTTAGCATATCATTGAAAAGGCGAGTGTGGAATCAGCCGCGTTTTCGTTTTCCTCACCCAAATGACCCATGTCATTGGGAGATTTGTTGTTCGTCGGATTTGCATAGATTATTTCTGCGTGAAATATAATTGAAAAATTAATAAATTAGAATTGATTGTGTTACAACCCCCCCCCCAAAGCAATATAAAGTTGAATAGAAGTTTATATGATTGTATTTCTCGCTCTGTCTCTATCTCTCAGAGTCTTTATTATTAATTCTATTATATGATAGAATTGCCCTAATACCTCTGGATTCACCTTTATTCTATAGTGTAATGGTCTTATCCTTTAATCCACTTAAGAAGACATTTCCTTTGCACACACACAAATTGATAAGTTACAATTTCTTAAATATATCGATATATCATTTTCATATATCTTCTTGATTCTCTATTTTTACTTTTATGCAAATACAATATGATAATTATGACTATTGGCAACTGTTTTTTTTTTTTCGTGTAATTCTCTCAGATATCGCTATTTCAAGGTTGTAATGAATTTTGTACCAATTTTGTTTGACTTTGCTATTACTGAAACAATAAATATTTATTGATACGTCAGGGGTGTCATCCATTAACTAAGGTAAATGTCAACGTCTGTCCTGTCAACTGATGGGAGACTGGACATCCAGTGAATCTCTGTTCTGGATAGTCTTCTGTTAATATACAATCCGATTTAAAAAAAAACTTAAATTATTGGAAGACTGGTTAAACCGTTTGGTTTTCGACCACTACGACCCGGGTTCGATTCCCGCATTGGACACTTTTTTCTGTTTAAAAAATAATAATAATAAATAAATAAAATGCTCCAATGGCCCCCGATTCTTGCAAAAGTCCAACCCCACCAGCGAGTGCAAGTAACCAAACGGGGCTCTGGCACATTTGTAAGTGCAAAGTCGAACTGCTTTTCACATGTGTAGACATGTGGTGCGCTTACAGTAAAAAGCAATCGCTAACTACCCACCATGATTATCATGGCCTGTACCACGTGTACTAGGGATAAGCAACAAAAAAAATTATTACACCAATGAGACTAAAGATATTTGCTGTTCCGTCAAGACGTTTACACTCCACACTAAAAGACACACACACGCGGTCCTGTACCCCCATCTTAGGAAGAGTTTCCTCTCGGATACCTTACCTAAACACAAGATTATTCTTGTCAAGTTCCTCAACACAGTCATCGCTGGGGACACGGATTCCATAACTCGCAAGTCTGAACTCGAGACGATTCTAAGCTCCTGATAGGATCCAGACGTACCTTCTGAGAAGGCCTCGTCTGGTGTATATATTTTCTCTACTGTTTTAAACTCTGTAAACTCTCTCTTGACCGTTGACTAGATGTCAATAAACCATTTTAAATTGTCAATTGTCACCACATACACGCTGCACAAAGAATAAAAAAATTGAATACACTTAAATAACCATTCTAACTGGTCATGGCTATATCCAATCAGACTACGCAAAACTCTTCAAAGAAAACCTGATCTGAATCCAATGTTTGATTGATGACTAAATCATGATTTATCATCGTTTTAAAACCTCTCAAGAAATAAATACGCTTGGTGCCATCTAATATTCTGGACTCCCTGATGAAGGTGCATGTTTCCATTTTACCAAAATATCAATGAAAATCAAGATTTCCTTTAGGAAGGAATTTTCTACAGAATTGTAATGGGATATTTGGAAGATTAAACCTAACAAACCTATGGTAAAAGAAAGAACTTTATATTGAAATATATTTATATTTCAGCTGATAATATCTTCTTCATTACAACTTTTGGCCACCCTGTACACTATACATCACAATTTTCCAAAGTATTTATATACATCATACTTTACTAAAATATATGCAAAGTGTTGAAATTTGCATCACTATCGTAGTAACAGGGGCATGGAACGTTATTTCGACCTGTAGTAAATAAACCTCTCGTCACCTCTTCATATATTCCGGGCTTCCATTCTATTAGATTCTGTCTACCTTTCCCTTCATTCCCCTAAATGTCTATCATACCTCCGGTAAGGTCAATAGATGATCACCTAATCGTCTTCGGAAAATAATATTGCATTAATTTTATAAAATAGTGATAATCAAGTATTTCTTTGACAACAGAGATATAGAATTGGCAGTTTAAATTAAAAGTGAGTATGTAAATATTGTCTATATAGTTATTATGTATATATGGTTTACGGTGATTATATATATTGTATATAGCGATTATTTGAATATTGTATATAGCGATTATATATATATTGTATATAACGAATATACATCGTATATAACGATATATATGATATATAGTGATCATGATATTGTTTATAGCGATTATGTTTCTATTTGTTATTAAGAAGCGTTCTATTTTTTTTACAAAGTTTCCAGCCAAAAACCTTGATCCCAACACAAATGTCCTAGTGCTTTAATTGCAGCTGAACCTCCCATAAGAGATCATCCAAAAACATGAAAACGCTTTGTTTCTTCTGGCGGTGGTCGCTAATTGAAGATCGAATTAGATCAGTCAAGCCTTTTTAATTCATAAAAGTGGTCGCTCTTTAGATGGGTAGCTCAAGAAAGGTTTGAGTGTGAATCATTTTTTTCTCGCATTCTTCGTCCAACATTCCCAGATGGAGGAAAATTCGGCAATCTCCTACAGAAAACTTATTTTAAAAATATAGAAACCAATCGATATTCCTCAATGAAATTATGCAAATAGGAAGACGAGAATGTCATTAGAATATTCGAAGAAAGAGAAATAAATGGCGAATTAATGCCAAACATGTTGTTGTAGAATGGATGGCTAGCGACTCCAGCAAGAGCCATTTATATGTCGCTGTAGGATGATTAGAAGATGATGACCATGTTTAGACTAATGATATTCATTATTGATGATGACTTGATATGTATCAGAGATACATCTGAAACTATTATGGGATGTCTCCATCAATATATAGGTGTAGATTGATTCTGGATGATTGGTTTAGATGATAGCTTCGTGTCGACATGTGTTGAGCCGTCATTCTCTTTTAATAATTTCTTTCTCTCTCTCCCTACAACACATTCTTAATAACGCTCTGTATATCATGGATATTTACATATAAACACATTCTTCTTTTTGAAAAAATAGTCCAAAATGTAAATTGTAATGCGATCTCAGGTGGATAAATTAAAGAAAAAAGGCATCTCCTGATTGTGCAACTAAAATTTTCTGATGGCTTGTACAATGGAATGAATATCAACTAATCGTTGAATTTCAATATTTAGCCAATTGTGAAATAATTAAATTTCAATGATTATTTGATATTTATTCCGATAGACGGCGCAAGGCATCAGCAACTTTTAGTTGCACGATCAGGAGATGTCTTTTTTTGTTAAATTTTTCTTTTGTTTTTCAAATTCTTGACTTATCTTTATCGCTACCTCCCTTGGTTGATTTCGGTGAATGATATTTATATATACATACTTTTTCAATCAATCTTATTCTTTTCTCCAGTTTCTCTATTCTTGAACTGTTTCCTGTCTTCAGTGGCGAATTGTATCTTAAACTATTTTCTTCATAGCTTCCTCTTTCCAGTCTACATCTTCTCTTCCTACCATTTTATTTCCATTCATTTCACCCTCCAGAACTTGTCCTCATATATCGACTTCTAGATGCCTCAGTTAATGATGGTTAAAATATAATTATTTTATGTGTTATTTTGATGAAAGATTTTTTTATATTTCGAATTTTAAATACACTCAAAGAGAGAGAGAGAGAAACAAAATTTAATGAAGTTTCATATATCGATGCCGCTGGTCGTTTTTTTTTTTAAGGAGACAGGGACAATTTTGTTTACACTTGGTTATCTCGTGTGTCTTTAATAAAGGTCACTGTAATATCTTCCAGAGTTATTGTCTGAATCCTGATATACATGCTAAAAGGTACAACTTCTCTATAATGCAAGTACATTCGGCAAAGATGGATGAGGTTCCGTTATTGCTGAGTGACAGCAGTTGTGTCCATGAGTGTAGCCATTGAATATGTTTTTTGAACTTTTCGAAAACTCCCATATTTATACATATTGGTGCTAATTGGGAACTCGACATCGGTTAAAATAGTTCTTTGAAGATTTGAAGGACCGTCCAAGTGTCATCTTGTAATATCTTGTGTAATCAATAAGCATCCTGGCATTAACGGAAAATATTATTTATTTATCTTATTCAAAAGCAATAAGAAGATATAAAAGATTTGTGTTCCCCAACGAAGTACTAGTAAGTACTACTAGTACTACTAAGTAAAAATACATACAACTTTTACACAATAATATTACTATTTACATTATATGTACATTAAATATTTATACAATTAATACATAGTAATAACCCGCCATCTATATAATACAAATGAAAACACTAAAACGTGATTGTTTTTTTTTCACAAATAAATCAAACTCCTTATTGTTTGTGGAAGCGAATTGCTCGATGCATATATTTAAATGAAATATTACTGTCCTAAAAGCTTACGTTCATAGTTTGCTTGATTACTATTTTTAAGATTCCACCCTTCAGTGCTGCGTATATAAGCAGAACCGTCCAATACAGTATTAGAGCTCTGAGAAGCGGTCTGGTGGATTAAATTGGCGAAACCGCTGGGAGGGTTCACCACTGATGATCCAAGTCCTCCTAATATATATTTTTTTCATCGCAGCAAGGACATTAGAAGTTTGATTTATTTGTGAAAAGAAACATTCGCGTTTTGATGTTTTCATTTGTATTATATAATTAATATAACAATTATATCATTTCGCTCTCTCTCATATGTAAATGTAAGGTATATATATACATATAATATAATGTGTATATAATATATAAATTGCATATAATATAAATATTTTTCATATAAATATAAAAGAGCCTAGAGATATATTTCTTGGCACATTTCAAAAAGTTAAATATTTATTAGAAAAAGCGCTAAAACATAAAATTTAAAGATTTTTCTTGGAATCCAATGTATCATCAACTTCTGCGCTGTTATGTGACAAACAAAGAAATAATTAGATAATATGTAATATACTAATTACTATTGCACTAAATAAAGAAGAAAATCTAAATATGAAAAAATATACATTTTTGCTTATCCCTAGTACACGTGGTACAGGCCATGATAACCATAGTGGGTAGAAGTAGGCGACTACTTTTACTGTAAGTGCACCACATGTCTACATGTGAAAAGCAGTTCGACTTTGCACTTACAAATGTGTCAGAGCCCCGTTTGGTTACTTGCACTCGCCGGTGAGGATGGACTTTGCAAGAATCGGGGGGCCATTGGAGCATTTTTTTTAATCAGAAAAAAAGTGCCCAATGCGGGAATCGAACCCGGGTTTAAAACCAAAGATTTAGACCATCCTTTCACCGACCCCTACGAAAAATAACTTGAAGTTAAACAACGCAAATTCCTTGTTCCCGGTTACTTGTTCCCTTCCAGTATTTGAACCTTCATCCTTGAAAACAGCAAACTAAAAGAAAACACTAACTCATATTAATGAAATCTGTTAAAAATTAAATCATCTGAAAATGTATGTATCTGCAAACTGAGCTAAGAATATGCAAAAATGGATCATGTCTTGGTATGTAAATATGTAAGTCTATTTATCCAACCTTTATTGTATTTTGATAGAATATCCTTGTTAATTTACATCGAAGATATTTAGCAATGTCCTATATAAAGTAATTTTAATTAAAAATAAAAAGGAAACACATAGAGGTATGTTTAATTAAAAAGGCATATATTGAATCAAAATATAATTTATTTTAACAATATTTCAGTTGGCTGAACGCCAACCTTTATCAAGGTGTTATAACATATTTAATATGTGTCAACAAGATATAGAGGTATGTGTTTAATATATATCTGTTTAAATAAATTTCGATTTTTCGTTCAAAAGAAACACATGCGGGATAATTTTCAAAAGTCGTTCTACATAGAGGTACCACGCCCCCAGTAAACAACAAAAACAAAACACAAGTGGGAAGGGGGAGATCTTGCTGAGCTGCGCCGCTAGGGGGAATTGTCTGACTCCATCCGACTTCTATCTCGACAGTGCGTTCTCCAACATTTTAAAACTAGATTGTAACCCTTCTGAGGATGTAGTCGCGTATATAAAACTGGAAATCTCCTTCTTCCATACCATTTATTTTAAAACTTATTGCTAAAAGAAATCCAGCATACTGTGTGTTTGATACCTTGAGAGTACGAACCCCACAGCTTTTTGCTCTGGATGAGAAGGAAAGAGGAGACGGTTAAGTATTGATCTTACATATTCCTGCAAGATAAATTCTATATTCTTCATATTAGATTGTTGGCCATTAAATGAAGAAACATTTGGCTACAGTGTGTTCTATCTGAGAATTTCCTTTGTGAATGGAAAATATAAAATCTCTCAAAAGACGTTAAGTTTACCATTCCTAAGATATTTTTGTGGAAGAAATTGTTCAAATATGCGTGCATATGGATATTCAAAGTCAAAATAGTTGGATGGAAGTTCTTCTATCTGTGCAATGTCTTGAAGAAAATTTTGAAGCATTCTTTGCTGTATAAGGGATAAACAAAATGTAATTCTTTTAAAAATTTAAAGTCTCATAGAGAGAAAGCTTCCTTCAGATCAAAGGTGGCGTCACATATGGACGCCGTGGATTAAAAAAATAGTTTTTAAATAAATACACAACCTTGAGGATATGACAAACAAAATACTATCAAGAACAAAGAGCTTATATAAACATTGTGGCAATTATTAAGATCACAGAGTGACTTCACGGAAAGGTATAACAACTGTACGTAATTTATGAAAAAA